>CM065384.1:47957500-48092500 GCA_033060915.1 Euryodendron excelsum
TTACGGTACCTATACAAACTATTATGTAATAACAGATGCACTATAAAAAAGTGCTAATAAATAAAAATAAAAATACTAAGTCATAATGTAAAATGCCTCTAAACCTTCTAGATTCGGTGAAATAGCTTCTAAAGAGGATGTAATAGGAAGAATAAGGATTTAATGTATATGCGGCAGATATAAGTATTTTGAACATTAAGGACATGGAAGATGGATAGTGGACAGTAAAGCTTTTCTCATTTTATTAACCTGCCACGGCAACTTACATATTTCCTCAGAAAGGAACACATGGAGAAAATAAGCTTTTCATCCTTTTCTTGATATTCCTAAAGAATTTCCTCACATTTTCTGTGTCCATCAAACAAAGGAAAGAAAATGAATGCTCCATGTTTTAATTTCACTTTCACTAACAATGACGCTTTATGTATCAATGTGTATCAAATGGAACCTCCATATATATATATATATATATATGTATATGTATCAGTGTAAATCAATCGCTACATAAAACTAATGAAATTAGGAATAAAATATCATTTACAAGATAATGCATTACTAAATAATATCCCAACAGTGAAAGTGAAATGAAACCCTTTCCAGTAAGCAAGGTGGATGCCAGAAGCACAATATAGGGCTCTGCAACCGCAATGTAGGCTGCTGGTAAATGTAGGGCTCAGAAGTCATTGCACGACTAGGGCTAAGAAGACACCACAGTATTGGCTGAGAAGACACCACAATGTAGGGCTAACTCAAAGCCCTATCTTTTGAAAACCTGTGAGTGTTGCAATCAACGCTACTGAGACGCCATGTAGTTTGCACAGTTGTGTAATCCTTCTTCACTAGCCATTAGGATAAATGATCAGAAATCAATTTTAGAGAGAGTTTCAGAAAGTTTAGAGAGAGAGCACTTTGTCTGATCGTAGAAGTGAAAAGGGAAAGGGGTTTTGATTGTTTTGTATATATCGCTCAAAGCGTTTCTAGTTAAAAAATAAATTTTATTTATGTTATTTGTTTTTTTGAAACACACTTATACATTTTCACAAAAAAAACTAAAATAGTAGCAAATACAACTTAAAAGCGTCATTCATAATGACGCTTTATATAAAGATATCAATACAAATGACACCTACTTAGGGTACTGTAAATAAGATAAAAGGAATCCTAGTTAAATAAATAACTATTAAAATAGCCATATTTTGGTAAAGAGCCTGATTATGGATATGACTTTGGTCTTCAGTAAATATTCCAATATAAATAAGGAAAGGAAAATGCTAATAATGAACGACACACAAACGAGATAGAAGAAGCTTATATAGTAGTCCAAGACAGCAATAGAGAATGGCTAAAAGCACCAGAAGTGGCCACACAAAAACACCCAAAAGGCCAAAAGAAAAGCTACGAATTGTGAGGAACCCAAGTCAAGTACAAAAGCAAATGGTTACGTTCTTACGTTTGATGAAAATTTAATTTGGGGATAAATTTGGCCGAAAATCACATAAACTTCTATGGTTTAAAAGTTGACACATAATTTTCATGTGATTTGGACTAATCTGTAAATTCGATGGACAGTAACGTTTGCAATGAAAAGACAAAACTGTGTTGGGAATTTGGCCCTCCCAAATTCACCCCCCTTTTAGATCTATCCTTTTGACAGGAATATCAAAATAAATAGAGAAAAATACAACACAAAGATTTTCGTGTAAAACTTACAAAACAAGAGAAAAACCACTAGCCCCAGAAAAAAATATACTATGTGAAAAATTGTTACAATCACACAATTTTTCCTTTTTACCCCAAAGACACCGACTAAGCTTCCCCACTAGCTAAACTTTAACTTTCACCTCTTCAAGAGGAATTTTACTAAAGTTAAAAGTTACTAACTAAGTTATTGACTGGTGCACTTAAACAAGGAGTTATAACCTCCTTATGTAGGCCTTGAGCCTTGCCTCTCTTTTCCTTCCCAACCGATGTGGGATTGTAAAGGAGCAAAACCTAACAAATCTTCACCTTTGTGACTTTGGCTGGTCCCACAGCCACACTCCACCTTAATGAAGATCTTCATAGCTTCTGCTATCATGCTCCACCATAAAAGCATATGCACTCAGAATAAACTAATTCCAAGCATTTAAATTCGGCCCATGTCAAAAAACAACCTTGTTGAAAAATTATAGTACAACTCTCACATTTGGCTTTCTTGGAAGTTCATCAGCCATCGACATGAATTTTCACCACACACCCTGTATCAATGCCGAACCAATATACATGTGCAAACATATGGACTTGCTAATAGTAACACATCCTTTATCATGCGAAATCATCGTCTATGCAGAGAGACACAATGTTAGTGTCGTTATCAGTATCCCCATTCACTGACTTAGAGCATCTTGCTGAACCCGCTACAGCTTTTGAATAATTTTTCTTGACGTGCTCAGATTGTCCACACACCCAGCAAACTAATTTCTTCTTCATTAAGTTCTTTTTTCAATCACCAGTTGCTATTGCTAGGCTCTCAATTGAACGATTACATCCACCGCCTAGTCTTATCTCTTCAGAAAACAATTTATTGGTAACCTCTGAAAAAATTATTTTCTCCTTCCTATGTATCAAAACAGGTTTCATATGCTCATAGGAAGATAGAGGAGACCAGATAAGTCTTACAACTTGATCCTCATCTTCAAATTTAACTTCAATAGATTCGAGTTTAGAGACGATGCCATTAAGAACACTTAAATGATATGAAATAGTCGTACTTCACTCATCCGCAGTGTATAAAATTGCTCCTTCAGATATACCTTATTCGAGACGCCCTTCATCTGATACAACTCTTCAAGCTTTTTTCAGAGTTTCTTTGTCGTAGATATTCCATGCACATTTGCAAGAACATTCTTGGTCAGGCACAGACATATCGCACTTGCTGCTCTCAAATCCAGATCTTCCCAATCTTCATTGCTCATTCCAGATCTGCTCACGCTAGTATTACTGCTAACTTCAGGGATTAGTCTACCCTTCAACGCCTTGTGTAATCTTGATTGAATCAAAATATCCCTGACTTGCACTTGCCACAGGCCAAAATTGATTTGCCTATCAAATTTCTTCACATCAAATCTGATAGGATTTGAAGCCCTATTTCTTGATATTACCTTGATGAATTTTTACCGTATAAATGAATAGTACTCAGTAAGTTCCTAGAAAATATTCATATCTTTCCTAAATAGAATTTCAAGATTCCTAAGAAAGATTGGAGGGGTCACACGGTCCCGCTTAAAACCTAATCTCTTAGACAGAACCTCTTTAGATTGTACGTATCCACAGTACCACACTAAAGCTCTACCCTAAAAAAGGAACCTTTAATAATCTCAAGAAAATCTTTTATGATGTGAAAGATTAGTCAAAACTACAACCACAAAGCATACTTAGAATTTAAGAAAAAATTATAACAAAAAAGGCTCTGATACCACTTGTTGGGAATTTGGCCCTCCCAAATTCACCCCCCTTTTGGATCTACCCTCTGATAGGAATATCAAAATAAATAGAGAAAAACACAGTACAAATATTTAAGTGAAAAACTCTCAAAACAAGAGAAAAACCACTAGCCCCAGATAAAAATACACTATGTGAAACATTATTACAATCACACAATTTTTTCTCCTCACCCCAAAGACACCCATTAAGATTCTCCACTAGCTAAACTTTAATTTTTACCTCTTTAAGAGGAATTTTACTAAAGTCAAAATTTACTAGCTAAGTTATTGATTGGTGCTCTTAACTAAGGAGATATAACCCTTCTTATATAGGCCTTGAGTCTTGCCTCCCTTTTTCTTCCCAACTGATATGGGATTGCAAAAGAGCAAAACCAAGCAAAATGGCCAAATGAATCAGATTAATAGTAAGAGAGAGAGAGAGAGAGAGAGAGAGAGAGAGAGAGAGAGAGAGAGAGAGAGAGAGAGAGAGAGAGAGTGAGAGAGAGAGAGAGAGAGAGAGAGAGAAAGCATTAGTGAAAGTTTCACCCAAAAAAAGAGAAGAGAAAGAAACCCTAGAATTAATTTTCCACGTACCATGAAAGCAAGCAAACAATTCTTGAGATTTGATGAAATCCAAAACCTTTGCGCATTAAAACCCTGGTTTTTGGCAAAAAACAGAGGTGTGAAGGCTTGACAAGAAGAAGAGTAGAGTTACCTTGCTTACTGCATGAAGAGGAATAAAAACATAGTAGTAGTGGTATTAGTAGTAGTACAACTGACTTCTGGGAGCATTGATCTATCTTTAAGAGAAGTCAATATATAATTCCAGGCTACAGGCTATTGAATTTGTGCTCATCTTTATCTCAAGATGCATGCGTGCTTCAACACTCGCCTGAAGAACTCAATTACCTCGCATGGCATGGCATGGTAGTGCTATCCCATCCCTTCGCTGAAATTGAATCCATATTAATTCTTCTATCTTCAGCTTTCTTTTCAAGATGGGAATGTTAAAAAATCGACCGAGTTGGGATCAAGAACCGCTCTTGTCCAACGTAGACGGCATTGCAAGAAAGCCCTAATTAATGATCATGAGTAATGAGTAAAATCAGCTGGCGAACGAGTGGCGGGTGCATGCCAAAGTGTCATGGTCCGCTTCTTCACGCTCCATGACAGCTCAAACTTGTGCCCAAGAGTTGCCCAAACCTTGTCTAAGCATTCGCCAAACAATGCCCAAGACAACCCTTTGGTGCTTCAAGGATGGCCCAAGACACCAACAAAAAATGCAGCCAGGTGCGTGCCAATTAACCTCACTATGGCCTATGTCAATAATAAGGGTGACGGGTGAGATAACCTTACCAGCATCCACCCATGTCACAAACTGCACTTCAAGGCCGGGCCCATGCCCTCATTCTCCAGTCTCGTGCCAACCTAAACTTGTCTGTACATATTGTATAGAGTCTAGGAGTGTAGGTTTGGTATCGGATGCATGATTAGATTTTTTCTTGTCAAGGTGTGCGGAAACCTAGTGAGTCATGTCCTAGCTCTATCGAGGAGAGGTGTTGTAATTTTTCTAAAGGGCTAGAAAATTAGTTTAAGGTCATATACAGATGTATGTAAAAGGGTTTTGTCAAATTCCTTGTAAATATTTTTGTAGACCCATTATGACTCCTCGAAGGGATGTCACATTTCATTGTATCAGTTTTAAAATGGCTTAGAAAGCATATATAAGGAGGGGATATGCTCCTACCACCCTCTATCCCACTACTTCTTGTATTGCTTTGAGGCATGTCTTATATATATAGTGAGCTATGTAATGATGTTTTTATTAATGAAATATGTTTATTACTTCCACCCATTCTCAAGGGAGGTTGCTTGATAGTTGGCCATTAATGATCGATTCTAGCTTCCAAATGAGATGATCCGGGCTTGGCTGGT
Organism: Euryodendron excelsum; assembly: GCA_033060915.1. Classification (NCBI taxonomy): domain Eukaryota; kingdom Viridiplantae; phylum Streptophyta; class Magnoliopsida; order Ericales; family Pentaphylacaceae; genus Euryodendron; species Euryodendron excelsum. The sequence continues at coordinate 47,962,897 of CM065384.1, forward strand.
TTATCAGACGGACTTGATAAGCATTGCACGAACCTCATTTGTGACTGCCAAACTCCTAAAATGTTGGCCCGTGACACAGAGGAAGAAGAGATCAGCAGATTCCTACGCTTGAGGCTGGCTTATAGTCATGACCTTCCACTTCTTCCTTCATCACTAGCTAGCTAGTTTTAGGAGCTGTGAGACCCCAAATTTTAATTCATCAGTAATTAATTATAGTTTTGCATGATTAGGTAGGATTTAAAATTATGTGGGTGCTTGGTGCTTTAGGCTTACATGTGATATGTTGGCAAGTATAGTGGACATATATTACACCCAGTAGAGGTATACGTGAACTTTGTCATGCCCAGATTTTTCGCACTCGAGGAATACACACACAAGCGGGAAAAACACTGTACTCTCTCGTTAGAACTCATCCTCGTAGAAGAATGAGTGCGACTAAGTTTGAATAAAGGGCTTTTAGAAAAGATTTGGAGTTGCCACCTAACTTGATTAAGGTGAGTTAGGTCACTTAAAAACTAAGCATAATCCGAAAACTACACTTAAGGTGAAAACAATTTTGAAAATACTACCCCAAGAGAGGGTTTTTAAGAAAACAGGTTGTTTGGCAACCTTTAGAAAATATGTAAGCCATTTTTTGAAAATAAACTCCATTTTGGTCTTTCGAAAACAGTGATCCTGGGTTCGGAGGTTGGTTACGTGTAGGGAAGACGCACTAAGCCATCACCCTACCCCGCCCTTGTGGTATCTACATGTCTATTTACCCTAGATTCACCTATGAGAGTTTTCAACTAACAAATGTCCAATCTTATTCACTTTAGAAAAAGAATGTTTAAAAAGACATGATGCATGATATGCAAGTGCAAGAAAAGAAAGTTGGAAAATAGATTTGGAAAGAGATTTGAAAAGAATTACGGAATTGGAAAGTTTTAGAAATTGGAAATAGAGATTTGGAAATAGAAATTTGGAATTGAAAGTTTGAAATAGATTATGTAATTAAAGATTTGAAAAAGGTTGTGAAAATAGAAGCTTGAAAAAGATTGTGAAATTTGAGATTTGCAAAAGGTTGTGGCTGCACCCATGAGGGTTGCCTACATATCCTTTTGGAGGAATCAGGTCAGTCGTAGTTCAGACAAGAGTCCGATAGAAAAATAGGAGGTTTGATTGGAAAAAGAAATTGAATTAGAATTTGGATTTGATTTGAATTTAGAATAGAATATTAGAATTTGAAATGGAAGAATAGAGACCCTAGACCTAGGAAGATCGGACTTAGAAAGGACTCGAGATTAAGAAAGACTTGACTCGAATGGTGGACTTGGAAGATCGAAGAAAGATTGAATTTAGGAAGGGTTCGAATTAGGAAAGGTTCAATTTAGGAAAGTTTCAAAATAGGAAACTGTCATTTTTGGAAAGTTTCGTTTTAGGAAAGTTTCAATTTAGAAAAGTGTTCGAATTAGGAAAGTTTTCAAATTAGGAAAGTTTTGAATTAGGAAAATTTTGAATTAGGAGAATTTTAGAATTAGGAAAGCCTTATTTTAGGAAAGGTTTTGAATTAGGAAAGTTTTCGAAATAGGAAATGTTTCGTTTTAAGAAAGTATTGGGATTGGAAAGTTTGAATTTGGAACATTTTTAAATAGGGAAGTTTAGAAAGTTGGAAAGTTTAGAATTTTGAAAGTTACAGAGTTGGAAAGATTTGAAGTTTAGGGAAGATTGGAATTTAGAAAGTTAGAAAGTTTGAGTTTTAAAAAACACTTGAAGTTAGGAAAGGTTTTGAGTTTAAGAAGGGTTTGAAAACTTAGATTTGGAAAGTTAAGATTTGGAAAGGGATGGAATTAAGAAAGGTTTGAAAGCTTAAAGTTTAAGGAGAGATTTAAAAGTTTAAGTTTAGAAAACTTAAGGTTTAGGAAGATACTAGATTAGGAAAGAGTTGAATTAGGAAAGATTTGGACTAGAAAGGATTAAGATTCCTATTTCCTAAAACAAGGGAAGGGATTTTTTTTCTAAAAAGAGATGGTTTGATTTTGTTTCCAAAAACGGAGGATTAGATCTAGTTTCCTAAATGGGAGATTGGATTTAGTTTCCTAAATGGGAGATTGGATTTGGCATGGATTCGGAAGAGGATGTTTTAGAAACCCTTGATTTGGAAGGTTATAGTTTTGGCGTAGAAAATAGGTTTTGGAAATATATAATTTGGATGTGAAAAGGGAGATTTTGGAAACTTAGGTTTTAAGGCAAGTTTGAAAATCAAGTTTTTGGGAAGAAAATTAGGGTTTCTTAATCGTGGGTTCTAGGGCTTGACTTGGGCACCAAGAAAAGAGATTTTGGAAAATGATTTTTTTTTGAAAAGGAAGATTTTTGGAAGGAAATCCTAGGGAGGAGTTTTTAGAAGGTGAGTTATTGGAAAGATTTTTGGAAGGAGATTATTGGAAAGAGTTTTTAGGAAAGAGATTTAGGAAGCGTTTTTAGAAAGTAAATTTTGAGGAGAGTATTTTGGAAAGGAGTTTAAAGAAGGAGTTTTAAAAAATAGATTTTTGGAGGGAGTTTTTAGAAAATTTTTTTGGAAAGAAGAGTTTTTGGAAAGCATGTTGAAAAAGAAGAGGGTTGTAGAAAGAGAGACATTGAAAAAGAGAGTTTTTGGAAAGTATAAAAATCTCTCACTTTCCTAAATCGATTCTAACCATAAGAAGGCTAGAACCACTTTAAGAAAGTGGTTTTGAAAATAACAAGGATTTGAAAATATGGACCATATTGGTCATTTTAAATGTAACACTTTCCTAAAGTAACCCTAGCCATGGAAAGGCTAGAATCACCCTAGGATTGTGATTTTGAAAACAAGTTTCGAAAAATCAGATTTTGATGCAATTTTGAAGACAATGTTAAAGCAAGTTTTGAAAACGAATTTTAGAAGAATGCAAGATCATGATATGCACAATGGAAATTGGGGTCGTGAACATACAAGGTTAAGGCTTCACCATATAATCAAGGGGGCCGAACCCACATGGTCTCCGGTTAGACTAAAAGAAAGCCCCCGACATGGTGACTCTCTAATAGCCTAATCCTACCCATGGACCGGGAATTCTTTTGTTTCAAGCATGCAAGAAGGGGGGGGAAGAAGATGGGGGATTAAAATAGAAGAAAACCTAAGTGGGTTAGGAAAGAGAACAGAGGGGGGAAGATGCATAAACGTAAATAAGAAGCCTACCTTGTGTCTTCTTTATTTTGCTTAGCTTTGCACGCTTTGCCTCTCTTTGCTTTGGTCTTCACTTCAGTCTTCGTCTTGATCTTCGATCTTCGACTGTTTGCTTCGATCTTCAAAGCTTCGTAGTTGCAGCACTTTAAGTCTTCAATGGAGGCTACTGAATGAGTATATGAGAGTGTGTATGAGTGTATAGGAGGCTAGGATTTGAAAAACCTAAAAAAGCTAGGGTTTAGAGAGGCTACGAGCTCTATATATTGAAAAGTAGGGTTTTTAGACTGAGTTTGCAAACCTCCTTCACACTGGAGGAGGATTTGTATTTATAGACAAAGGAATGACCTTGCGCCTATTGCAGTGGCGCCAGGCCAAAAATACTTTTGGATCCACTAGGAGTGGCGCCAGCCAGTTAGGAAAGCTTTAAGATCGGCAAGTACTAGGAGTGACTTGAGAAGATTTGGGTACCTGTACTAATGACTACCATGCAATTTTTAGCGTGACTTCACTAGGAGTGACTCCAGAAAGTCCGGGAATGATTCGAAGGGGCTGGAAATGACCCGAAAGGCTGAAAAAGGACAGGAACACGTAAAACAGTGTCTCGAAGGTGATAGACTTAAAAAAGGATGACAAGATTTGTCAGAAGGGTTGACGGGGCTATTTAGAGGTAAAACAGTCAATCGGGCTGGGAAGTTGCCGAGACGGACTCAGAATGTCCCGGAAGAAGACTCAATGATTTAGAAACATTATTTAGAATGCCCCAGAAGGTTACCGGTTTATTATCTAGAGCCTGTGTGGTTGGAAAAGGCGACCGGCCCACCAGGGCAAAACGGTCATTTTGCACTGGGTTTGCTTGAATTGACTCGGAATGAGTCGGAAAGATAAAGGAAGGTCAAGAATACTATAAGAAGCACTCTCGGGAGGTTACCTGTTTGATACCCAGAGCCGGTGTGGTCCCTGGGCCGTTCGTATGCCTAGGGGCAAAATGGTCATCTTGACTAGAAAGCCTCGGAATTGGCCCGAAACTGACTAGAAGGCACCTAATCATGCCAAATTGCTTTGAAGACAATCTTGAAAGGATAGACTTACCATTATGAGGACTTAGGTATTATCTCGAGAAACGTGCCAGAAAATGGCCCTAGGGGCAATTTTTCATTTTTCACCGAAGTGGACTAGCAGGCACTGGTGTTGACCTGGGTTTTGGGTATCTCGTCACCCTCTTTTTTTTTTTTTTTTTTTTTTTTGAACTAATGACGTTAACAATAATGTTTGTGCGAACTTAAGGTAATACTTCATGGATTTTTTTTTTTTTTTTTTTTTTTTGACGCATATCTCAGTGCTTCTAATTTGACCTAGCATGATCACTTTGTTAGGGAATGTTCTTGAAGGAAAGTAACCGGCTCTAAGGGTTTGACAAAGGTTATATATATATATATATTTTCTAATTGTATAGGAAATAAAACTAGGGCCTCCCATCATCTCAGAATTAAATTGTTTACTCCATAGAGCTTTACCACTGAAACATTACCCTATTAATTAGTGGAGAATGAGCAGAGTAGATTTTATTGCTTCTGCACAGACACCAAAGGTCTAACTTTCGGAATTATATGTAGTAGTGTTTGACAGCATCTGAATTCAACAGACTAGGAAATTCTTGACAATCCATTTCCTCCAAAACAAGAGTTTCTCCAGACAGGACCTTTTTTTTTTATCACGAATGGCCCTTCATAGTTTGGAGCAAATTTCCCCTGCGCTGCCTCTTGATGGGGGAACACCTTTTTGAGCACCAAATCTCCCGGTTGGAATGATCGAGGCCGTACCTTCTTATCAAACGCCCTGACCATTCGTCTTCTGTAGCATTGAGCGTGATAAGTCACGGCTAGCCGCTTCTCATCTAGCAGACAGAGTTGGGCATACCAGTCTTTGATCCATTCTACTTCATCCAGTTTGGTTTCTGTTAAGATCCTTAGGGAAGGAATCTCAATCTCGACGGGGATGACTCCCTCTGTGCTGTAGACCAGCTCGAAGGGGGTGCTACCGGTGGAGACCCTCATAGTAGTTCGGTAAGCCATCAATGCAAAAGGAAGTTTCTCTTGCCAATCTTTGTAGTTGTCAATCATCTTTCGGAGTATTGTCTTAATGTTCTTGTTGGATGCTTCCATCGCTCCGTTCATCTGAGGCCGGTAGGTGACCGAATTCCGGTGCATAATGTGAAATGTTTGGCATAGCTTTGATATCAACTCATTATTCAGATTGGAAGCATTGTCAGTAATGAGTGACTCAGGAATCCCATACCGGCAAATGATATAATTTTTTATGAACCTTTCCACGACCTTCTTGGTAACGTGAACATAGGAGATGGCTTCCACCCATTTAGTGAAATAATCGATGGCGACAAGGATGAAGCAGTGGCCGTTGGAGGCTTTAGGAGTGATAGGGCCAATCATATCTATCCCCCACATAGAAAAAGGCCACGGGGCTGACATGGAGCTCAGTAGGCGGTGTTTTAATCTTATACCCATGTATCTGGCACTGTGACACCGAAGAACGTATCTAATACAATCTGACTCCATGGTTGACCAGTAATACCCTGTTCGGAGAATCTTCTTTGCAAGCGTGTGGCCATTCATGTGGGGATTGCAAACTCCTTTATACACTTCCTCCATGATAACCTTGGCTTTGATGGCATTGACGCATCTTAGAGGTCCGAACCATGATCTCCTGAAAAGCTCATTTCTAGCTATGAAATAATGTCCTGCCAAATGACAAATGGTCTTCCTATCTTGTTGTGATGCTTCATCGGGGAATGTCCTGACTTGGATATACCTCTGGATGTCATAGAACCATGGTTGCTCGTCTGGCTCAACGGTTGTGTGTCGACAATAAGAAGGGATATCCTTGGTAAAAATCTGTAGAGGGGGTATCTCGATGCCCCTGTCGACCTTGATTGCTGCAGCTAACATAGCTAAGGCATCGACGAAACTATTCTCTGCTCGGGGCACATGATGAAAATCCACGCTTCTGAATAGTTGACACAAATCTTTGACCTGTTGATTATATGGGGAGAGTTTGGCATCTCGAGTTTGGTATACGTCTTTGGATTGCTGAATAACCAAATCTGAATCGTCGAAAACAACTAGTTCGTCAATTTTCATTTCTAATGCCAGCCTTAGTCCTAGGATGCAAGCCTCATATTCGGCGATGTTATTGGTGCATGGTTCAAGTTGTAGCTTAACCACAATAGGATAGTGACTGCTTGTTCTTGATACTACTACTGCCCTAATGCCAGCTCCCTTTTTGTTAGCAGCCTCGTCGAAATACATCTTCCACCCAGCTCCTGCTTGCTCTTCAGATGTGTCATCAATGCATAGTATATTTTCATCGAGAAATTGGGGTTCCATGGATTGATAATCATCAATAGGGTTCTTAGCCAGATAATCAGCTATCACCTGCCCCTTGACTGCTTTACGGGTAGTGAACATGATATCGAATTCTGACAGAATCATGTGCCATCGGGCAATTCTTCCGGACAAGGTTGGTTTCTCAAATATATACTTAAGGGGATCCATTTGAGAGATGAGGAAGGTGGTATGATAGAGCTTGTAATACCGAAGCCCGTGAGCTGCCTAGGCTAACGCGTAGCAGGTTTTCTCGAGATCCGAATACTTTGTCTCGTATGGCAGGAATTTCTTACTGAGGTAGTAAATGGCCTACTCTTTTCTTCCCGTTTCATCATGTTGTCCCAAAACACACCCCATGGAAGTATCTAACACTGACATGTACATCAACAAAGGACGCCTCGGGGTTGCTGCCACCAGGACAGGAGGATTCCGTAGGTATTCTTTGATTTTCTCAAAAACTATTTGACAGTTATCATCCCACTCTTTCGGTACATCTTTCTTAAGGAGCTTGAAAAGAGGTTCGCACAGATGGGTAGTTTGGGCTATGAATTTGCTGATAAAGTTTTAACTTTCCCAGAAAGGACTGAACCTCCTTTTCCCCCTTCGGTGCTGGCATTTCCACGATGGACTTAACTTTGGCAGGATCAACCTCTATCCCCTTTTCATTGACAATAAACCCCAGCAACTTCCTTGAAGATACTTCAAAGGTGCACTTGGCAAGATTTAGCTTAAGCTGATACTTACAGAGACAGTCAAACACTTTTCGTAGGTTGAACAGGTGGTCTTCCTGTTGTTTGGACTTGACGATCATGTCATCCACATAAATTTTTACTTCTGATGCATCATATCATGAAATAAAGTTACCATGACCTTTTGGTAAGTTGCCCCTGCGTTACGAAGTCCGAATGGCATGACTTTATAACAATACACTCCCTAGAGGGTGATGAAAGCAGTCTTCTCTCGATCCTCTTCAGCTAGCTTGCTCTGATTGTATCCCGAAAAACTGTCCATGAAAGAAAACATTTCGTGACCGGCCCTATTGTCAACAAGCAAGTCTATATGTGGGAGAGGAAAGTCGTCCTTTGGACTGGCCTTGTTGAGGTCTCGAAAGTCAATACACATCCTCACCTTGCCGTCTTTCTTGGGTACCGGGACAATATTAGCCATCCATTGGGGATACTCTACTACTTGCAGGAATCCTGCCTGGAACTATTTAATCACTTCTTCCTTGATCTTCAGGCTCCACTTAGGCTTCAATCGTCTCAATTTTTGCTTAAAGGGTTTTGTCGCGCCCAGATTTTTCGCACTCGAGGAATACTCATACAAGCGGGAAAAATATTGTACTCTCTCGTTAGAACTCACCCTCCTAGAAGAATGAGTGCGACTAAGTTTGAATTGAAAATTGATTTGAATAAAGGGCTTTTGAAAAAAGTTTGGAGTCGCCACTTAACTTGATTAAGGTGAGTTCGGTCACCTAAAAACTAAGCATAATCCGAAGACTACACTTAGAGTTTTTGAAAACGATTTTAAAAATATCTCCTCAAGAGAGGGTTTTTAGGAAAACAGGTTGTTTGGCAACCTTTGAAAAACATTTAGCCCTTTTTTGGAAATAACTCCGTTTTGGTCTTTGAAATCAGTTATCCTAGGTTTGGAGGTTGGTTACGTGTAGGGAAGATGCACAAAGCCATCACTCTACCCCGCCCTTTCGGTACCTATAAGTCAATCTACCCTAGATTCATCTATGAGAGTCTCCAACTAACTAATGCTCAATCCTATCTACTTTAGAAAAAAGAAATGTTTAAAAGACATGATGCATGAGATGCAAGTGCAATAGAAGAGAGTTAGAAAATAGATTTGAAAAGAAGAATTTGATTTGATTTAATTTGAAAAGAAAGAGAGAGAAGTTTGAAATTAGAAAGAAGGTTTTGGAAATTGAAAATAGAGAGATTTGGGAAATAGAAATTTGAAATTGGAAATTTGAAAATTGATGGAGATTTGAAAAGATTGTAAAATCTGAGATTTGAAAAATGTGGGGGAAATTTGAAATTTGAAAGAAGTTGTGACCGCACCCATAAGGGTTGCCTACGTATCCTTTTGGAGGAATCAGGTCAGTCGTAGTTCGGACAAGAGTTCGATTGAGAATAGAAGATTGAAATTCGAAAATTGGAATTTGGAAAGATTGGACTTTGATTTGGAAAGGTTGAGATTTAGGAAACCTAGACTTAAGAAAGATGAGACTTAGGAAAGACTCGAGAGTTTAAGAAAGATTGGATTTAGGAGAGGTTCGAATTAGGAGAGGTTCGAATTAGGAAAGTTTCAAAATTAGAAAAGTGTCATTTTAGAAAAGACTTCATTTTAGGAAAGTTTTAGTTTAGGAAAGTTTCAACTTAGGAAAGTTTTAGGTTTAGAAAAGTTTTGAAATTGAAAAGTTTCGTTTTAAGAATGGTTTTGAAATAGGAAAATGTTGAATTTAGGAATGTTTAGAATTAGGAAAATTTTAGAATTTGGAAAGTTTTGAGTTCAGAAAGCTTTGGCTTTAGAAAGATTTGAAATTTAGAAAGTTTAAGATTTAGAAAATTTTAGAGTTTTAGTTTTTAAAAAATCTTGAGATTAGGAAAGGTTTGAGAACTTAGATTTGGAAAGAGGTAGAATTAGGAAAGATTTGGGGTTTTAAAATTTAGGAAAAATTTTCAAGTCCAGGTTTTTGGAAAGTTAAGATTTAGGAAAGTAAAAGATTAAGAAAGAGGTGAATTAGGAAAGATTTAGATTAGGAAGGGGTTGGATTTTGTTTCTAAACGAGAAAGTTTGATTTTGTTTCCAAAAACGGAGGATTAGATCTAGTTTCCTAAACGGGAAGATTTGATTTAGTTTCCTAAAGGGAAGATTTGATTTGACAAGGATTTGAAAAGAGAGGTTTTAGAAACCCTAGATTTGGAGAACTATAGTTTTGACATAGAAAAGAGGTTTTTAGAAACCTAATTTTGACGTAGAAAATGGGAGTGTTTGAAGACCTAGGTTTGGGGCAAGATTGAAAATCATGTTTTTGGAAAGAAAATTAGGGTTTCCTAATTGTGGGTTCTAGGGCTTGACTTGGGCACCAAGAAAAAGGATTTTTTGGAAAGTGTGTTTTTTGGAAACGAGTTTTTGGAAGGAAATCCTAGAGAGGAGTTTTTAGAGGAAAGATTTTCGAAAGAGAGTTTTTTAGAAAAATTGTTGGAAGGAGATTATTGGAGAGAGTTTTTATGAAAGTGAATTTAGGGAGTATTTTTAGAAAGTAAATTTTGAGGAGAGAGAGTTTTTGGAAAAAGATCCTAGTGAAGAGTTTTTTAGAAAGAGTTTTTTAAGAAAGAGATTTAGGAAGAGGTTTTTCTAAGAAGGAAACCTAGGGAACGTTTTTGGAAAGTGGACTTTGAAGAGAGCGTTTTGGAAAGGAGTTTAAAAAGAGAAGTTTTGGAAAATAGATTTTTGGAAGGAATTTTTGAAAACAACTTTGGAAAGTAGAATTTTTAAAAAGCACGTTAAAAAAGGAGGTTTTAGGAAAAGAGATTTTTGAAAATAGAGTCTTTAGAAGGTACCAAAAATGTCTCACTTTCCTAAAGCGATTCTAATCATAAGAAGGCTAAAACCACTTTAGAAAAGTAGTTTTGAAAATAACAAAGGTTTGAAAGTATGGACCATGAAAGTCACTTTAAATGTAACACTTTCCTGAAGCAATCCTAGCCATAGAAAAGCTAGAATCACCTTAGGGTTGTGATTTTGAAAACATGTTTTGAAAAAGAGGATTTTGATGCAATCTTGAAAACAAGTTTAATGCAAATTTTGAAAACGGGTTTGAAAATGATTTTTGGAAGATGCAAAATAATGATATGCACAATGCAAGTTTGGGGTTGTGAACATACAAGGTGAAGGCTTCACCACATAATCAAGGGGGCCGAACCCACGTGGTCTCCAGTTAGCCTAAAGGAAGCCCCCGACACGGTGACTCTCCAATAGTCCAATCCTACACATGGACCGGGAATCACCTTGTTTCATGCATGCAAAGAAATGGGGGGAAAGAGATGGAGGATTAAAATAGAGAAAACCCAAGTGGGTTAGGAGAGAGAAGAGAGAGGGGGGAAATGCAGAAACGTAAAACGAAAACATACCTTGTGTCTTGTCTATTTTGCGCGCCTTGCTTGTCTTCGGTCTTCGTCTTGATCTTCGTCTTCAATTCTCAAGTGTTGTCTTCAATCTTCAAACTTCAGATTGAAGCACTTCAAGTCTTCAAAGGAGGGTTGTATGCTAGTGTATAAGTGTATGGGGGTGTGTATGAGTATATAAAAGGCTAGGGTTTAGTATATGGTGGCTAGGGTTTGGAAAACCTAAGGAAGTTAGGGTTTAGGGAGTGTTCGAGCTCTATATTTCGAATATTGGTGTTTTTAGATTGAGTTTGCGGACCCCTTTCACGCTGGAAGAGGCTCTGTATTTATAAAGGTAGGACAGACCTGGCGCCTGTTGGAGTGGCGCCAGGGCAAAATTGCTCTTGGCGCCACTAAGAGTGGCGCAAGGCCAATTCTTGGCTTGGCGCCACTACTAGTGGTGCCAGCCAGTTAGGAAAGTATTTAGGTCGGCAAGCAATGTATCTTTGACTAGATTCAGGCGCCTGTACTAGTGACTACCATGTAATTTTCAGCCTAGCTTCGCTAGGAGTGACTCCGGAAAGTTCGGGAACGATTTGAAGAGGCCGGGAATGACTCGCAGAGCCGGAAAAGGACAGGAACACTTAAGACAGTGTCCCGGAGGTTTTTGACTTGAGAAATGAGGATAGGATGTGTCGGAAGGGTTGACCGGGCCTTTAGGGGCAAAACGGTCAATCGGGCCGGAAATCGACCAGGACGAACTCGGACTGTCCCGAAAGAAGACTCGAGATTTGAAAATATTATTCAGAATGTTCCCAAAGGTTTCCGGTTTGATTCCCAAAGCCGGTGTGGTCGGAAAAGGTGACTGGCCCACCAGGGGCAAAATGGTCATTTTGTACCGAGTTTGCCGGAACTGACACGGAATGATCTAGAAAGGACAAAGAAAGGTTAAGAATACTATAAAAAGCATTCTCGAAAAGTTACCGGCTTGATACCCAGAGCCAGTGTGGTTGGAAAAGGTGACCGACCCACTAGGGGCAAAACGGTCATTTTGTACCGGGTTTGCCGGAACTGACTCGGAATGATCCGAAAAGGTAAAGGAAGGTTGAGAATACTATAAGAAGCAATCTCAGGAGATTACCAGTTTGATACCCAGAGCCGGTATGGTTCCCGGGGCGTTCGGATGCCTAGGGGCGAAATGGTCATCTTGATCGGAAAGTCTCGAAAAAGGGCCCAAGGGCCAGTTTGGTCATTTTTCACCGAAGTGGGCTAGCAAGCACTGGTGTTGACCTGGGTTTTGAGTGTTTCCGCCACTCTGACGGCGGTCGTCGTGACACAGGGGTTTGTTGGCAATTCCCTATATCTACCTGTTTACGAGTATTTTCGCTACTCTGACGGTTTGCGATCATTCCCGAGACTACCTGGTCTCGGGAAGCTGTTAAAGGGGACTTAGCGCCTGAGAAGTCAAATTTCTCAGAAGGCGTGCCTAAAGGGACATTTCTGCATTGGCGGGCTAGTAGGCGCCAAAGGTGGACCATTCTACCATCTAGGGGACTTGGGGTCTCGTCCCAGTTGACAGGTTTAAAGGGACTTACCGTTTCGAAGAGGTTTTCTTCAAAAAACGTGCCAGACCGTCTCGAGGAATAAACTGTCGAGAGAGAGGGATTGGAATTGGAAAGGGGTCTTATCGTCTTCGGAAAGACGTGCCTGATTTGGAACCGTCTCGAGGAATCAACTGTCTTGAGAGAGGGGTTGGCATTGGAAAGGGGACTTATCGTCTTCAGAAAGACGTGCCTGATTTAGAACCGTCTCGAGGAATAAACTGTCTTGAGAGAGGGATTGGAGTTGGAAAAGGGCCTTACCGTCTTCGGAAAGACGTGTCTGATTTGGAACCGTCTCGAGGAATAAACTGTCTCAAAAGAGGGATTGGAATTGGAAAGGGGTCTTATCGTCTTCGAAAAGACGTGCCTGATTTGGAACCGTCTCGAGGAATAAACTGTCTCGAGAGAGGGATTGGAATTGAAAAGGACAATGCCCCTAAGGGCATCTTGGTCATTTTGCCTCTATTTGGGCCTAGTGGTCCCGCGAGGTGATGGACAGATGGGATTTGGACCTAGAAAGTTGGTTTTGATTAGAATACATCCATATTGATTTGAGTACAAGTCTGGACGGAGTGTAGACTGCCGAGCGGTCAAAAATGGGGTGCTTACAGGTTTCATTTGCGGGTCTAAGGGTAACCTATGCTCAACAATGGATTCATCCAACCCGGGCATGTCTTGATAGGACCAAGCGAAAATATCTAGGTATGCCCATAATAATTCCAATAGTTCTCTATGCTGCCATTGATCCATGCCTGTACCGATTCTAAGCTCTTTTGGATCCCTTTCATTTTCCAAATTAACAGTTTCTGTTTCCTCAATGTTTGGGGTATTACGGTTTTCATGTCTTTCTATTTGTTTCCGAACTTCCTCTAGCACCTCCTCTGAATTATTTACATCTTCTGTAATTCCCAGTTGTTGGTAGTCGAACTCGGTGTTAAAGTCATCATTTGTTAGGATTGGCATTCTTTGGATTAGTTGAGTAAGGCGTCGAATGCAAGGGTCCCTGGCATGGAAAATAGGGTGCAATGAATCAAACAACAAGGAGTATTTTTGCATTAATAATTTGATTTAAAAAGTTAAGACAAGTAAAGTAAAAGGACAAAGTTTGTTTATGGCAAATCAGTTGCTCCGGGATCTCGCTCTAGTGAGCTTGCGAGCACAGATGATGTCTTTGCTGGCCCAATTATGCAAATTTTTGCCAGGCAGCATCGCTCGAATGGATCCACCTTGAGTTATTCGAGTGTTGGCTGTCATGACGGGCGCTTCTTCTTGGACTTTTCTCTTCTTCTTATTTAATGTAGACATTCCTTTCCCCATGTCCAACTGCTTGAATCGATCTGAGAGTTCCATGACAGCTTTCCTACCAGCCATCTTCTTCCGTGCTGCTTCTACTTTTTTCTTTCTCGTGGGTTCATACCCTAGCCCAAAGGTGGGTTTAGCCGACGGTATTTCTACGACCTCAGGCCTTCCTTGTAAACATCTCCCTGAGCCCTTCCCCGGATGAAAACCATTTGCTTTAAAGTATCGCACTATCATCTGAGAGTTTCGGGAATATTTCAGCTCCACTTGATCTTCTTTCTGCACAACAGTGATATATTTCTACGACTGAAAGCAGGAGGGCAGTTCAATGTCAGATGCAACGATATCAGCTTTGTATACAACAAATTCCTTTTCAGCGAAAATAGAGATTAACTTGGAGCCCACGATGAACTTAACTTTCTGATGAAGGCTAGAAAGAACTGCACCCGCCGAATGAATCCAGGGCCGTCTTAACAACAAATTGTAGATAACCGAAATGTGCAAGACCTGGAACTTAATTGTGAAGGCTACTGGTTCTATCTCAACGGGCATTTCAATTTCTCCTCTAGCTTTCCTTAGAGAACCATCAAAGGCACGAATGATCATACCACTTTTTTTTAAGTAAGTTTTGTCCATTCCAAGCCTTTCTAGGGTAGAATACGGGCACACATTCAAAACTGACCCATTATCTATCAATACTTTGGTTACCATTTTTCCTCTTGTTCTTACAGCAATATGCAGAGCCCGGGTATGGCCTGTTCTGTCAGCAGGAATCTCGTCATCAGATAAGATAATGATGTTTGGGGCCATGATGAGGCTCACCATGTTATGTACGTTATCTGGTGTGAAACTCTCAGGCACGTGAGCATCCTTGAGGATCTTCATCAAAGCATCCCGGTGCACTTCAGAAGTGAGCAACAAGCCTAACATTGAAATATGGGCTGAAGCTTTTCTAAGTTGTTCTATGATGTTATAATCGACCTTTCCTAGAGCTTTGGTGAATTCTGACATCTCTTGATCTGTCGGTTGGTTGGAGCATTCTCCCTCTTTATCCTTCCCTTTTCTTTTTCTTTCCATTTCAACAGAGGTGTAGAGGAGCCCTGACCAAGTCATCCCTCCTATTTTTGTTACGGGCTCTCCAGTGCCCCTATCAAGTGAGTAATTCCATGGGACGCTATGAAGACTGGGTATTAGCCGTTGGGTTACAATGGGAAGAGTTATCCTTGGATTTATGAGCAAAGGGATTACCACAGGTGAAGGGTTGGTGAGGACGGGTAAGGTGGTGGGCACAATTGGCTTCTTTGGCAAGACTAAGGGTAACTTAGGTCGTACGACTCCTTGGATGTTGGTTTGAGGTTCAGGTTTAGCCACAACGATCATAGGTTCAGGTTCAAACAATAGAGTAAAGATAAGGTGATAATGAGGAGGGTCAGGTGAGGTTTGTATGGTTAGGTTCATGTCGGGTTGGTGAGATTGCATCGTTAGGAAGGAATGGTCTTGCTAATCAGGCTCCTCTAGGGTATAAGTTGTCTCTTCTGGAATTACAGCAAGTAGGTTGCGTAGGGTGTTTCTGCTAACATTCTTGCTTTCCAACGGTATGTTCTCCTGAAGCTTGTGAACCATGGCCTTCACTATTACAGAAGATATTAGACTAGTAGTCATTTCCCTGGCCTACAAGAATATGAACAACAGTTGCAAGTTAGAGTTCGATTCTTGGAGAGTTCTATGCAATGCATGCCCTAGGGTACCCCTATTCAGAGGGGAGACTATACATGGTGCATTGGCTCACTTTTGGAGATAGGGGATTTGCCCCTGTATGCAGATACCTTACTATCGAGCGGGAACCTTCATCCATTCATACAATCATCCCTCAATTCATTTGCAAAAATAAATAAGTACATTGAACTTTGGGTTTAAGATACAAGAGAATTGAAATGCATTCTAACACGAGGAAGAGGGAACATTTTCTTTTGGACTTCCACCTATCTAGTTTTACAAAGAAAAAACCTAAACTACTTTTGAGTCTTCGGATTCACCTTCGTTGGATTTGATGTTGAGGAGGTCGCTGAGGGACCTTGTTGATCGATTGCCCCTTGTCTTTATGACAATCCTATCTCCGTGAGCATAGAGGGATTGGGGCCCCTCTTATGAGATGACTTAAAAATGCATGCAATGATTCCTTTGGGTTAACGTGGGAACCCTTAAGGTTTGGGTAGGTCTAATGTAAGGGAGAGTGACCTTGGTGTCACTCTCAATGGGTTGATCATATGTATGATAATGTAATGACTTGAGTTACTTGGAACTCTTGTCTTGACATGGGCTATTGAATGCATGAACATAGATATGCAAAGAGTATAAGAAGAGAGAATGCAATAGCAAGGTAAACGTGCATGCATGAGCAGTTAGACAGTCATTATAACAGTAAGAATGCATTCATTATAACAACAGGACTAAGCAGGTAATAATGAAAGTAAGAGCAGTCGCCCTTTCCTCCATGGTTTTGGAAAACAGTGCGCGTGTCTTAAATCCGACAGAGGTTCGGCTATGCATGGTGTCTATATGAGCATGAGGTTGAAGGTTGACTAATGCGTCCTAAAAAGGCTCGGTCCCCGGATCTTCAAACCTAGGCTCACTCCCCGAGGTGGTGCCATGATCGGTTGGTGATCTGAGCGGGGGAACCATCAAGAGGCGTAGGCGAAGAAACTGACACAGCATCTTGCCCACAACCAATATACCGTTCTCCCTTTCTAACTAGAAGGGTCATATCAGGGTAAAAATGCAAGTATGCAATATGCAAGTGCACGTGCAGTGTGTGTGATTTTTGAAAGCGGAGGAAAGAGCCCAACAACTCTCATCCATCCTGTTCATCACATTCCTGCATGACAGTTAATAACATAAAATTGCAAACAAAAACGCACCTACAAAACAAAGATGCAAGAGTTAGTAGGTGGATGGCAAACTTAATACAAAATAATATGAATAAATAAATGTTTTTTTTTTAAACAATTTTGAAAATTCGGTTTTGAAAATTTAAAGTGAATAGGATTGAACAAGTTAATTGAAGACTCTACATGGGTGAAGGGTAAAAAGACATGACAACGGCCTAACCCTCTAAGTGTCCCTAGCGGAGTCGCCAGTTGTCGTGCCCAGATTTTTTGCACTCGAGGAATACACACACAAGCGGAAAAAACACTGTACTCTCTCGTTAGAACTCATCCTCCTAGAAGAATGAGTGCGACTAGGTTTGAATAAAGGGCTTTTAGAAAAGATTTGGAGTCGCCACCTAACTTGATTAAGGTGAGTTAGGTCACCTAAAAACTAAGCATAATCCGAAGACTACACTTAGGGTTTTTGAAAACAATTTTGAAAATACTACCCTAAGAGAGGGTTTTTAAGAAAGCTGGTTGTTTGGCAACCTTTGGAAAATATGTAAGCCCTTTTTTGAAAATAAACACCATTTTGGTCTTTCGAAAACAGTGATCCTGGGTTCGGAGGTTGGTTACGTATAGGGAAGACGCACTAAGCCATCACCCTACCCCGCCTTGCAGTACCTACATGTCTATTTACCCTAGATTCACCTATGAGAGTCTTCAACTAACAAATGTCTAATCCTATTTACTTTAGAAAAAAAATATTTAAAAAGACATGATGCATGATATGCAAGTGCAAGAAAAGAAAGTTGAAAAATAGATTTGGAAAGAGGTTTGAAAAGAAATTGATTTGATTTAAAAGAGATTTGAAAAGAATTAGGGAATTGGAAAGTTTTAAAAATTGGAAATAGAGATTTGGAAATAGAAATTTGGAATTGAAAGTTTAAAATAGATTATGGAATTGAAGATTTGAAAAAGGTTGTGGAAATAGAAGCTTGAAAAAGATTGTGGAATTTGAGATTTGAAAAAGGTTGTGACCGCACCCATGAGGGTTGCTTACGTATCCTTTTGAAGGAATTAGGTCAGTCGTAGTTCGGACAAGAGTCCGATAAAAATATAGGAGGTTTGATTGGAAAAAGAAATTGAATTGGAATTTGGATTTGATTTGAATTTAGAATAAAAGATTGGATTTTGAAATGGAAGAATAGATACCCTAGACCTAGGAAGATAGGACTTAGAAAGGACTCGAGATTAAGAAAGACTTGACTCGAATGGTGGACTTGGAAGATTGAAGAAAGATTGGATTTAGGAAGGGTTCGAATTAGAAAAGGTCCGATTTAGGAAAGTTTCAAAATAAGAAAGTGTCATTTTTGGAAAGTTTCGTTTTAGGAAAGTTTCAATTTAGAAAAGTATTCGAATTAGGAAAGTTTTCATTTTAGGAAAGTTTTCGAATTAGGAAAGTTTTGAAATTAGGAAAGGTTTTGAATTTAGGAAAATTTCGAATTAGGAAAATTTTGGAATTAGGAAATCCCCATTTTAGGAAAGGTTTTGAATTAGGAAAGTTTCGAAATAGAAAAAGTTTCGTTTTAAGAAAGTATTGGGATTGGAAAGTTTGAATTTGGAACGTTTTGAAATAGGAAAGTTTAGAAAGTTGGAAAGTTTATAATTTAAAAAGTTGTAGATTTGGAAAGATTTGAAGTTTAGGGAAGATTGGAATTTAAAAAGTTTGAAAGTTTGAGTTTTAAAAAACACTTGAAGTTAGGAAATGTTTTAAGTTTAAGAAGAGTTTGAAAACTTAGATTTAGAAAGTTAAGATTTGGAATGGGATGGAATTAAGAAAGGTTTGAAAGCTTAAAGTTTAAGAAAAGATTTAAAAGTTTAAGTTTAGAAAACTTAAGGTTTAGGAAGATACTAGATTAGGAAGGGAGTTGAATTAGGAAAGATTTGGGCTAGAAAGGATTAAGATTCCTATTTCCTAAAACAAGGGAAGGGATTTTGTTTCTAAAAAGAGATGGTTTGATTTTGTTTTCAAAAACGAAGGATTGGATCTAGTTTCCTAAACGGGAGATTGGATTTGGTTTCTTAAAGGGAAAGATTGGATTTGGCATGGATTGGGAAGAGGAAGTTTTAGAAACCCTAGATTTGGAAAGCTATAGTTTTGGCGTAGAAAATAGGTTTTGGAAATATATAGTTTGGATGTGAAAAGGGAGATTTTGGAAACCTAGGTTTTAAGGCAAGTTTGAAAATCATGTTTTTGGGAAGAAAATTAGGTTTCCTAATCATGGGTTCTATGGCTTAACTTGGGCACCAAGAAAACAGATTTCGGAAAGTGATTTTTTTAGAAAGGAAGTTTTTTGGAAGGAAATCCTAGGGAGGAATTTCTAGAAGGTGAGTTTTTGAAAAGATTTTTGGAAGTAGATTGTTGGAAAGAGTTTTTAGGAAAGAAATTTAGGAAGCGTTTTTAGAAAGTAAATTTTGAGGAGAGTATTTTGGAAAGGAGTTTAAAGAGGGAGTTTTTAGAAAACAATTTTGGAAAGAAGAGTTTTTGGAAAGCATGTTGAAAAAGAAGAGGGTTTTAGAAAGAGAGACTTTTGAAAAGAGAGTTTTTGGAAAGTATAAAAATGTCTCACTTTCCTAAAGCGATTCTAACCATAAGAAGGCTAGAACCACTTTAAGAAAGTGATTTTGAAAATTTAGACCATATTGGTCATTTCAGATGTAACACTTCCCTAAAGCAACCTTAGCCATGGAAAGGCTAGAATCACCATAGGATTGTAATTTTGACTAGAAGGCACCTAATTATGTTGGATTGCTTTTAAGACAATCTTGGAAGGATGGACTTACCATTTTGAGGACTTAGTTATTATCTCGAGAAACGTGTTGAAAAATGGCCCTAGGGACAGTTTGGTCATTTTTCACCGAAGTGGACTAGCAGGCACTGGTGTTGACCTGGGTTTTGAGTGTTTTCGCCACTCTGACGGCAGTCTCGTGATACAGGGGTTTGTTGACAATTCCCTATATCGACCTGTTTGCAAGTATTTTCGCTACTCTGAGGGTTGCGATGTTTACGAGTACTTTTGCTACTCTGACGGTTCGCAATCATTCTCGAGACTGTCTGATCTCGGTAAGCTGCTAAAGGGACTTAGCGCTTGAGAAGTCAACTTTCTCGGAAGGCGTGTCGAAATGGACATTTCTGTATTAGCAGGCTAGCAGGCGTCAAAGGTGGACCGTTCTACCATCTAGGGGACTTGGGGTCTTGTTCCGGTCGACAGGTTTAAAGGGACTAATTGTTCCGAAAAAACTTTCTCTGAAAAACGTGCCGGATTGGATAGACTTACTGTCTCGAGGAATCAGCTTTCTCGAGAGAGGGATTGGAATTGGAATTGGAAAAGGGGTTGAAAAGGGGACTTACCATCTTCGAAAAGTTGTGCCTATTGGAATTGGAAAAGGGGACTTACCGTTTTCGGAAAGATACGCTTATTGGAATATGGAAAGGGGACTTATCGTCTTCGGAAAGACGGGCCTATGGGAATATGGAAATGGGACTTACCACCTTTGGAAAGACGCGCCTGATTTGGAATTGGACCGAACAGTGCCTCTAAGGGCATTTTGGTCATTTTGCCTCTATTTGGGCCTGGTGGGCTCGCGAAGCGATGGATAGATGGTATTAGACTTGGAAAGTTTATTTGACTCAAAATATATCCGCATTGACTTGAATACAAGTCTGGACGGACAGTAGACCGCCGAGCAGTAAAAAATGGGGTGCTTACAAATTTCAATTAGAGTAACAAAATGAGGTCCAATATGTGACTGATTCTAGTATTGTTATGACTAAGACTTGTAAAGAGTTAAAATGAGTACTTGGTAGAGTGAGGTGTCAAAGTATAAGTTTATGGTTTTATTATTTATTTCATCTTTATGCAATAGTGCAAGAAAAAAAAAAGAAAAGAAAAAGAGAGAGAGAGAGAGAGAGTGAGAGAGAGAGAGAGAGAGAGAGAGAGAGAAGAAACAGAAGAGAGAAAGGGAGAAAGAACATAGAGATAGAGAGAGAAGGAGAGAGATATAGAGAGAGAGTTGCAAAGAGAAATAAAGAGGGAGGAAGAGAGAAGGAGCTGTTGCAACGCAAGAAGAAGCTGATTTCAGGTATAAGAACTCTTCCCCTGTTGTAGATCAGGCTATAGGTATAAAGACCTTGAAAAATTACTCGATTTAGACATATAATTCATCTGATTTGGTTAAGAATTGAGAGAGAAACCTCTATTCAAAGTTAAAAGATTTATGCTGCAAAAATCTGCAGAAATAGACACTTTCAGAGGTTGTTTGGTCTCTTTACAAATTTGATTTATACCTGATGTTTTTTCACACTTGAAATTTGAGATCTTAGAGAAATTTGGGCTTTGGTTTCAGCCAAAAATGTTTTATATTCGAATTATGGTGATTTTTCAAAGTTAAGCTACCGCTGTAGAAATCTGATGCCCAAATCTGTAACCTCTGGTTTGACAGAGCATTCGACCAAGTTAGAGTAATCCAAAAATTATAAAATTTTTACTATATTTTATGAATATATGGATTAGGTTTTATACCAAATTTTAGGTCAAGAAGATATCGTTTACTTAGGTTTCAAACATCTCAAATGAGAACCATCTGCTGCAAAAACTTAAATTCAGCAGCACTGCCCTGTTTTAGAAAATACCAAATAAATACGTAGGCATGTTCAAAAAATATAAAATTTGGTCTGGATATCCTTTGATATGCTTATTTTGTATTTATAAAGTTTTAGAATTTTTGAATATAAACTCACGAAATTATGTTCAGATTATAAAGCCTATGTTAGTTTTGGTAGATTGGAGGATTTAGTATATTTTGGTATTTTTCAGCTCTAGCATTTCATTGGGAGTTTAATTGAGGTTATGTATATATTATATTGATTATGATTGTTGGAATTCTTAAACTAACACAGTTGTGGTGGTAGGACCTAACGGAGGGCAAAATCTGTCAACATCATTCAAGGAGTGATCTTGGTCGTGAGGTATGTACGGTGACAGGTGAGATCTAAGATATTCATATTCATATCGAATGAATATATTGTGTGTAATATTATCTATATTGGTGGTAATTGTGAGATTTAAGATACTCATATTCATATCGAATGAATTTATTGTGTGTAATATTATCGATATTGGTGTTAATTGTGGGATTTAATATAGTCTCATTCATATTGTAATATTGAATATTGGTGTTGATTGTGGGATGAGAATAGTCATATTTATATTGAATGAATATATTGTTTGTACTATTATCTACATATTGACTTGGATGCTTTCTATCTATATTGGTGTATTGTTTGTCTTATTATAAACGTTGGTGTTGATTGTGGCAGTCTTAATATTATGGAGTTGCTTATTGATTATATATAACACACTCATATGCGCGATAATATTGATGAGGTTACATATGCGGTGATATTCATGAGGTTATATATGCGGTGACATCGATGAGGCTATATTTGAGGTGAAGGTGGCATTGCATATCATCCATATTGTGTGCTTTGCATTGCATGGAGGAAGGTTTTGCCATTGTGGGGCTAATATAAGGTTTAACCAATGTGGGGCCTCCTTGATATCGCGTCATCGATATATTGGGCCAACGTTATCTAAAATTGAGCGCACATGTGGGTGTTTCATGCATCGCATCATAAGATATATTGCATTTCATGAAATACATTATATTGTTTGTGGTGATGAGAGGATGATTACATATAGGTGTTTATAGATGATTATATATCATTAGGTGATGGATTATTCATTGATAACTGATTCTGTGATTATATTTATTATTCTTTATGAGTTTGATTATCTATTGTGAGCAGGTTAACTTTTAGCTCACACTCACACAAGTTGTTTTGAAAGGTAACGTGGATATGGCGGTTCGGTTCACTGTAGTTCTAGTCATCGCCATGGTGGTGTCCATGTTGATGTCAGGATGTTGAGTCTCGGGACTTGGGAGAGCTCCATTCTCTTACTTTCAGTTTCTTAGTTGTGTTTTCAATAGAACTTTGACTCTTGATGTAATGTTTGTAATTAACATGGTATGATGGTAGAGCATTTGGAGGATTGTTGATTGTTTTTCAATTGGTAATGTATTGATGATTTGTGATTTCCTGTAATGTATGTTGGGGCGTTTATTATATTTCTTTCTTACAGTTACTCTATGCCGTTGCGTTTTGTTTTTCGATTAAGTGTTAATGTATCGTTCGCAGGTACGGTGACCTGTGCGATCACGTCTCGTTTAATGTGACATAATTAATGTCTAATTAAATTGAAGGTATGATAGGAGCTCTACAACTTAATTGTCAGATCGATCTTTTCCACCTTTTTTCTAGTTAATTAGTTGATGCCATGAAAGTCGTAGTTGCGTGAGAGGAGGTAAAGCTCAGAAAAGTGAAAGAGGGGAGCCTATGGCTTACATTTGTGTTTGTTTGAGCCTATATATACATATATATGTCTCAGAGAGGATTTTTAGGATGTTTGTATATGCATTTATACATTTACTTAGACCACCGTGCAGTTGGGTAGCAAAAATTTCATAAAGAATTTATCACTGCAGTGATGTTGTTGAATAAAAGATTTTTATTTTAAAATAAAATATTTACCATGACTCTTAATTACAAATATAACTACTGCTACATCATTTTAGTTAGTGTGTATAAATTTTTTGAAAAAATAATATTTATAAATTTTCAGAGGTAAATTGAAAAATACTTTTAAAACTATAGGTAAAAATATAACTCAAATTAAAAATTATTTTTAACACAATGGGTAAAAGTATAGTTTTTAAAAATTTGAGCGGAGGCAGCTGCTACTTGGAGGTGTTCCTGATCTCACATGGATTAGCTCCACAACTCCATTTTAATGGCGACACTAAGATTTAATTTGCTTGAATTATACTAATTAATGGTAGCTCATTGGTGGTGGCTTTAATCAGCATTCTCAAATTACACGATGATACCTTCTTCTTTATTTTTTTTCTTTTCTCTAGAAATAGTCCTCAAGGGCCATGTCTGATTCGCGAGACATTTTAGACTTCTTTGTATTATTTTTAGAACTTTTACTTTTTTGTGTGTTTTAAAATAATGAAAAATTTAGAAACATTATCATTTTAGCTTTTGTATGCAAAAATAATTTTATTAATACATAAGCAATTTAAATTTATTTATCTAAAAATGAGATGTTTTCGGAAAACATTCCTGATTATTTTTTTTTTAAAAAACTCTCCACCAAAGTTCAATGAAATGATTTTAAAATAAAATAATAAAGCGACTAGCCTACACTTAGAAGTTTGTATGTTGGTATAGCTACCAACGAAAGTCACAGCCGAAAAGAAAACCTACAATGAGTTCATCTCATATCCCCATTCATTAATCTATCTATTTTTAGTTCCGAACATGCACGCGATACATCCACTCAAATTTGGTAAACAAAATTTTTAGTTTGCCTCATTCATGATTTTTTTTTATGATGTATTATATTTTAAAAAAATTATTCTAATTTTTTTCTAAAGTGGAAGGAAAAATACCAAAAAATCCTTTATTTTTTTATATTTATTTTAATGATCAGATGTTCAAGTTAACTTGCATACACCTCGACTAATTTCGAGACTTGTGTAGTCCCTAGTCCACACCAATTAGGTCATTATTGGACCAAAAACCCCTTGTCCCACACAAACATCCTTCTTACTTTACCTTTTCTTCTTTTCTTTTCTTTCGTTTTCTTCCTCTCCTTTTTAGAGGTGATGATGGTCATGAATTAAGCGCATAAGTTCAGTCATGATGATCACAGAGATAAATAGCACCACATCTAGGCTAATTTCCCTGACACACTCATATTTTGAACTTTATTTCCAACCTGGATACTGATTCAATTTTATTTAGCATTTTAGGTTGAGCGCTATTTTAAAAGGCATTTTTAATAAAAACGTTTTTTGAAATGACATTTTTTTAAGTATTTTACCTATACAAAATAACAAGTAAACAGGAAAGAAAAATACGAAGTGTATACACTAGTGTATTTGCCAGTTAAAAAGAGTCATTTCAAATAGCGTTTTTAACTGGAATTAAAACCCTAGATCGCGTCGTTCTCTCTCACTCTCACTCTCTCACTCGTCAGAAGAATCAGAACTCTCTCCCTCCCTCTCCCTTCTGATCTCACTTTCCCTCCCTCTCCTTTCTTATCTCACACTCTCACTCTCACTCGTGGGTCTCTCTAAGGAGTTACTCACTCTAACTCTCCCTTTTGTCTCTCTCACTCTGTCGCTCAGGATCATTAGATTATCCTTCACTTTTCATTCGAGGTACTCTCTCTTCATCAGGTTGTTTATTGGATTTCAAGTTTTGTCTGTAGAGGTTTTCAACTCACGTATGTCATACCAAGTGCTGCTTTTGACAACCCAACTGGATTTAGTGGTGGTGGTGGTGTCTCATGCATCTTTATCTTACTTTATGTATATGCATTATGCATCTTTGTCTTCCTGTGCATAAATGTTTTATTGCTTGATTTCATTTTTTGAATTGATTCCCCATCCGAGTCTGACAACACCATAGAGGAATTAGTCACTACCTTGAATTCTCAATACATGTATATATGCATACATACATATATCATGAATTAACCTGCATTTCAAAAAATTTAAATTAATGTAGTACATTATTATTGTCGACTGCTGATGGTTGGAATGATTGGCCTTTGTTTAGACTGACAATACACATAGATCCTATAGTATGGTTTCTTGCTAAAATTTCATAACAAGGGTTATTTGTAAGTTTATCACTAAAAAAATCTTTCTAGAAATCTTAGGGAAAAAAAATAATAGGAGAATCTGGCAAAGGAGAGGATCGATCCACAAGAGAATTGAGAATTAAAAACTTTTTGATGAGCCTTGTAGAAATGAATTTTTGAAGGACCCAAAACATAAAATGATAAGAAAAGATTGTATCTTAGATACAGTATTTATTTTTATTATTATTGTTGTTATTTTGGAGTAGGGGAAGGGTGGTGGGCTGCTAGAACTGAACTAGGTAATTTGCAATATTTTTTTTCGTTTTCTAAAAGATAAGAACTTGAGAGTTTGTTTTATTAGGTGATAGACTATTTAATCCCCATAACATGATTTCTTTACTTTGTTTGGTTGAAAAATATAAAAGACAAATAGAAGAAAATCACTTTGCTTTATTTGAAATTAAAGGAAAGTTAAAAGTAAATCATAACATAAATATTAAAAATATAGAAGTAAAGTGAGTTGATCTATAAGGTAGCATCTTTCACAGCCTTTTGTGACCATGACTATATAACTTAACCACTGGCCTATACCTTGTTATTTTGAGATTTTGGCATAAGAATCAATCATTAATACCTTCTAATATATGTGTTTAATGGTAGGCACAGCTAAGTAATGACGACAATGGTAATTTTTTTTTGGGGGGGGGTAAATTGTAAAAGATCGCTGAGAAGGCATAGCCTATGATGTAGAGGCTAGTTGTTGTTATGATGTAGAACTAGGAACCTCACTTGCTGGATTACAAAAAATGATTATGCCTATGATGGCTGGGTATGGAGAACATGTGAATACAAAGTTCATATGTAGATATCCTTATCGACGAATTGGAGAAGTCCTGGTATATAAGAATTTGCTGGTCAATGACGACATGACATTGCAAACTGTCTTGAATCTCCCTTTAAGATATATTGACCTGTATTGTGTTGAAATATACGTTGTGAATGAGGGGAGCACAATGACCACCAATGTCAGTTGTGCAGATGTGAATTGGGAAGATGTCCAGTCTTACGGTGAACTCTTGTCGTGGGGGGTGATGTATCGTCGTTAGGGACATTTACTAGAATGTTTACACTTAGGCAGAGTAGTCAAAGTGCACAAGGTACAGATACGTTGGGGCAATAAATGTCTAACATTTTCAGCCTAAATGAGGATTACTCAGAGTGCTAGAGTAATTTTTAACAATTTTAAGATTTTCACATTCCACCGTAGAGATTGCGATTAGTATTGCCTTAAAATTTAATTTATTTCACCGTCAATTCTTAACATTAGATAGTCATAAATAGATCCTTTCATTTTGTAGACTTGTCATATCACGTCCATACAACAGCTCGTAAATCATGCTATTTATGTGTATGACTCGACAAAGGCATTGCAAGATATGTATAGGGCATGGGAACTGTGTACCACGTCACTTCATATATTATGAGAGTAGGAGAGAATTGCACGGTCAGCAGGTCCAGCCCCTCCCCCTCCCGTGTGGCCACACCTCCCAGGATCATAGTCATATCAAATGCCATAGTCATTTGGTGTTACTGGGCCATACTCATCGCATGTGACTTCGACGATGCCAGTGTACACATATCACAGTGAGTCATGAAATGTACCCTCTTCATCACGTGCGACTAGTTGCGAGGTAAAACCGCGTCGCACCGCCCCCCCGCCACATTAGTTCCCATGTTACGTATGACCATGGATCTAGGTACTCGGTACTAGGTGATGAGGATTTTGACGCATATGTCGACCCATTGTTAGCATCAGGTCAGCATATAGAGACACATACAAAGGGTTGTTTTTCACCTATCACGTCGTCCTAGTATGCACCTCCATATCCACTATTATACCTAGAGAGGCCATCTCAGAAGGCTTCACAGATCACGCAGGCAGAAGCACAACCACAGAGAGTACATCAAATCACACATGTCTACAAGAGCCATAAGCCAACGAGAGATAGAAGGTCACCCCGATGTGGTATGAGAGGTCATGTATAATAGTTAGGGTACTTAATTTTTTGTTTGTTTTGTTGTACACTGTAGGGTTTGTTGTGAAAACGTTTTTTGAAGTAATTTCATATTAGGGTTTTTTGTAAAAAATTCTTGTGGCAACATAGATAAAGTATAGTTCATCTTCTATGTCAGCCTTTGTTCTGAGGTGTCATGTCAATGCTAAAGCCTAGCTTGTCCTTGAGTTTTCACTTGAAGGCTACACAAAAGGCTTATCCTACAACCCAATAAATTCACGTGAACTCTTTACTCATGCATTGTATTGTATTGCCTATATATGCGTCGTGTAATTACATGAAAAATTGCTAAATCATACTTCCAAATATGCCGAATCATAAAGGATCATTTAGGGCATCGTCCAGTCATTTGGTTTCAAGCGGCAACATGTATGAAAACCAATCCTCAGCCATCCATATGGTGCATACATACACGGATCCAATCGGTAACAAATGGTATGAGCGAAAGTGTTGCTCTACAAACCTATACTAATTCATTGGCAATGCATCCTTACGTCCACCCCGCGGGGTGATCGACGACCAATGCATAAGGTTTCCATGGGAGGACTTGCTCGATAAAAGGAGTGAACAAGAGACGTATTACTGATGGCATGGCCTGTGTGTCCCAAAGACCTGTTTAGCTAAGTTGTTCGGCAGATCATCTTACAATAAGGTCATAAAAGTGCTCGAACGCGAGATCGATCAAATACTATGAAGGTTGGATAGATATCATTTTACATATCATGCGAAGAAAGAATGTGTTAATCCAACACAACGATTAATAAAAATTGTTGAAGATCCGTTGCTATTTTCTGACCAAAAACTTTCAGACTTCTCAAAAGAATAAGGTCACAATGACTTTGTTAACTATCTACCTAGTAGCCTTAGCATTACTGGCAAACCACTATGTTGTTATGAACATGGTTCCTAAAGCTTTTTCTGGTTTTTACTTCAACATGATGTAAAATAAGTTATTATGCTTTCATATAATATATCTGTGAGTTTGGTTTGGGTCATATTTGTAACTTTTTATTTCATGTCATATATATTCATGTTATTAAACTTAGTCTTTGGGGTACCAAAATGGGGAGGAAGGGTCCGAGGAGTGCAAAACTTGACAGGAGACACCGGTGTGACACGAGTGTCTTATAGGAGTTGACGACACGTCAATCAATTTTCTGTTTTGAAAGTTATGCAAATTTTTAGAATTTCAAATCTTAGGTTTTCGGAGTTAGGCCAACTTGGTCATTGGGGTACCGAAATGGGGAAGAAGGTTCTGGGGAGTGCGAAACTTGACAGGAGGCACCGGTGTGACATGAGTGGCGTGTGGGAGTCGATGGCACATCAATCGGTTTTTTGGTTTGGAAGTTATGATAATTTTTAGAATTTCGAAACTTAAGTTGTCGGAGTTAGGTCAACTAGGCTGTAGGGATACCAAAATGGGGAGGAAGGATCCGGGGAGTGTGAAACTTGACGGAAGGCACCGGTGTGACATGAGTGATGTGTGGGAGTAGACGGCACATCAATCGGTTTCCCAGTTTGAAAGTTATGCAAAATTTTACAATTTTGAAACTCAAATTTTCAGAGTTAGGCCAACTCGGCCGTTGGGGTACCAAAATGGGGAGCAAGGGTCCAGAGAGTGCGAAACTTGACGGGAGGCATCAGTGTAACACGAGTGATGTGTTGGAGTTGACGGCACGTCAATCAATTTTCCGGTTTGAAAGTTATGCAAAGTTTTAGAATTTCGAAACTTAGATTGTCAAAGTTAGGCCAACTCGGCCGTTGAGGTATTGAAATGGGGATGAAGGGTTCGGGGAGCACGAAACTTGACAAGAGGCACCAGTGTGACACAAGTGACGTGTGAGAGTTGACGGCTCATCAATCCGTTTCCTGGTTTGGAAGTTATGTAAAGTTTTGAAATTTTGAAACTTAAGTTTTTGGAGTTAGGCCAACTCGGCCGTTAGAGTACCGAAGGAAGGGTCCAGGGAGTGCGAAACCTGACGGGAGGCACTAGTGTGACACGAGTGACCGGTAAGAGTTGACGGCACGTCAATCGGTGTACCAATTTGAAAGTTATGCAAGTTCATTCAACTGTTTCACAAAGGGAAGAGGAGGTCTGATTTCCCGATATAAACACGATTTGAAATGGCATTTTTTCTTGAAAAAAAACATCATTTCAAATAGCATTTTTGGGTGGCATATTTTCATACACTTCGCATTTCCCTTTATTTTCCCTTATTACTTGGAAGAAATACAACATAAAAACGTCATTTGAAAATACGTTTTTAGTATAAACGTTTTTTAAAATGGCGCTCAACCTGAAATGCTAAATTAAGTTGAATCAACACTCGAGTTGGGAATAAATCTGAAAAAACTTCTGCATCAGGGAAGTCAGCCCCACATCTAAGCGCCAACTCACCTAGACTACTACCACATACAACTAGAGTCCCTTTGATCTGTTTTCCAACGTTCAGGATGCCCCCCTAGTTGCAAGGGGCAGGGGGCAGGGGGCTCGGTTTGGAATTTAGATAACAAGGTGATAAGAGTTTTAAATATCAATACATGACAATTCCAAAATCAATTTCCTCTATTCCTTTTTAGACAATATATATCCAAAGATCTCACTCTCAATTTGAAAAATTAGCAAAACTATTTTGGCTAAAAAAACACAAATATAAAAAAATTAGAAAGGTTTTACTTGAGAAATTCAAAGGCAAACACGCTTACGGTGGCTCCAACATCAGTTGCTTTGTTCCGCTGTGCATGTTGTTGTAATGAAGCTTTTGTTAAGAGTACTAGAGAGAGACTCTCAAAGAGAACTGCGAATACTATCATTTAAGGTTGTGAATTTAGGAAGATGTTAGACAATCCAAGTCATTAAATGACCAAAAAGACCAAACCAAAGTGATAATAATAAAATAATTATTAAAAAATTGTGACCATTTACAAAGGAGCCACCATAACACGCTTACACGACCAAAAACGCTCATCATCTACCATCTATCATCTATTGAAGATAGAAGGGGAGGGGAAACAAGCATTCTTCCAACACCCATAAACTCTGCAGCAAATTCCTCATCATTCTTACCCAACATATCTTTCAAGCTACATTCCAAGTTCCTACCCTTTAGCACCCTGTATCTTGGCTTGATCTTCCTCTCCAGGGAGTAACTGAAATACCTTGGATAGTCCACTACGTCCTTTAACGGCATTTCCATAGTGTTCACTAGGAATTCTAACTTTGGTCTCAAAACCTCTTCGATACTATAGCCCAGTAACGGTGAGAATCTACGGACCATAAATGCGACTTCCCTCTTTGACAGCCCGGCCTTCATTAAGTACTTCATTCTGCCAAAACACATCAAAATGCGTTAGAAAAAAAAACAAAAAAAAGTATCTTCACCACAGTTCAATTCGAACTTGATCAGTAAAATCAGTACCAATGCTCTGGTCTTTTCTGCATTTTTCCTCCAACATAACCCTGGCTTTACGCACTTTTATAAGAATGTATAGTATCACCAATTATTCCTCTTATAAAAACATTGGCTTCCAATATAAGAGGAGAAATAGCAGTCTTGTCACCTAACTAGGGATGAGTTATTTGGCAGCAAAAAAGGGGCACTGCTCAACTGACCCAGATTCATCACAGATGGTAGGAACGTCGTGGGAGGGTGAATCATCTTTAACACACTCAACACCTCTGACCACAAGTTTGTAAAGAAGACCAACAATTTTTACAGAACAACAGAAACTCAGGGGCTATGGCCCAAAATATGATATTCAAAATTATCTAATTTGTTGGCATGAGGTTGGTGAGACCGCAAACAGCAGGTCATACAATTTGGTACACCTACCTAGTCTTTGATAATTTGTTGATTTCATGCCTTTGACAATCCAACGGTCACTGAAGTCCAAATTAATCAGTGAGATCACCAATGGTATATACATGGGAATTAAATCATTACCGAGGAAGCAGGGCTCTGTCAACATCACATACAAAAAGCTCTGGATATTTCCTGATAACCCGAGGAAGATGGCTCTTAGAGACACCAATAGTAGTAAGGAAATCTAGTTTCTTCTTGAGAGTTTTCTCAATGCTTGTAGCAAAGATTTCAGGACAGCGGCCAAGTATCCTACCAACAGTTTCCTCATCAAGTCCCAAATCTTTAAAAAATGACACCACCTGGATATTGTGAGAGTAAGTTTCTGAAAAAGAAATTGAAGAATCTGCTGAGGCAGATAGCAAATACTAATTAATTGTGTCAATTGCATAAAAAAATAATGACATACTAGGGAAGATTTCAGCCGGGGGTGTTGTTAGCAAAAGCACATGCATGGGTTCAACATAATGAGATTTTCTTTGCAAAACACTTCAGGCTTTAGGTGTACTCATTCTGCCATGGCTCAACCTCGATGTTTTGACCAAATCATTGCCTCAATAGTTGAAGAATTTCTTCAAACACTAGCCCTAATAGAGAAATATACTTAGCTATACACTTCATGGGAATTGTTGAGTTATCAAAATCGCTACGTCCTGTCATGGGTCTGGAGTACACAAGACAATTACTAGTTAAGAAGCACGAAAATAGAAACGGGATACAGAAACAACCCGGGACATGGTGATAGTAAAAATTTGAGAATACAAAATGGGATGCGACACAATAAAAATAATATATTTTTACTTGCTACGTATATGAATATAACATCCACAAACCATCAAAAATATTGAAACAAATGACACTTTCAACATGAAAATACCATTCAATACATTTGCAATTCAATAGGTATAAAAGATGCCTCACTAGAGAGAAGTGCCAACGCCACTTTCATTGCCTTATTTTTATTTTATTATCGGATCCTAAATTATTTTATTTAAACTTGCGATGAGTTTCATGTGTGTAT
This sequence comes from Euryodendron excelsum, assembly GCA_033060915.1. Taxonomy (NCBI): domain Eukaryota; kingdom Viridiplantae; phylum Streptophyta; class Magnoliopsida; order Ericales; family Pentaphylacaceae; genus Euryodendron; species Euryodendron excelsum. The sequence goes on from CM065384.1 coordinate 47,995,103, forward strand.
AATTGATGGACATGTGTCTCCCATTATTTAAAATGTGTATGGTTCTAAAAAAATTTTTACGTTTAGACAAGTGTCCAACATGGGTCAGGCAGTGTCTGACGAGTGTCGGTGTCCAACATGGATGCAACCCCTTCTTAGAAGTATCTGTGCTTCTTAGATTATTAGCTATGACAATCACTTATCATAAATCAACACACAAAGCATATAAATCACAAAAATTGAGCAGTAAAACTTCTCTAGAATCATGAATCCTCTAAAGTTGTTATCAAAAAAACTTTTAATGTGCATTAAAGATGCAAACAAATGTTTTATCGCCATCACTTCGTTAACATTCTACAAAAGGACAAAATTGTTACAACTTCCAACCCAAAAGACATGAGAAAACTTGCGGTCTGGTGTGGTATGGAATGAACTTATAATCATGGAATCGACTCAATCATCATATTATAGATTTTCTGTAAACCAAGGGGGGTTCAAAAGATGAAGGGAATGACATCATTAATCATAATTCCATGGGAAGTTGAAGATTATAAAAAGGATGTACTACAAATTCTTGCTGAAGTGGTAATATATGTATCTAAAATGGAACTAAAATCATGGGTCATGGCTTCTAAATCATAAAGGAAAACTTTGCACATGAAAACTAAAACATGTACCAAGGGGTAAATACATTTATCCCCTTGAGGCATGGCCCTAAAACACATAACACCCCCCCTCCCCTCCCTCCTTTCTCATTCAAAAGTGACACATAACCCCTATGTGCTTTGGAGTAAAGTGCAAAATGGACGGTCCGTTACGTTTGCAATGAAAGGACCAAAATTGCAAACGTAGGACCAAAATGCCCCTAACCTATTAAGTTAGGATATATGGGGTTTAGAGAGTGGTAATGGAGAGAGGATTGGTCTCCAATGATGGTGAAGAATTAGAGAAGAGTGCTGGTATAGCCCAGCAGAAGTCCCACTGGAGAGGACAATAGCTTTCACTGCTGGAGAGATTATTCAACACCACCAATATTATTTCCTCAAATTTTGATATATACATAAATTTGAATCAATAAAAATGTGTGTTTAAATAGAGAGAGAACTTGGGAATAGAGATAGATGAGGGGGATTGATGGAATTAATCCAAGGGAATGGGGCAGGGTGGTGGAGGGGAGATGGGGTGTCGGGGAGGCATGGCGGCTGGCCATGGGTGGGTCATGATGGGGTTGGAGGTAGCGGATGGCCAGTGGTTAGGCTGTGAGGAAGAAAGATGTAGAGTAAAAAAAAGAAAGTGGCTGGCCAGGAGTGGTTGACCGGTGAGGAAGAAAGAAGAAGAGGAAGGTGAAGGCAAAATATAATAACTTTAAGGCGTAATGGTCCTATCCCAGGTGGGTTTTCACTCCATTTGCTAGCCAAGTGAGTGGGCCGCACACTTACATATAACACTTTCCGTCCATTTTGCACTTTACTCCAAAGCACTCCGGGGTTATGGGTTCACTTTTGAATGAGAGAGTTATGCGGTTTTGGATTATACCCTAGGAGGGTAAAGTGTATTTACACCCAAAAAAAATTCCAATTACTGACCTGTAGAAATTCCTGAGGTTTCCGTAGTAATAGCTGAGGACTTGTAGCAATGACCTGACCTAGCTTCTTGTTTCTAATACCCAACTCACCAAACTGTTCTACCATCAACTTCAGCTTGCTAATTGAACAACCCAAAAGAAGAGGCCAGCTTTTGATAGCAAGATCAACACTAACTTTTGGTACCTGCATAAAAAAGAAAATGTGAATGCAACAAATCCAACATACCTAGTATCAAATAATAACAAGACATTATGTCTTGTAAATAAAGTGTGGTGAGAGAAGATCTAGACAATATAACCTGACCCCACTGCTTGGAGGGAGAGGGAATAGGAGTTTGTGAATAGGTTCAAACCACAATCATTGCTCTTAAAGAAATATGGGTAACTTATCAAGCTCCCTAGTCTCTTTTCACCTCTAAGGGTAATTAAGAAACTAAATCAAAATCAGGTGTTTAAATGTACTCTTTGCCAATTTGTTATGACATGATTGCTCCCTCGGATTTCCATTTATCCAATCAATAAAGGAAGCAATCTTCACATCAAATAATGCTGTAAAGACCACTACATTGTACAGGTAATATGAGTAATAGACACAAATCATATCTACTAAATATCGGCCCATACCATTACCTGAAGGTTTATTGGGCTACCATTAGGAATAAAGGTGATTTATCTGTGACAAATAAAAGCGCAACTGTATCGGCGTAGACAGACCTATACGAGACCGCTCTGATACCATAACAGCCAATACAGCCATCACGAACGCCAATACAGCTGATACGGCTTGTTAGCACCACAAAATTTATTTTCTGTTAATTTATATTTGTCTCATATTTTCTCTGTGAATATGTTTTATTCGTTAAATATTTAACTCTGTACATCTCACCATTAGAATTTAAGGTATTTCAAAATGTGAGAGCAATTTTTAATGCTTAGACATCCAATAAAATGTAACTTATTATTATTCTTCAAATTAATCATGTAAAAATACAGCATTATAATAATTTTTTTCACATTTTATCCCAACAAAACTCCACTTCATTAGATTTTAGTTTATTGTATTTGATATTTCTTTCCTTCTAATGAAAACTTGTAAGGATATACATAGGAAAAAATGTAGGATCGGTATGTTCATGGTTTTAGAATGAACATGTAATATTGACTTGTCTTTGCTTTATTCTTACGAATTATCTATTCTAGTAACATTTTTAATGATTCTAGAAAGTGAAATAAAAATTCCCTTACTACGTGAGATACTCTAACTTCTTTTTTTATCTTTAGGTTCAGAACCTGCTTATCAATGAGTTTTTAGTGTGTGAAAAAAATTCACGAGCTCGGTTTCCGGTTCTCATTATACCTTGGCCGATACCTCCAATAGCATTACACTGCAACCATTACGCCGGCCGATACTGCTTTTCAAAACCATGGAAGTTACGCATTTTAAGAGATATTACCTTCTCCATATGAAAGAAAGAAAGGATTTCTTCATAGTTTTCTTGAATTCCAGTACAAAGAACCCAGGGATACTTCAGCAACATCCTGCCAAAATCTTTATTACCTTCATCTACCTGAGAGACATGATGCGGACTAAGTTGAAAATCAAAAGCAGACAACATGCAAATAACTTAAATCATTAAACACAGTCTAAGTGAGTTTAATATGAGAGAGAGCGAGTGTTTGCGTCTATATAGCAAATAACAAACAATAGAAATTTGGTTATAGAACCATGACCATAATGGTAGCAATACTTTGTTACTATGATAGTGCTATAAGTACAGCAAGAATACAAATCAGCTCGACAAGAACATTGCTTCTAAGACCAATAGATGTCACAGAGTAGAAAGTTGTCTGGCTCCATTAGCTTTGAAATTTCTTGACAAACCAAAGCCAATCTACAAACATTGTCAGACAAGTATCATGCATTTCAACTCAACAATTAACTGATAGGTTAAGGAATTAGGATGACCAACACTACCATTTGTAATCCCAATACAATCTTTCTTCTTCTTGTGTTGAGGCTAAGGCGTTAACTGATCTGCATATTTTCAGCTTGCCTACTTCTTAAACAATATGAAGCTATGAACCAACTGGAAACAATGCCAAAATAGTACACATGTCCCAGACGCTTCTTTGCATAGTCTTAACCACATATAAAGGAATTCAATGGTAATTGCATCTATTCAACGTTAGAGGAATTGGTTCAGGCATTTGCTCACAACATAATACATTCCAGCCATTTCATAATATTTGGCAACTAAATTTCAATCTGCTCTCAAAAGGGGAAAACTGCAAAAACCATTTACATTGATTTACACCTTGAACAGTGGCAGTCATTTTGCGCAGTCATGGTTGTAAAACAACTTAGCTTAAGCAACCATGAAATATGCCCCTCAACTAATGACGTTTCAAAAGAAATAATTTCATTGACATGAGCAACATATATACCTTAACATTTTCCAACACTGGCAAAACAAATAATGCCTACATTTTAAGAAAAGCTAATTGCAGTACGGCCCTATTAATCCTTAATTATCTTAAATAACAAATACTTTTAAATAAAGAATTAAACAGCATTTTTAAAGGAAAGGATATCAAGTTACAAGCTTCACTGCTAACGTCAATACAAACACATGTCCTCATTACAACATTTAAATACATATATCAAAACATTTTGGTGTTAGGATGCAGTCAACATAATAAAGGGGGTTGTTATTTGAAATATATTGATACCTTCTCAAAAGCCTGTATCCTCAGTTTAATATCCTTCTCAATGTCATAGAAAATAACGGGCGGAAACAATAGAAGAATATTTCTCATGCACCCTCTAGGCACTCCAATGTCTTCAAGGAATTCCACCATTGGCTTCATGTGGGATTCCAATGATAGCAAAAGAAGACGTGGAAATGATTCAATGAGGTATTGAAAAGAGGCATCTCTGGAGCCCAACATGTCCAAACCTCCACGCCTTGCTTCAATCTACAGCATAATTTTGACAATACCACATACAAAATAAGTAAAACAGATAAACATACAAACAAGCTAATAAAGCACATTTTATATTGCATGAAACATAAAGAATAAATAAAATGAACCCACCACACTTCCACTTCGAAAGCATTGATTAACTGCAAAAATTTTACAGACACATACTAACCTTCTCAAAAAATGATAATGTCTGTTGCACATCCTCATCGATTGAAATTGATAGGTGCATCATCATTCGGCGGGCATTCTTTCCAATAAGCCCTTCATCATCTCTGTCAGAAAAGAACATTTCCTTCAAATACTTAACCTATAAGCAAATTCAAAATAAGATTATCAGGAAAAAAGAAGAAAATTGAAAATGAGCAACATCTCTAGACAACTAAATGATACAATAAAACTGATGAAAAGATGACATATTATTATTTGATACAAACCCGAGTTCCAATTTCTATAAAACGTTAAGAAAAATCTGGTGAAAAGAATTGTGCAAAGCTACCACTTATTTTAGACGTAAACGAAGGGCTGAATTATGTAATTATTATTTGGGCATGAATTATGTAATTTTCATATTTCTAGATTTTTTAGGCTTAGGGAGGAAAACAAAAATTGGAATATGTGGAAGAGCTCTCTCTCTCTCTCTCTCTCTCTCTCTCTGTTTCTTTCTCCCCTACAGTCTTGTTGCCTCAGCTGGTTAGAGCATTCAATATGGCCTTTGATTTTGGCAGAAACATCCATCAGGACGTTACTCTGATATATGAAATGCAGTTATTATTCATAAGCAAAATTTCTCGAAAAATTTACAATCATTGTGCATTGCTTTCTTTTTGCCCAAATGTTATTTGAGGGAATTATTTGAAGTTCTACGACTGTTCTTTATTTAGGTGTTTAGTTATTTATTCTTGTGTTGTTGATATGTGCAAATACACATCACACACTTTATTAATCAAAGAACATACATCAAATATCCATCTCCCCTTTACATTAAATTTGAATCCCAAATTTATATTGAGGGAAAGGAAAATGATAGAGAAAAGGAAAGAGAACGAAACGGAAATGAAAGATTCCAAATTCTGTATTCTTGTTTGGATAGGTTGGGAAAATGAGAAGAACTAGATAGGGATTTATCAACAAATCCATTTTCTCTTTTTCCAAAAATATAACTTCATTTTCTAGAATAGGGATTCCATGCTCTCTCTCTGTGACAATGGTTTCCACTACTATACCAACAACCACAGTGGTGCTTAGACGCAGAACCAAGCTCCAAAACTCAAAAACTCTGTACAATGAGTGCGAACCAAGCAATGAGTGCGAATGTGTGGGACTGGCGCTTGCTGTGAGGAATGTGTGGGACTGGCGCCTACGCGACCGAGCTTCTTCTTTGCAAACAAGGGTTTCAACTATTCCGCTATTGCCAGTGGACTCTCTCGTCAGCAATGAGTGCGAAGCCGTGAACCTACAAAATTGTCTTAACTGTTTCCCCTTTTTTTTTCCCTCACACTTTAATAAGGGAAACGAGGGTTGCTTGGGAATACCGGTTATCCTCACTCATTTCCCAATTATTCTCCTTACCTTTCATTTTCTATCACAACCAAACATGAGAAGTAATCTCATTTCCTTTTCGCTTTCCTTTTCCCTCAATAAATCCGGGATCCAAACACAGCATTAATATTCTCCCTTTTTTCCTTTTTCTCTACTGATAAGTAAGTATCCCACTTCTAAAACAGACAATTGACAATTGTTTGAACTTACCTATTCTTAAGTCAATGAAAAGAATGGATAGAAAAATTAATAACTGGTGGCTATGTTCATACAAATACTTGGGAGTAAGAAAGACATGTTAGTCAATGAAAATAATGGATTAAAAAAGTTATATCACAATTCTATACGCAAACAACTACTCGGAGTAAGAAATACATAAAACTCAAAAATTTAACACAAGTAAAGACTGATATAGTTAATGTGAAATTCAAACTCTCTCCTGAGCCTCTGTTCTTGTAAATATAACAAGAAAATGTCATTTGAAAAAAATATTATGAATCAGTTGATTCTCAAACTATATGGGGCAAGTCATGTCCAGTGGACATGGAAAGTCTTCTATAACATGGCAGGATCTGATTGGAGTAGCCACTATTTGGTGCAAGTCATGTCCTGCAGTTGTTGGAGATCTTACATAATATGGGAGGATAGCCACTCCAATCCTAAATCCTAGAGGTAGTTAGTGAATCCTTCAGTGAAGCCTTTGGTGTTTTAGGTCTTAGGAAAACATGAATACGGAAAAGTAATTAAGCAGCAGCAATTACATTATACAACCAAGTCTTTTTAATCACACTTTTTGACGCTGTTCGGTATGGTGTCATATATAATACCTTGTGAATGAGGGTGGGAAGCGTCTGGGAAGAGAGATAGCGGGCCAAATGTGTCGCGGATGGCAGACTCATGCCAAGGCTCTCCAGGAAGGGAAGCATCCCCTTATCGCCTTTCTCCTTGGCCATGTAATACACCTTCTCCTTTAATGAGAGCGGAGTTGGAGGAGGACGACGAGAAAGAGAGAGGCTCTGCTCCTCTCCAACAACTTCTTCTTCTTCTTCGCTGCTGCTGCTTTGTTCGTTCTTCCTCCACCTCCTCCTGGTCCAGGAATTCCACAGCGAGAGCTCATCTAAGTCGCGTACGCTATCAATAAGCATGGCCAAGTATTTCGGAGATCGCAGTGCAATGTCCATTGAGTCCTCCTTCGAAGCTCCAAACTCTTGAAGAACTTCCAAAACTACTTCTCTCGCTTCGTCTTCTTCGTCTTCTTTGAGGGTAGAAGTGTAGCGGTGGTCGTGACCGCAGTCGTCATTACTACTCCACGACGACGACGGTGATTTGTCGATGTCGTCGTCGTCGTCTCCGAAAGGAGACGCTCGCACCTGGCGTGCCTCCGGGGGTAATCGATTACTAGGGGAGAAAAGCAAGAGATTGATTTTTGGAGGAGAGAATTTGGTCCAAGGAAAGTGTTTTGGGCGGCGAAATGAAAGATTGCAACCAATGTTATAGTGCAGGAGGGTGAAGTTGCGATTAATATTGGAGTTAGAAGATGGATTGTTATTATTATTTGCCAAATTCCTCGGATTTGGTAGGAATCTTGTAGTCATTCTCGTACCATCTCCAACCACACCCCCTCAAAACCTAAAACCCTTTCAGAGGTTTTCTGAGCCAGGGGGATAGTTTTCGTGCGATGTCAACTGCTTATGCCCTCAACTCCACCCCAAAGCCCAAGCCCCGAGCAGCCCATGGCACCCTAAACAATCAGCAGCTTTGCAAACACGTGCCCATTCACCCACACGTGCAACTAACTGCCCACGGACGCCAACCATCAAGTCACATTTTTTTGCCGTCATTTATTTCTTTTTTTCGTATTTTAGTTCTTAAATGCCATTTTATTTGCTCAAGAAGGGGTCATGTTTTCTCTTGCCACTTTGTAAATAGATTAAAAAGCACTATTAGATTGATGCTTTAGAATGTTGTGTTGATGGATTCTCTATCATTGCTATAGGATTGGAGGAAAGAGCATTGGCCCTTGAGCAAAAGAGTGCTAATGTTGCTTTAACTAGCATTATTCCAGCCAAGGATGTAGGAGGCCTACGAGCGACGAGTCCTAAGGACATGGAAGATCTAGCAGTGGGCACCCGATTTGTGAGAAATCGTAAGCATATGCAAAAGCAGATAAAAACGTACCATAGTCGCGTTAATCCAGAACTTGAAGAGAGTGTTCTATGTAATTTATAACATTTTAGTGTCGTTATAATGAAAAACTAACACAGTGTTTTTACAACACAGAAGCCTAGTCTCTACGTTTGTATAGTTACACAGAGAGAAAGATATAACGTTCAATCAATAGTTTAACATTGGATCCTCTTAGTATTTATCTGGACAACATATAGACACCAACAAAAAGTCACCATCTAATGGAACATGTCTATTTTTTAACAGACATCTTTGCATACATATGGTTACTAGGTTGACCCACCGTAAAGGGTTCATGACCTCATCCGTAAACCAACATCTTTCACTTGCACATGATGGGCAACATATCATCTCTTTTGATTTTTCATACACAAGACTGTAAATTCATACAGGCTAATAGGCCGTGCGACCACTAAGCACGCTAGGAATTCTTATCAGAGCTAGTATAGAGATATTAACCCTAAACACAAAACATGGTGTCTATGGATCTGATTACACTATCAAAGTGTATTTATATGGCTTTTATTAGTGTTTTGTTAGCTATAGAATATGTATTTATAGTCCCATTTATGGTTTTAAAAGTGTTTTTGTGTTTTTGTAGGTTTTGAAGCAAAAAGCTACAAATAAGGAGAGAGAAAATTTGACGCAATTTTCGTAGTTTGACCATATCCTTTTACTCTGATATCAAATTGATGCGATTCAAGCGGGGTTAGAAAGAAGACTCAAAGCTTCTACAATTTTGTATTTCACGAAGATTTCATGAATCAAAATCTACCATGGTCAACATTGAGCTACAAGTTGACGAAAATATGGTTATCACAAATTTAGCGATTTTTCTTTCCTAGTTTGTAACAATTTCCTTTCTCTTGAGGATTCTTTGGCTATATGTGAGAGAGAGAGAGAGAGAGAGAGAGAGAGAGAGATCTATTATGAAGGGGGAATGGATTGTAGAGTAGTTTAGGAGTAGATTAGAGATAGAATTTGTTGCTTTCATAGGTTAGGTTTATTGCTTTCAAGACAAGTTTTCATTAATACAAGCTTTCAAGTTCAATTTCTTATTTTCTTTAAAGATGATTTCTAGTAGTTAGATCTATTCTTGGCAAGGGATGTGGAGATTGAGTGAAGTTGATTGTTTCTTGAAGGTATTTCATGGTTTCTTATTGTTAAATCTTTTTCTTGATTGAATCTCTTTGTCAATTCATATTGGATTCTTTCGGAATCAAGTATTCTTGATCACATCCCTTTGAGTTTTCATACGAGACCCGTATGGAGATTGCTTTGGGAATATTTGATATGAATACTTAGAATTTATGTTCTTGTAATTCAAGATGAATTTACAATTGATTCTTTGAATTCCTGACTTATTCTTGGATTGATTCTTTAGAAATCAAGAGTTTTCGATCAAATCTTTTTGAGTTTCCATGCCACGTATGGGGTTGCTTAATGGGTTTCTGATGTGAACCCTTTGAATTTATGTTCCCTAATTAATTAAGAATAGTTAAGATTTCACCATGGTACTTTTCTTGCTAAATCTTCTGATTCAAGGGCACGAGTGTTTGTGCTTGAATTGAGATAAAAGGGATACTTTAAAAAATTGTCAACTTTCCAATCAATTGAATCAATCTCTGCCAAGGCTTTTTATTACTAAAAATCTTTTGATTTCTCTTGTTTTAGTTAGTTAACTATCGCCAAACTACTTTTCTTTTATTTTATTGAAGTGTTTTCCTTGAGTTTTTGAACCAAGGTAAGTTTTCTTAGATGCGCTAACCATCTTCCTTGTAGATCAACCTCGGACTTCACTGAGTTATTACTGTATCACAGCCGTGCACTTGCGATTGATCACATGTTTCTAGAGTAACCAAGACCCTCGATCCATTTAAACACATTGGTTCAAACATCTCCAATCCCACAATAAGAGTATGCTTAACCTCTTAAAACTTTTGCCTATATATTCACATCTTTGTCATAGTATGCTACGACGCCAAAGTTATCGACAGTGAATATATTACAAGATATTCCAAATGGTCTTCCCTCACCCTTATGCCACTTAGATAAAAAATAAAAACCATTTTCCAGCAATATTCTTGAAAACCAAATCACTCATGACTGTATATAACACGCCAAAGTAGCTAAACGTAATTTCTACCACCCGTTAAGATAATCTAAGGTCAAAGAGTACTGAATAAAATTTGGTTATACTCAAGTGACCTATTCATATAAAAATGACTCAAAGGACCTCACACAATGAGGAAGTAAGGACCGATTCATTCACACCTCCTTAATCAGTCACTAAGCACGTGTAGTATGAAATATATAAAAAGGACTCCAGAATAAACCTAGAGCTGGCTATAATGCATACGGATAATACCAACATCGAAAGATGATTACATAAACTAATCAAAGTGATAAGTACCATACTTGTTGTTGAGGACTACGGAATTTTTCACGACCTGATTATTGTGCATACGCATAACACCAAAAATTTTGATTTGATTAGCATAGTTTAATCTATGTGATTAGTATCATACTTTTGAGATCTCTCTAATTTGATCTCGAATAACATGTAACAGTAATAAGCACGAATCAACTGCTCAAACTCAACCTTCGGACTTCTGATGTATCCCTCGTACATGCCTTACTCCAGAGAGAGTGGGCTCATAGCTGCTAGGGTTTCTCTTCCTCAAAAAAACGTGTATCTTTCAATTATGAACAAGTGTAACCTTAGTTGCTCTTAAAGTGCATATATATAGAGGCTACAGCAGGGACCATAAGATTAGTATAATTAGGGCTTCCTACACAAATAAGGATTCCTAATCTAACCAAGATTAATCTCTATTTATGTAAATTATAATTTATACCACTAATGAATTATAATTGAACTTTCTGTCATACTAGGAATTATATTTCGAGCTTCATATTATTAAATGTTTATTTATCTCCCTGCCTTAAGATTACAGGTACCCGTCTATTAAATTAAATTACTGACAATTAAATTTAATAGACTTATTTAATTTCTTAAGACCTTCTACTTAACTTATTTGATATGTCGGATTCATAATCCACCTGTAGGGTTTGATATAATCAAAATTTATAAGCTTCCTCAAAGGGATATCATCAATCCCTATACCGAAACGTGGATTCCATCAATAAGTAATATTCACCATACACATGCTGTTATTATCCAATTCAGTGAGTTATAACCCACAAAGAATCTCACTCTTTTATGAATCAAAACAATAAATACTACATGCACGTGTCTATTTATTATATTAGGATTAAGAGTATAAGCACTTATAATAATCATAAGGTATTAATTATTTTATATAGTAAGTATAAAAACAATTATCTCAACACAGTCTTGTTCAATACACACAAAGTTTACTAGTGCAAGGAGTTGGAACTATACCGTTCCTAATAGTCAAGACAGACCTATTAAAATCTTGTGCTACAATCCTACTGATGGTGTATCTAGTTCCATCTAAAACTGTGAACGATAAGCTTATATTCCATAAGAATAGATGATCTGATCTTCCGTGTATAAGCTGTACTCTAGACACCAAATCATCTACTGTATAGAATAAGAGACACACATGCATAATCATTAAATAAATAACGCAATGCAAATATTGCTCATACAGATTCTCATTAAAATGAAATAACTAATTTATTAATGAATACTAAAGCCATTATACAACACATGTCTTTTTAGTATAAATCCCTAACACTTGTAACATCCCTCTGATTTGATTTAAAAAAATAACAGGTATAAATTGAATGCTCAAACATGACATTTGGACTTCTATTATATCCTTCGTACACGCCTTACATCAGAGAGAGTAGGCTCATAAATGTTAAGATTTCTCTCTCACCACACGTGTATATATAATTCTAATCAACCCTAGTAGTTTTATAGAGTGTGTATATATATAGATTAAACAAGGACCACAGGGTAAATATGATTAGAGCTTCTCACGCAAATAAGGATTTTTAATCCAACCCGAATTAATCCCTATTTATGTAAATCATAATTTATATCGCTAAAGAATTATAATTGTACTCCCTGTTATATTCAAAATTATATTTCGAGTTGCATGTTATTAAATGCTTATTTATCTCCTTACATTAATATTAAAGATATCTGTCTATTAAATTAAATTACTGACAATTAAATTTAATGAGCTTGTTTAATTCATTGAGATCTTCCACTTAACTTATTTGCTGTGTCGGATTCAAAATCCATATGTAGGGTTGACACAATCAAAACTTATAAGCTTCTTTAAGGGGGTATCATCAATCCTTATACCGGGACGTGGATTCCATCAATAATTAATACTGATACATATAATTGCCTGATTCACTGAGTTTATTGACCCATACAGAATCTCACTATTCTATGTTTAAAGCAATAAACACTACATGTGTTGACTTAATGCTCAATGCTTAGAATCAATGCAAGGCTATAAATACAATATCCCCACATCATTTATACACAAGAATCCAACATTATAAGTGTTGAATCAAAGATCAAAGTTGCAAATTTGTGAGCCCTAACTGATATATTCTTTTTGCTGAGTGATTGGGGTTATTACTGAACTTACAATTATTTATCTACTCTTTGTGAAAGATACCCATTATATAACCCTCATTTTATTGCACTTAGGTAGGTTTGTAAACTTGTGAGTTTGAGTATTCTTGGTAAAAATACTTGTAAGTTTGAGTGAAGTTTGGATAAAATTACTTGGGTCTTGAGAATTTAGGAAGAACTCTTGTAAAAAGTGAGATGGACACTTGGGCAACTAGCACCTACTGTGTAAAGGGGTTTTTACATAGTGGAGGAGACTTTCAAAAGTATATTGGGAGTAATGACGTAAGTTATAATTTGTGACTAAATCTCGGTAAATCACTGTGTCAATTTGTGCTTTGTTTTCTCTCCTTACTTTATATCATTTGCTTGCATTGTTCATAAATTAATTAGTTATTGTTCTAATGTTTTATTAGTTTCTAATTGCATTATTTGTTTTTAATTTTGAGAAACTCAATTCACCCCCCTCTTGAGTTGCATATTCGGTCCAACATGTACATGTCTAATAATTATATTAGGATGAATAGCATAAATACTCATAATTGTTGGCCTAAAAGGCAACCCAAGAGGGGGTGAATTGGGTTTATTAAAAATTAAAGCAATTAAGATCAATTAAAATTAATTTAATCAGTGTAACAGTAGTTCAAGATGTATGCAATACAATGAGGACAACAATGAAATGAAAACAGAGCACAAGAAAGCATACCAAGAATTATCAAGGTTCAACCACAATTTGTGGTCTACGTCCTCACCCCAAGATCCCCTTGAAGTCTCCTTCCACTATGCAATCTCCAATTACAAAGTAGATGCTGATTTTCAAAGTGCTCAGCTCACTTTTACACAAGAACTCATTCCCAAGTTTTTCCAGTTACCAAGCGGATTTTGTCCAAGATTCACTTCAACTTATAAGTATTTTTCTTTTGCAAAAGTACACTCCAACTCTCACTTACAAGTATTTAAAAGATATACAAATGAAATACAAACTCTCTATGAAGAGTAAATGAAAATTAAATAGCTCACAACTACCAACTTGAGGATAAAGAGAATTTTCAGATTTTTCAGCTCAATCAATCGATGAATATTGTATTTCTTATCCATAAATGCATTTGGAGGCTTATATATAAAACCTTGAATTGATTTCACCCGTTGGAGGTTGTTAGAGTTTCATTAAATGCGCGCCCATTTCAATATAACATTAAAAAATATAGTCGTTAGTCCCTAGGTGTCGACACTTGCCTTACATGTGTCGACATATCAAGTTTGCATTCTTCAGATTTTGTCCACTGTCTTCACGTGTCGACACATCAAACTTATGTGTCGACACATCAAGTCTGCATTTCCCAGAATGTATCCACTGTCTTCATGTGTCGACACATCAAACCCATGTGCTAACACATCACCCAGAAATTGTCCTTCATGCTTTTCTTGATCAGTTTAGCTTCAAATAATCTTGGGATATTCTTCAATGGATCTTCTCTTTAGGGTATGATTTTCTTTAAAAACACTTAAGATATTCAAGGAGTCTTCTCTTTGGGGTATGATGATAGTTCCAAGTCTTCAATCCTTCAAAGATGTCTTCCATTCAATTTGGATTGAATTTTTCTTTTGATGATCATATTTTCCTTGATTCCAAGCTGCCAAATTCCTTTTTATTAAAGTCAAGCTTCTCTTCTTTATTTTTGAGCTCTTTCCATTTACCGCTAATGTTCTTTTCATCCATGTAGAGCTTCATATATATGATGCCGATATCTTCTTCTTTAGGATCACTTCATTAGAGGCTTGATGAAGTTTACTTTTAAGTGCTCTCAATGCATATCAACTTTCTTAAATCTTCATAGCTCTGATGTAGTCCTCTTATGAATTCTTATAGAGATTTTGCAGACAAGATGGTGTTCAAATTCAAATCATCTTCATTTAGTCTTTTCACACTTAATGAAGTCTTCCTTTGAGCACCTTCAATCTCTTCAAATGCAAATCATCTGTTTGAAGTTTGAGTGGGTACAATTTATCTATTTTGGTGCATGGCTTGACGTTTGGTGTATTGCTTGAACTTGTAAACGTTGTGCATCCATTTCAAAACGAAGTAGACTTTAAGTCAAACTTTAAGTCTAAATTATAATCCTTGTTAATTTGCATATTAATTAAATGCATTAGTAAACTAACACAAGGTTTAGTTATCATCAAAATCAATGTGTAAAGTCAACAATAATAAATATGATGCATTAAATTACCTTAATATGGTTCTGTTCAATTCACATAAAGTGTACTAATACAAGAAGTTGGAACTATACCATTCCCCAAAATTAAGACAGACTTACTAAAATCTTGTGCTACAATCCTATTAATGGTGTGTTTATTTCTATCTAAGGTTGCGAACAATAAGCTGATATTCCATAAAAACCTATAATCTAATCATTTGTGCGTTAGCCGTACTCTACACATCAGATCATCTCTTATATAGAATAAGAGATCCATATGCACAATTATTAAATAATTAATACAAGGCAAAAATTGCTCACACAAATTCTCATTAAAATAAAATAACTAAAATTACTAACAAATATTAAAAAAATTACACAAAGCATGTTTTTTTTATTATAAATCCCTAACAATATGTATTACAATGAAGTGTCTCGATCCAATTGAGGAGAGCGTACGTCGTACTCATACACTGTACATATCTTAGTCTAGCCGCTACACAAGTGTTTAACTCAAGTTCTCTATCTGTATGCTACCTAAAAGCATCAAATTTAAGATCTCGTATCTGGTTAACCAAAATAATACAAGCATAATGGACACTGGGTTATGACTATTATTGACTTTTGTGTAGGTCTTATCTTGTCTATAAACGAGGCAACACTACAGTGTACTGTGTCTCATTTTTACACGCTATCTCAAGTGCCTAAAGCAACTACAATGCTAAAGACATACTTATCATAAGCGCCAAAGGTGATTGCTCGTGTGAGTAAGCTAATCTTGCTTATTGTCATACTCAGTGTTGACTAAAATACCATGATAATAATGCAATATTCAAACACAACATAACTGAAAACAAACTTTTAAATTAAGGCAATAATATCCAAAATATGTTAATACAAATAACTAAGTGATCAACACTAACTCATGTACATTATGACAACCAACAAAGTCCTTGAATCCTAACATGAGCCAAATAAGTCTCTCGAGCTATATGCTTAGATAGGAGGTCTATAACCATGCGGGTCCTAGATATATACTTTAAGATCACTTATTTTTGTGCAACCATATCTTTGATGTAATAATATCTCAAATTGATGTGTTTGGTTCTCCAATGATATTTAAGATTCTTCGTACAGGTTAAAGCAGTCGTACTATCACAATGAAATATCACTGGGTCCTAAGAATGTGTGACGACTCTAAGGTGCTGAAGGAACCTCTTTAACCAAATAGCTTCTTGAACAGCTATATACCAAGTCACATACTCTGCCTCCATAGTAAATAAAGCCCTACACACACCCCAATGCACCTAAGGCGCGACTAAGCTTTGTCAGCACCCTATTTTTACCCTCTCGACAATCTCCGGCTCGACTGGACTCACATTCAAACCGACACCAACACATTCAAGCCTAATCCGGCTTTCTAGACTCAATCCAGTCAATCAACAGCTTCGCGGGCCTGCTAAGCCCAATAGAGGCAAAATGACCAAAATGCCCTTAGGGCATTGCTCAATCCAATTCCAGTTGGCACGTCTTCCTGAAGACGGTAAGTTTATATTTTAACCTTAATTCCAATCCAAATAAGTCAAACTCAATCTGGCATGTCTTTCAAGAAAGTTGATCCCTCAGATGGTAAGTCTATCCAGCACGAAACGTTTATTGAGAAAGTACAAAATCCCTTGGAACAATAAGTCCCTTCCCACCCGTCGATCGGGACAAAACCCAAATCCCTAAGATGGTAGAGTAGTTTACTTATGGCGATTGTTAGCCCGCCAACGTAGAATGTCCGCTATTCAGTACATCTTTTGAGAAAGTTGATCCCTCAGGCGATAAGTCCATCAAACATCTTCTCAAGATTAGGTAGTCTTCAGAATGAATGCACACCGTCAGAATGACAGAAACACTTACAAACATCATAATCGTCAGAGTGACAGAAACACTTGCAAACAGGTTGACATTATCGGAAATACCAACAAACCCCCATGTCACGAGACAAAAAACGCCTTTTGGTCGTGGCACGTTTACTAGAAGACGGGATACCTTTGGAAACCAACTCGTCACACATCGTCAGAGTGATGGAAACACTCAAAACCTGGGTCAACACTAGTGCCTGCTAGCCTATCCCGGTAAAAAATGACCAAACTGCCCCTTGGGCCCCACTGGCACGTTTCTCGATAAAGTAGCTAAGATCTCAGGGCGGTAAGTTCATCTTTCCAAGATTATCCCCAAAGATAATCTAACACATTCTAGTGCCTTCCAGTTACTTTCGGATCGATTTCGAGAGCATCTGGTCAAAATAATTATTTTGCCCCTAGGCATTCAATCGCATCCAAAAACCACATCGGCTCTGGGTATGAAATTGGCTACCTTCCGAGGATGCTTCGAATAGTATTCCTAACCTTTCAATACCTTTCTAGATCATTCCAAGTATATTTCGGTGAATCTAGTGCAAAATGACCATTTTGCCCATGGTGAACTGGTTGTCCTTTTCAACCACACTAGTTCTGGGTATCCCCAAGAATACTCTCAATAGTGTTCCCAACCTTCAAATCTTTCTCACGGATTACTCTGGGTCAATCCTGGTGTTTTTTCAATTCAAATAACCGTTTTGCCCTTGGTGGGCCAGTCACCCTTTTTAACTATTTTAACTCCGGTTCTCAAGCCAGTTACCTCCGGGACACTCTTTTAGAGGTTATTCATCCATTCTCGGCTGATTCTGGTTACTTGAGACCCTCCGAATCATTCCCGAACTTTCCAGAGTCACTCATGATGAAGTCAGGCCAAAAATTACATGGTAGTCATTAGAATAGGAGCCCAAATCTTCTGCCTTGCGTCACAAGGGTCAAAGATCTGTTTCTTGCCACCCTAAAAGTTTCCCTAAAGGGCTGGCTCCACTAGGAGTGGCACCACGCCAAAAATTGGCCTGGTGCCACTACAACAGGTGCCAGTCCCTGTTTTACCTACCTATAAATATAGGCCACCCCCTGCGTATTCTACGTCCGCAAAATCACTCAAGAAACTTTGCCTCTTTGAAAACAAAACTCGAATTCTCTCAAAACCCTAATTCTCTCTAGCCCCCTTAAACCCTAGCCTCCATACAATCTATACACTAAAATCTTTACCTCAAAGCATCCATTGAAGGTCAAGTCCAGCCTTGGAAGCTCTTGAAGATAAACTCAAAGTTCAAGCAAAGTGCACCATCAAAACATCAAAGCAAAGAGAAGACAAGGTAGGTTTCTATTTACTTTTATGTAATCCCCCTCTTTCTCTTCTCCCTTCTAACCCACTTGGGTTCTCTTATATTTTAATCCCCATCTTCTATCTCCTCTTCTTACATGCTTGAAGCAAAAGACCTCCTAGTTTATGCCTAGGAAGGCCTTGGAGGGGATCACCATGTCCGGGATTCTCTTTGAGTACAATCTAAGATGGTATGAGTCCGGCCCCCTTGGTTATGTGGTGAAACCTAACCTTGTATGTCCATGTCCCTATTACATTGTTATTATCATGATCATGCATTCAAATGTGTTTTCAAACTTGCATTAAAAGTTGCTTTCAAAACTTACATTCAAAACCTTTTCTTTCAAAGTTGTTTTTAAAACCACAACCCTGAGATGATTCTAACCATTCCATAGTTAGGGTTGTTTTAGGAAAGTGTTATATTCAATATGACTATCAAGGTCCAAATTTGAGTTCAAATCTTATATTGTTTTTTAAGAAATCACAACTCTAAAATAATTCTTACCATTCCATGATTAGGGTTGTTTTAGAAAAGTGTTATATTTAAAGAGACCATCAAAGTCCATATTAGGGTTTCAAGCTCTAGTTGTTTTCAAAATCACAACCCTATTTCATGGTTAGAATCGTTTTAGGAAAATGAGAGATTTAAGAAATTTGCAAAAGTTTATATTCAAATCTTTCTTTTTAAGATAGTTTTCTTAAATTCACTTCCTAAAAAACTTTTTTTTAAAATATTTACTATATAAAAACTCTTTGTCTTGAAATCCAAGTTAAAACCCTAGATTCCATGTTTAAGAAACCCTAGATTTCTCACTTAAAATCATAACTTTCTATTTGCATCAAAATCATAAATTTCCAAAACTATTTTCTACATAAAATTCTATATTTCCAAATTCAAGTTCAACTTCAAATCATAGATTTCCTAATTCCAAAGTCACATAAAATGATAGATTTTTCAAAACTAAAGCTTTCCAAGTTCAAGTCAAATCAAATTTTTTTCAAATAGGAAACCAAATCAAATTATCTATTTTTAAAAACAAAATCCAATCTTCAATAGGAAATAGAGATCAAACTTTTCCTAATTTCAAATTTTAAAATCTTTCCTAATTTCAAACTTTTAAACATTTCCTAATTTTAAATTTTTAAATCTTTCCTAATCTTAAATGTTTCCAAACTTCAAACCCTTCTAAACTCAAATCTTTCCAAATCCAAAACCTTTCTTAATTCAAATATTTCCAAAATCAAAACTTTCCTAATTTGAAACTTTCTAAGATCACATCTTTCTAAAATCAAATTTTTCTTAAAACAGAAATTTTCCTAAAATAAAACTTTCCTAATTTGAAACTTTCCTAATTCGAAACTTTCTAAAATAAAGCTTTTCCAAAATCAAAGTTTTCAAGTGAATGTTTAAACCCTAGGTTACATAGATCCTAGGCTATCTAAGCCCTAGTTCAACCTTAACCCTAAATTAGGCAGCTTCAACTCTTTTCTAAATCTTAAGTCTAAATTCACATGGTTTTCAAACCCTAATTCAAATCAAGATGATTTCAAAGTTCAATTCAATCTTTCCAAAATAAGTCCAAGTTTTACTTCAAAGTTCGATTTCAAATCAAAGTCAATTTTAAAACAAAGTTCAATTTAAAATCTTCCAATCAAAGTTTGAATCAAACCTTTTTTAAGTCAAACTTTCTCAATACCCCAAAGTATCTATTTTCAAGCGGACCCCGAGTCCGAACTACGACCTACCTGCTTTTCAACAAAAAGATATGTAGGCAACCCTTATGGGTGCGGTTGTTGGAGACTGCGAAATTTTTCACGATCTGACTATAGTGCATACGTATAATACCAAAAATTCTAATATGATTAGCATAACCTAATCTACATCATACATTCGAGATCTCTCTAGTTTGATCCCGAATAACAAGTAACAGCAATAAGCCTGAATCAACTGCTCGAACTTAACTTTTGGACTTCTGTTGTATCCCTCGTATACGCCTTACTCTAGAGAGAGTGGACTCGCAACTGTTAGGGTTTCTCTTCCTTACAAAAACATGTATCTCTCAATTATGAGCAAATGTAACTCTAGCTGCTCTTAGAGTGCGAATATATAGAGCTTATAGCAGCGACCATAGGATTAGTATAACTAGGGTTTCCTATGCAAATAAGGATTCCTAATCCAACCAGGATTAATCCCTATTACGTAAATTATAATTTATGCCACTAATGAATTATAATTGAACTCTCTGTCATACTAGGAATTATATTTCGAGCTCCATATTATTAAATGCTTATTTATCTCCCCACGTTAAGATTATAGATACCCGTCTATTAAATTAAATTACTAACAATTAAATTTAATAGACTTATTTAATTCCTTAAAACTTTCCACTTAGCTTATTTGATATGTCGGATTCATAATCCACCTGCAGAGTTTGACATAATCAAAACTTATAAGTTTCCTCAAGGGTATATCATCAATTCATATACCGAGACATAGATTCCATCAATAATTAATATTCACCATACACGTAATGTTATTGTCCAACTCGCTGAGTTTATTGACTCACAAAGAATCTTACTCTTCTGTAAATCAAAATAATAAACACTACATACACATATCTATTTATTATATTAGGATTAAGAGTATAAGCACTCATAATAATCATGAGGTATTAATTATTTTATAAAGTCAGTATAAAAACAATTACCTCAAGACGGTCCTATTCAATATACATAAAGTGTACTAGTGCAAGGAGTTGGAACTATATCATTCCCCATAGTCAAGACAGACCTATTAAAACCTTGTATTACAGTCCTACTAATGGTGTGTCCAGTTCTATCTAAGACTATGAATGATAAGCTTATATTGCATAAGAATTGATGATCTGATCTTCCGTGTGTAAGTCATACTCTACACACAAAATTATCTACTATATAAAATAAGAGACACACATGCATAATCATTAAATAAATAACGCAATGCAAACATTGCTCACCCTGATTCTCATTAAAATGGAACAACTAATTTATTAATAAATACTAAAGCCATTATACAAAGTATGTCTTTTAGTATAAATCCCCAACAACGATCACAACCTTTTCAAAATTTCAATTCCTTTTTTTTTTTTTTAAAAAAATCTCTTTCTAAATTCTTTTCATGCATTTGCATATCATGCATCATATCATCCCTAAAGTTAGGGCTCAAACCTCTTTTCAAAATTTTCAAAGTGGATATAAGTGGACCTTGGATAACCGAAGATTCTAAATGAGTGAATTTTGGGTGAAAAGACATATAGGTACTGAAAGGGCGAGATAGGGTGATAGCCTAGTGCATATTCTTTATATGTAACCAACCTCCGAACCTAGAATCACTATATTCGAAAGACAAAAAATAGAGTTATTTTCAAAAGGAGCTTAAATCTTTCCAAAGGTTACCAAACAACTTGTTTTCTTCAAAAACCCTCTCTTGAGGAAGTTTTTCAAAACCTTTTCAAAAATCCTAAGTTTAATATTTGGATTATACTTAGTTGTAGGTGACCTAACTCACTTTAACAAAGTTAAGTGGTGACTCCAAACTTTTTTTCCAAAAGTCCTTATTCAAGTCAATTTCTAATTCAAACCTATTCGTACTCGTCCTTATAGGAGGATGAGTTTTAACAAGAGAGTATCGTGTGTTTTGCACATGTCATCTTGATGGTGTAAAAAATCGGGTCGCGACAAGCTTGAAACTGGAAATTAGGCCAACCTAGGCAAGCATTAGGCAGCTCGTGATACTAGCTCTAGAGTTGGCTCGACTCAGTTCAACACAGCTCCCTAGCAGTAGGTGTGGCCTTCCAAGCCTCTCTTGTGATTAATTTTGGTAGGGTTTCACTTGAAATGTCATTTCAATTCTGTTGGTATTACTTGCATGTCTTTGAAGACGTGTGTGTGGGGCTAGATGCTAATGTCCCTTGCCCATGATTGGAACTTGCTTCCGAGTCATTGTTCATATTCTTTCGTGAAGAATTTGAACTAGATTTTTAGAGCAAATTTCAAGTGGCTATATCTTTTAAACCACAAACACAAACGATGCAAATAATATGTCATTGGAAAGGTCTCGAGAAGTTGAATGCAAACCACAAATCCAAATTACGCAGATAATACGTCCTTGGAAAGGTCTCGAGAAGCCGAATGCAACCATATAAATTTCAGTACTCAAAAATATGTGTGGAGAGAGAATAAACCATTTAAATTTTCTGCAATTGCAACTATAATTTTCTCTCATTCCACAGAGCATTTAATGACGAAACTTTTCAAATGTAATCAAGCATTATGGGCTACAACATATTAAAATTCAGGTGATTTCGCTATCATTTGTCTGAGACACCATTAATGCTAGTTTTGATGTTCCACCCTAATATGCTCCAATACCAATGTAAGAAATCATAAATAAATGCAAAAGTGGATTAAACCCATACCTTAGTCGTATTAATCTAGAACTTGAAGAGGGTGTTTTATGTAATCTACAACAACAGTGTAGTGTCATTACAATGATGAATGAACATTGTGTTTTCACAGCACAGAAACCTGGCCTTTAAGTCGGTATAGTTGCAAAGAGGAGTGATAGTAACATTTAATTAGTAGTTTAACTTTGGATGCTCTTGGTGTTTATACAGACACCCAAGAGACACCAACAAATAGTCACCATCTAATGGTACATGTCTATTTTTTAACAGATATGTTCGTAACTATATGGTTACCGAGTTGCCCGACAATGGGCGCCTAGTTTGGGTCCATGACTCGACCTGTAAACCAATATGATTGAACGTCCTCATCCAAGGGACATTCGAATAGGAACAAAATGATAAATCTAAGCACAAAAGGAAGGGCTTTTATAAGGACCACAAGTAAAGGGGTCCTATTTCTTGCTTCTTGTGCAACGGAACGCGAAGATGACTGATTACCCACATAATAAAGTTTTAAATGCCTAGTCATTTTTTTTGACTTCCAAATTCTTCCAGGATAGTGGGAGCAATAATGTTGATAGATAAGAGGACTGTCAATCGAGGGATAGTTCAATGAGTGGAGTTAAGACTAGCATAAGAGTGGGAGCATTTCACATAATGAATGCTGTGAAAATGTAGGCATCAAGCTCCAAAGCTAAGAACCGCAGGTGTTGATAACCAATCAAGGCAAGTTGAAGAAGATCCAAAGAAGCTCATAAAGAAAAAAGGGCAAAGTCTCCACCAAAAGTCTGATGTTCGTATACACTAAGGTTAATGATAGGCCAATTTGTATGCTCATGGACTCGAGAGCAACACACTACTTCGTGGCATGCACAAAGGTGGAAAGCTTGGGTTCTCTTTAGAGGACTCTAGCTAATTCAAGGCAATGATTTTGGTAGTGCAACCTACCTACAACATTGCTAATTTAATTTAGAGAACTCCAGCTAATTCAAGGCAATGATTAGGGTTGACAAAGTGAACTCATAACTATTAACCCGCCTAATTATGTCCATGTTAAATGAGTTTGGATTCAACTAGTATGATAAATGGATTGTTGTTGGGCTAGTTACAAAATACCTATTTATAAATAGGTTTAATGGATTAAACTACATAACCCATTATACACCCAATTAATACATACCTAAACAAACCCATTTGACAATCTAAACATACCCTCGCCCCGTAGTTGTTCCGATTTGTTTGCACATGCAACCCCTTCACTCCTTATGCCCTTATATTCATTAACTCTCTCTCTCTCTCTCTCTCGCTAAAAGCAGCACTTTCAATTTATTATTATTATGTAATTATTTATGAAACAAAAACAGGTCATACTTCATCATCATCTTCCATGATCAACTATTACGGTTCTCTCTCTCTCTGTCTCTCTCTCTCTCTCTCTCTAACTGTTTCCGAGATTAGAAGCTCGTAATGTACTCGCGGTGTGTTGAATTTTCAATTCCTATCTTTTAATTGCCATCTATAGTGAATTTCCCTTCGTGTTGGTAACTGTTTCTGAAATTAAAAGCTAGTAATGTACCTATCATCTGTTGAATTTTTAATTTATATCCTGTAATTGTCATTCATTGCGAATTTTCAGTTCGTACCCTTTAAGATATATATAACTGTGTACAAAATGCATATTCATATTATCTTTTGTATATTTTATATAACTATGTACAAAATATTTATACATATATTATCGTTTGGATATTATATATATATATATATATATATATAACTTTGTATAAAATATATGTATATTATCTTTTGGAGATTTTATATTAATATTTTTACTAATAAGTTAAATAAAAATAAAAAAACACATTGTTATTTTTTAGGTTACAAACATGTTTTCTGTTTTTATTTTTTCGTCAAAACACAAAAATAGAATACAAAAAATTAACAAAAACTGACAATGTTACCAAACGGCACCTAATATTTATAAGAGGTAAACATTAAATGAGTCTAAATTATGAGCAAAAGAAAAAAAGAATAACATAAAAATTATAATAAAGTTCATAAATTTAAACAATATATAAATGGGTCAAATTTGGATTCACGAGTTTACATTGACCCGTTAGTAACCCGCCCATATTCAAACTGCTTGCTAATTGGTCGGGTTTGAATTAAACTAATTTAAGCTCAAATCCGTTTAAGTCCGCCCAAACCCACCCAAACGAGTTCATTTGCCACCCCTAGCAATGATTTTGGCAGTGCAACCTACCTACAACATTACTAATTAATTCCCATCAAGGTTTGCTCACGGAATGGGCAAACCAATTTCACGATAAAGCCTATGGACACAATTGTCAATGAACCGGGTCTGGTTTAGATTCGGTAGATCCAAATCTGATCCAAACCCGATAAATTTCAAATTTGATCCATACCTGATAAACTTAGGCCCAATAAAATAGTCACAGGCCCGATCCGGCAATAACGAGTATTAGATCCGAATACCCGATCCGACCTAATAATTAAGTGTTTTTTTTTTTCACCTTTTTTGTTGTTGCATTTTTTCAGAAACTGAGAGAAGACTTGAGAGGTACATGATTCCTTGATGGTTTCAAAGTTTTTTTTAAAACAAAAATTCAAATATTAAATAACAATGTTATTGAGCATTAGTAATTTAAGCTCTGAAATATTTATGGACAAAAGACAACCATCTTCAGATCACACCCAAAATAGCACAACTTGAAAAATAAAATACTTCTTTGATCCAAACCTTTAAAAAGAGCTTGAGGTAGAAAAATAATGTTGAGAAGCTTAAGAAGTCCAAAGCCACATCACACAAATCACCATGTCTATGGAGGTACGAATATTGGAGCAAATTTGCAGAGGCAGCCTCGAGTTTTTGTCTCTGCAGCATTTGTTGAGAGGGGGGGGGGGGGGGGGGGGGGCGGGAAGGTAGATGAAGAGACAAAATCACAAAGCTATATTTTCTTGTGTAGTTGTATGCAGTGAACTAGAGAGGCGTGATTGCTATTGGCTATTGCCTACTGGGTTTTGTCATTCTTTACACCTTTTTATTCTACCACAGCTTATTTCACATGTCTCAATGATGTCTCAATGGCCATTTAATGGTACCTTGGGTACTACAAAAGAAAACAATACATTTCTTCTCTGTTTTTTTTATTTCATTTGGTCTGCTCATTAAATGCTCTTCACATCATAGTCACTTCTTCTTCCTCTCTCTAAACCTCTCATCTTCTCACTCTCTCTGGAATATAAAACATAAAAACACTAACAAAACCAGCTATCCAGTTCTTTGAGTTCTGGCTTGGTTAACCCGTGTGTCACTCTTTCATTTATAACTAGTGAAACCCAGATTATGCTCCAGAGACAATGAAACCCAGATAGCTTGCATCATTTTGAGCTCGACACAGAGAGAGAGAGAGAGAGAGAGAGAGAGAGAGAGTTTTTATAAAGACAAACGGTGCAAAAGTTGGAGAAGATAGAAAAGGTATTGATGTAATCAGATGCATGAGAGCTTATGATTTTCTAAAAGGTGTTGCTCTTTTCTCGTGTAAAAAATAATTTTCAAATTTTATTTCATAAAATATATATATATATATATATATTGTCAATCGGGTCGAATCTGGCCCAATTCGGATCGGATCGGATATGATTTGAGAAATCCGGTAAGTAATCAGATCTTTCAGATCCAGATCCGCTAAATTATTAGATCGGATCTAGATCTAACGAATCGAATCTGCCGAATCGAGTCCGAGCCTGGTTTGAATCAAATCCAATCCATTCATAGGCCTACCTATGGACTACTTCCAAGCCATCTTTAGGTTAGAGTTCTTGAGGGACATTATATCGAAAATGATGCCATATATATCACCGTCGTGTGCACGACGGGGAAAAAATCTTGCCTCGTTCCCCCTTTATCAACAAACAATAGTGATAAGTTTCTTTCAGCCTTGCAGGTGAAGAAGAGCGTGAAGCAGAAGAAGCCTACATGGGGAGCAACCTGGACAATGGAAGAATTGTAGAAGTCAGAGCCAATTCCCAAGTCCTCCAAGGTCTTGATAGATTACCAAGATCTCATTTTTGGAGAGCTGCCCAAGCAACTCCTACCTAGGAGGGGTTTGGATCATACAATTGAGCTTGTACAGAGTGCCAAGCCACTGGTGCATGCTCCCTGTTGGATGGATGTACCAGAATTGCAAGAGTTAAGGAAGCAATTGACATTTATTTCTTCTTAAATGGCCATTACGATAAGGGGTCATGTAAGTCATGTTTCCTTCAACCACTTTGTAAATGACTTAGAAAGCTATATTTGGGAAGGATCAACAATGCAAATACACCCCTCCACTAGCTTGCTAGTCTTTTGCCTATGGTTTTGAATTGTCTTGTGGCATGCTAGTGCATTGCAATAGCATTGTATACACACCTTTTGTTTAATAAAATGAGATTTTTTTGCTTCCTATTGTGTCTCCAGCCCAATCCTTTGCTTTAGTTTCTTGCATTGCTTTGCACTGTGTTGATTACTTGTTACTTGCCCTGCATACGGGACCTGCAAGTACTACACAAAGTTTTGTTTGTGCATAATCTTTGCCTGCAGAATCCTTGGTACGCGATACAGAGCCAAATTGATTACAACAATACTTCGAAGATAACCATATGTTTTGCAATTTTTGGTCCTCATTGTCAATAGGAGATGCCCTTTTTGCAACAAGCAAACACCAGAGCCCACATGATGACAAAGGACAGGAAGGGGATTGGTTGGGGTTGCTTAAGGAACTCATTTTAACAACCTATTTGGGACTTTCTGGCCCACAGATGTGCTTGCTTAGGGATTAGCCCTCTGGGAGTAACCGACACGGAAAAATAAAAAATAAAAAAAACAAAACAAAAAAGAAAGAGAGAGAGAAACAGATACTTCTAAATCGTGCTTTAGTAATAATACTTATCTAACATTTTTTTTTAATTTTTTTTTTATGTTTCCATGCTAAAATGATAAAAAAAAAAATGTCAAAGTTCTATAATATACGTAAATATGTTTATTAGAAACTTACTTCCAATTTCGCTTCATACACATATTTACAATTTGCAAGACCTCCAGTGCGGGACGCAATGAAAGGAAAAGAAGGAAACATGAATACACAGACGAAATCATGAAGAAGAAACCAACCTCTTCTAATAGTATTCTAGGGAAGCAGGTTCACCTAACACCCAAAATATTCACCTTTCCAGCAATGTCTACACCAAAAATTTCAAGCCAGCGGGAAAGTCTGGTACCCCTGATGTCTACAGTTATAGAACATGGTACAGTTAAAGAACCTCAATAAGCAGTTGCAGAGATGCAACAAACTCACCCCTCAGCTTGCCGGCTTTGACTTACTGAAGCACCACGCTTGGTCAACTTAGTCAAGATGTATGCAATGGCAACCTTTGCGCCGAAGTTAGAGTGACCCCGAGACATGCATATTACACCCCCAAGGAGAATTAACGCATTGGCTATCAATTTATTTGAAGGCCTCCTTGGAAATTTACTTTCACTGCCTTCACGGGCAATTTGACCGCGAGACGCACTTGCTGCAGAGGTTTCTGGATAAGCTAGGCCAGATATGTTGGTTATGGTATCTAATTCCAGCGGGACCTGCATTAGAAAAAAATCACCATCAATGAACTAAAACAGATTCTACAAAGAATGCAAGAATCACTTGAAACTTGCTAACATGAATTATTAAACCTTCTATCTACCAAAGGCATTACTAGCCACAATTTTAGATATGTTAAAAATAAATGTTATGAAAATCCGACCACCACATACTTGGCCAGGAAGTGTAAGTGAAGACACGGAATTGACCCACCAATTGAACTGCATGTTTGGTCACATCAAGTAATGCATTTTTGCAAGTTCACACGAGGTATGTGAGCTGGGGTTTGGGTAATGCACTAGGAAGATCCACGTCCACTAGAACTAGATGCCATAAACCGTCTACAAACCATATCATACAATATGACACCAAGAAACTAATCTGTGTTGCACATTTTTGTGATTTATTCTGTTTGTGGTTCCAACAACTTGCCATAATCTCATAATATTAAATACGAAGGAAATAGCAATGACCTTCTGAATTAGAGTGATTGCAGTCACAGCCAAACTTGATTGAGGACAGTTGGTTGCAGAGTATTTGCGCAATGCATTATCCATCTTACAGACATAACTCCATATGCCCTTTGCAAAGGCCAACTTTGCCATCTCCACGTTCAAACCAGCATCTTCCTGGTGCACCATTTTGATCTCACAAGCATTTCTACCAGGTACTGTGATGAGAAAATCACACAAAACCAGCAAGCAAAATCAGAGTCCAGTCACCTTGTGAGAGGACTAAAAATTGATTTTAAAAGGACCTAGTTTATACCACATTGAAGACCCAAAAGTCAACTGAGGTTAAAGGTGCAAATGAGTTCAGGCAACCGAATATTTTCGCTTGCTTGAATTTGTAATCAGCCGAACTCAATCTTGAACTGTTTTTCCTTTTTATTTATTAACAGGGTTGACAAGCCAGTCCTGAGCTTGAGCCAAGCTCAACTGACCTCATCAGAACTACCACTCATTGACGTTTGATTGCTCATGAGGTAAACAAGCTTCTTCACTCGACATTCATTTTGTGCCACCGTTGAAGTCCAACCTATATAGTGCAGTTAGTGATCACAAGAAAACCAAAATTTAACTCAATCCGGTGCTTTACCCCACCAGTTACATATCACTCATCAATGTTGTGTTTGAAGTTTTACTTTAGGCAAGTTTCTTGACGGTTGACATTGCAACAACTGCCAATTAAGGATTTGATAAGCCAGATTAACCTAAAGCTTGGAGTTGCTCAAATTTCACACGTCAAGCAACAGAGCAAAAATAACTTTATGTTATTTGTTTATATGTAAGTTTGAGATTAGCCCAATTATATTCTTTGCCGAGATTAAATTTATTATTTAATTTTGAGAAAGGAACTTAATTAACTTGCAAGAAGCCTTGTTCATTTACTTTCCCTGTCTAAGGAAAATTGGTCATAAATTTTAGGATAGATGAAACTCAAGCAGTTATAAGATACCTATTCCTCCATTATTCACAACGAATAAACAAAGAGAAATAATTTGCTTGTGTTGCCTGCATTTTTGTTTATTCCCTTTTTCTTTATATAGTTTTGGTTTCGGCAGAACTACACTGCAGCTTATTAAGGGAGCTGCTATATGTAACATAGTTCAACCTAATCAAGTACCAAGCTTGAAAGAATTGCAACCAGCCTGCTATAGGACAGTTTACCAGCCCTTCCGAATACAAAGAAAATTGAGTCGGGTAACCCAGAAACTTGCCTTTCCTGATTCGCCAACCAGATCTAAAGAATTCAACACGTACATACTTCTTCTGTCTTGGGGCCAAAGGATGTTCACATTCCTAGTCATAGTGTAAACAAAAAAAAAAAAACTATTTAGAATAAACAACAGAGAATCATTACAGAGGCATATGATAGAACTTATACAAGAGAAAACAAGAGAATCAAAAGCTCGGAAGATGAAGTGTC
Organism: Euryodendron excelsum; assembly: GCA_033060915.1. Lineage (NCBI taxonomy): Eukaryota > Viridiplantae > Streptophyta > Magnoliopsida > Ericales > Pentaphylacaceae > Euryodendron > Euryodendron excelsum. Next base: position 48,025,411 of record CM065384.1, read on the forward strand.
CTCAATATCAACAATGCATCCAATCTGAAATGTGATAGAATTATGGTAAAAGGTAAAAGGACACTCATTATGTGAACCACATACTTCAATAGACATAGCTTTTACTGGAATCACACTACCATTGCAATATTGATATGTGGCCGCCAAATACTCAAAATTTAATCATTCCTTAAAACTTTATGTCCAAACCACTGGGATGCAAGTATCTAATACTATTACAAAGTACTCCAAAAGCCAAAGAAATTATTAAACACCACATGTGAGCATCATCCATACATCCACAGCAAATTTTTACCTAACCACATCCCATGACCTTTCTTCTGAAGTTATCAAAAAAATGTAAAAGAAAACAGGTGAAATCCCATAATGGTTTCCATGAACACATGGGAAGGATATGTGTTTACACCTTACGGAGGAATAAGAGGTGATCAAATTTACATTAAAACTATTGATGAACCAATTGATTGTGACTTGAAAGGAATGGTATTCATAACAAATGCTTGAACAAAATAGGCAATGGAGGCTCCTTGTAATTCTTTGTGGAGTTTGTATCAACATAATGTGCTTGTAAAATATTTGTGGGTGAGAATATGAAGCATGCCAACACAGGCAAATATTGACCAACACCAGTTCTAACACAATGCTTTCTCACATCAGAATTTTGCTCCAGTGGTTTTTTTTTGGGATACTTGCACATGCAGGTCTGCCTTTTTATTTTTATTTTTAATGGGGGGGGGGGGGGGGGGGGGGGTGGGGGGGGGGGTGTTGTGACAGATAATAGCAAAAGCATGCAAGGCATCATGACATACAACCTGAATATAAAGTTCAAAAATGCCTGAAACCAGACAAGTCACGCAGTCAAAAATGGATTTTATGACATACACCTTACTAAAACAGTAGAAGGTTCCATCTTTTGCTTCCCACACTCTCCAAGCTAATATGTACTCTCTTGCTGTCAGGAGTGGGAACTTTTTTATTGTGCAGCCAATTTCAGTCCCATTACTTTCATCGACCTGCAACTGCTCATGCTCAACCAGGGTCTTGTCCCACTTCTTTCTATAACAATAATCCATGTAGAAATCTCTCAGCATCTCAGCAGAGCAATTCTCAAAAATTGTCACACTTAAATATTTCAAGGGACCATCCTGCACACCAAAAGATATTTTTAGCCAGATTTGCCGAACCAATAATGTGAAGGTAAGCAACAAGTACCAACATGAAAAAGAATTGGTATGTGCATTCCGTCGTGGAAGTTAAATCTTAATCAATTCGGGTGAGGTAAACTCACAAACCAGTAGAAAAAGTCCATATACTGGCATACCTGTCTGGTTCAACAAACACACACAGCTTTTTTTTTCAACATTACTAAGAGGTTTTCACAAAAAACTGATAATTTAGTACTGAAATATTTTAGTGCTGAAAACTCTTAAGTACCAACTCTTGAATATTACCATTCGATAATCTTATAAAGTTCACAAAAGCACTTTGCAGACTACAATGTCAACAAACCAAAAGGCTCATTCTAACACTGTTTTTATTTTTATCAGCACAAAGTCTATTCGACTATGCAATGTAGAGATTTACAGCCATGGTTTCCAAACAATTAGGTGCACTTCAGAATTAAATATATCTGTATCACACAAGGATTAAGCTTAAAAGCAGGAACCTTTGGTTTACAGCATTTTGCACTGTAAGCAAGAAGACTATTTTGTCTGTCTATGACACTATCCCATTTCTGATACTCATGGGAGTTCCCATCCAAAATGTCAATTAAACTCCTGAGATCCAAATCTGATATGATCTCTGAAATTCTGCAATAAGAAACAGAACTTCAAAGCAGGCAAAACAACTAAACAGATATTTTTAATTCACAATTGTCAATGTATCGTAATGATATAAATAAACGTCGTAAGGCCAAGTAAAACCAAACAATATGGGGCCAAAAGCAAGCAAAGTGAACCCAAACTTCCAGGCACTCGATTTAACTTTGAAACCCTTGATACTGCATTTTTTTGCATAACAGACAGTTTGTAGCTAAGACTAACATATTTACATTCAAATTCACGTATAGGCCGATATGTGTCAAGAGAACAATAGAACTTGAGCCTTGACTCAAGTCAGGGAGGCCTTAATCCTAACTGCTCAAGTTCAGGAACATAAATTTTTGTTGTTTCGCGTTCAATTGTATCTAGAACCGTTTTATTCAAGCAGTTTCATCGATGGTGATGGGCTCCATTATTCTTTAAGTAGGTAAAAGGTGGAAAAGGAAAACCCTGTTATTTTGGCGTTCCAAGGAAGTACATGAAATCTTACCCAAGTCAATTCAATTGTTTTATGACCCGGTACATTTAGTAAAGTTGAGGGCCTTCTAATTAAGCTTTTTCCCGAGGCAAACAAGCAAAGAATAATTTCCAAAAATTCTCTTTCACGTTTCCTTTTCTTTCTTTCTTTTTTTTTCCCTTAGTTTTCTGGAAGACCAACTAGATGATGAGCATCATTGGATACATATCTTGCACGCAGGAAGTGTTTGGGGTTGGGGAAAGGAGAGTGTGTGAAAAACAAGGTTTGAATAAACAATCAGAACTTCTGGTAATCGGGTGCTAGAGCGAGTCTTAAGAAACCAAAGCCCCATTTAAATTCCTCGGTAAATTTTTCTTCTTTTCTTTTTAAACAAAAAGAAGAAGAGGAAAGAAGGTTCTAAGAGGTGCCAAAAGCTAGACAACAAATGGGGGGGGGGGGGGGGGGGGGGGGGGGGGGGGATTGGTAGGGTCGGGGAAGACCACCAAAAGACACGCACACGGAGAAGAAGAAGAAGAGAATTACCGGATCTGGGAGTGGATAGAAAGCGAAACAGAGAGATTCTTCAACTCCAAGTCATTACTAGAAGGGGAGACGACAAAGGCGGATCTGAAGCGATTATTGGGGAAGAAGGATGATCTGAACACCAACCATAACCTAGTTTTTGCAGCCAATTGACATATCAATATGATGAGTATTACCCCCAAAGTATTAGTAGCCCATCCACCTCCGCTTTTGTTTTCCCTCCAAAACTCCTGTGACGATCCTCGGAATATTCGACCTAACATTCTGGTTCTCTACCCCCAACCAATCGGACAAAAGCTCTATTACTAATAGAGAAAGAGAGAAGGAATACCCTCGTCTTCACAAACGAAAACTTGGATCAGAGGTCTCACACGTGATGTGACGATGCCAATTTACTGACTCGCGGAAATCATAATAAGATAGACTACCTTCGCTAAATCCAGTGGACTCGTTTTGTTTGAAGATTGATCGGATAATTGATACAACACAATATGTGGATAAAGTGCTTTTCAGCTGTTTCAACTTTCAAGTATTTTGTGGAGTGAATGAGGCCATAGCCATTACAAAAGCGATACACATTTGCTACTTTTCGCATTTTGGATTCGTGGAGGAAAGGTAAAGTCCAAGGGAAAAAAATCATAAAAAAAGTATAGGTAAAAATTTTTAAATATATTTTTTTCCTTGGTTGAATTAAGAAATATAATAAATAAATAAGTATTGGTAAAATAATAAATATTTGTTTTTTTATTCGTTTACTCGTTAGAACAAATAATTTTAATTTCATTTCATTTTTTTCTTTTCATTGTACTTTCATGCACCCTGATATGTGGCTGGACTGTTTTGAGGAAGGGCATGGCCATTACCAAAGCTAAAACACTGAAATAGCTGCATTTGAAGGACAATTGGGAGTTTCACAATAATATTAATAGTTAAAGGAAAACAAATCAAGCATCGGTTACATAAGTTATTAAATTTTTTTAATCTGTGAAAAGAAACTATAAGGGCGATCGATTGACCTCATATAGCCATCTATTAGTCTCCATTATTGAACTCTACCTTTTACACAAATCAAGGCACACATCTGTTATTAGATTACACACTATGTAATAATACTACAGTTGAATTTTTACCGTAAAATTTGAAAAGACACTATAAGGGTTAGTGGTTGACCTAATATAGCCATCTATTAGTACTTCATTATTCAGCTCCATTTTCATGCAAATAAAGAGACACACCTATTATTAGTTTAGACACTATAATAGGTTCTCCAATTTAAAACTTTTAAATTCATTTAAAACTTGACTAAAAAAATAAAAAAAACATAGTAAAAAATTCATATTTTATTTCACTTGCCCCAGTTTTTATTTATTTATTTTTAGATGGCCCCAATCGGTTCTTATTTGATCCAACTCATTCAATTAGAGCATGTGGACAAACTCCTTGGCATCTTCTTTCCATTTTTTTTTGGTGGTAGAGAAATCTTATGAAAAATAAAATAATGTCGTGACATGCGTATAAAGTTTCTTTTTATAAACACCATATTTTGACCTATTATAAATTTCAACTCTTTTTTACTAGTAATAACAATTATGATATGGCATGTGTATAAAGTTTTTTTTTCTTTTGTCAACAAAATAATATGTACTTTACACATTTATCTAAAAACATAATTTAATTAACTTGTAATATCAAAATCATATGACATCAACGTTGTATTGAAATTTTTTTAAATAGTAAGTTTTTTTTTTCTTCCGGTAATTCTTCTTTTTCATATTTACCACTGCGCCAAAAAATAATTGACGTTTCTTCTCCTCCTCTCGTGTTCTCTCGTCGTTGACAAAAAACCTTAAGCCGAGCTTTGAATCTTAAGCTGCCACCATCGTCGGCACTCGGCAGACCAGTGGATCTCCGTCTCCACTCACCCACCACCATTTTACTTATGTTGTGTTTTTTTATTCTTCTTAGCATTCCCTATTCACCTTGAACCTTGTGGAAGAGATTCATAAAGATCTCCTGTAAATCCACCGCGTGCTTACGGAACAAGCGGGGACGAAGGTGGCAATAAGAGCACCTTATTGTATGATGAAAACTTTGATTTTGTTTGTAAAATATCTAGTAAGGATTTGGTGGATGCACAAATCCTGCGATTGAAACATTCCTTACCTCATACCCGATCGGGTGTTTAAGCATATGCACAGTTTTTGTTTGATGAAATGTCCAGCAAGGATTTGGTCTCCTAGATTCTTTGATTTTGGGTTTTCTTTCTTTTTTTTTTATTATTTTGGATTTTCACCAAGGTTTGGTCTCTTAAAATGCCTTCAGTTCGACAACAAAATTCACCATATCGTTGTGGATGATCAAACACAAAGAATAGTAACAAATTGGCCAATAAACAAAAAGGGAATTGATTTAGACTTGGATGTATTCCTTGAATTTTTAAGGAAAAGGAACCCAAAAAAAATTGAACACCAGTAAAGTTTCTTCACCTGCTACGTCAACTGGGGAAGGACACAAAAGGGATGAGTAGGAGAAAAAATGTCAATGACTCTTCGGCTGCAAAGAGTGGAAAAAATGGTAAAAAGAAAATTACCGAACAAGAAAAACTAAGAGAGAGGAAGAGATAGACAGGAAGAAGAATTTTATTAAAAATGAGAAAGACTTATTTAGTGCTCTTGAAACACCGTCACGTGGTGCTCCACCTCTCACATGAGGGTGGAGCTCACACCTGTTAAAGTAAGTAGGCTTCACTCTCATGTGTAAAAGATAAAGTATCACGTGTCTATGTTTTAAGAGTATTGAATAATTTTTCCGTTAAAAGGGGGTTTTGTATCAGTTACAATAGGGTGGCCGATTTTTAGTGGTTCACATCACCAACAGCAAAATTCTTGACATCAACGAAACCACGTGATAATCAGATCGCTCCGGAAGAATTGATTGGTACGAAATGGAAGCATCAAGGCATTTGATAATCAGTTTGGTTTGCTTCTCTCTCCTAGGCGTATGATGTGATAAAGTTAAGAGAAACGCTAAGGAGCACAGAAACTTTAACCGGATAATCCCACCGGCTGATGTGGAAGTCCAACATGGCTGTCATCAATAACCACCTCAGCCCTTGGAATGAAATTATTGACATTGAAAATAAACCCTTTCAGAGAACAAACAGAGAAAAGCAACAGCTCTGCCGATAACTCAATCCCTTCTTGATTCTTGAGTATATATGTAGGAATTTTTGCAATCGTTTTATATAAACTGTTGCAGAAATTGATTGAGTAATTACATCAATCACTTCATGTACGCTACAAGAAACCGGTTTAATCGGTATACATTGATACGAAGTTTTCTATTGTGTGATCCGAATAAGGGGTATGTGAAACTTAAAATAAGGTTTATTCTCACTGGTGTATGAAACGACAATGGTGAATCGATTCAATATAGAGTATAATTTCAATACACATTAATTCATGGAATTTCAACATCAATACAGAATCCTGTCAAAGGCCACAAAGAAATCCCACACCACATAATAAAACTCTTACGAAACAATCGCAAAAATACATATATTCACAAATGGTGCAGATCCTTGCAGCCTTTCTTCTGGCTATTGCAAAACAAATCGGTGCAGATGTCGATCCTCATGTATAGAACACCAAGACAGTGATCAGGACATTGAAACGCATGGAGATATGGTCAGATTTTGTTTTCAATAGTCCTTTTGAGGAATAAATACTGGGCCACCTTTGCTGACCACAATGGATACCCAAGTCTGCTGGTGGAAAAAACCAGTAACTTTTTCGTGTTATCTAGCAGCACTCTAAAATCAAACTTAAATCAGAAAATAATTATAACAGAGCACTAGTGTGGGAATCTTTCTTTGAAACTAGCAATATTCTCGTCAAAAACTCCTTGAACTCTTTACATTTTGGTTTGCAATTATTGCTGCAAAATTCTGCAATTGAGCAAATAATAATAATGGGTGCTTATGTTACAAAGTCACCTTTATTTATTTTTTTGGGCTCAGCAAAGAATAGCAGCTCTTATCTGGCTGGAATCTCCCGAAAAGAAGTTGAGCTATAGTTTACCCAGCCCCATCCAAATTCCAAGGCGCAAAGTGACTGCAACTCCCACTCCCCACATGACACACACAACATTTGGTTCACGGTTCATGAGAACTACTACCACAAGCGCGTAGGGCAAGTGAAAGGAAATATCACCCTTACTCCCTAGCTGAAGCCATCTTGACTCTCACTTTAGATGTCATTACAAAGTCACTTTCTTCTGGACAATATTGGCCTCCACCATCCGTTAAGACAATAAATTAGTCTCAAAGATCAAATGAAGCCCAGACCAACAATGGTGTTGACACTAGGTTCTGTTTCTGCAAAATAATAGACAAATAGAAGAAAAGAGAACTGTAGATGTTTTTGGTAGAAAATGGGCTATATATAGAGGAAAAAGATACCTACCCCCCAACAAAAACAAAAACAAAAACAAAAAAACAAAAAAACAAAAAGGAAAAAAGGACAGAAATAACAAAAAGACAAGGAAAATAACAAGCCACAAATATGTAGATACAAATATATTTGTAAGTGAAAATTTGCTCATTGCTTGTGAGCTTTTTCAATTTTTATATTAAGGCTTTGCCCTCAAATTTCTACTAAATTAAAGTACTAGAAGGCAATACACAGTAATGGAGATACTAACACTTGGATAGCAGATTAAATACAAGTTAAGGTCCATCATCACCATTGCCGATCAAGTTACAAATATCAGAACACTCCACCAGACTGCACAAAACAGAATTTCCATCATAAAAAACAAGTTCAATAAAATTAAATTTTACAATAGCTTATGATACTTATCAAAGGGATCATGATGTTTGGCAAATGCGATTGGGCATGGGGCATGGGGCATGGGGCATGGGGCATGTGGTCTGTTTCAACTAGCCATGCTTTGTTCATTGCATTTGTTTGGCTTATCTGGAGAGCTTTGAATAGCTCATTTTTTAGTAAGTTCAATCGTCTTTCAGAACTAAAATTCTATTGTTCTCTCTCTCTCTCTCTCTCTCTCTCTCTCTCTCTCTCTCTCTCTCTCTCCAGTTCAATAATGATGGGTTGCTGCGTGAGAACAGCCGTCCCCCTGCACATGAATCTCCAAACCTAGATGAAGGAGAGATTTGATTCCATATTCCAGCACAATTACCAAGAGAATCTATTTGCTAAATTAGCTCACACTGTTAACACTTCTCGCAAGAGTGAACAAGAAATAAGTAAAACTTTTACCCACATTAGAATGAAAAGAGAGTTGGGATCTTTGCAAAGTACTTCTGTTCAAAAGTTGAAGAAGCAGCAGAAGGAGAAGAGGAAGAAGAATGTGTCTCTAGAAAATATGAAAAGATCAAAATCAACTGCTAAAGAAATTTATATTGTATAGACAAGTTTGGTATAATATGAATCATGAAAAAACAAGAATGGAAAAGAATCCTAGGTTACCAAAAGAATACATGAACTTAACCTTAAGGATTAACAAAGTGACCCATATCAGGGGCCTGATATTGCCAGGAGGCTATCATGAAATCAATTCCAACTTGTAGGCCCCTCCCCCCACCCAAAAAGGAATTATTTTTTTGGATCCATTTACTCACAATCCCAGATACACGGCCTATCATTTGATTAACTGTTATGTGGTAATCCTATAGTCAAATTTTCAAATCCAAATTTAATCATATTAGATCATATTAGCTGGTCAAAGATTAGTACACTCTCCTCATTTGACCTAATTTAATCCTACTTGATCAAGGTCATTAGATTAGAGCATGTGGACCAATCAAAAGGAGAGCTCGTGGGAAAAGACATGAGGTTGACCTCATATTGCATATATTTTGCGCAAGTGTATCACGTTAATTCTGGCCAAATATGTTTCCATGCCATTTGTTTTCATTTTAAGCACACAAAATTTTGAGTGGTTTTTTATTCAACAACATAAAGAAAAAGGGAACCATGTTTTGCATCTTTTTTTCAAGGCACTTGTCTTCGATCTCATCACTTCGGTATCAGAGCTTGTAAGGGAAAGTTGCTTTCTTTAAACATCATCAAACTCGACCTTTAAGTTTCTAATTTTAGAATCATAGTTATAATTGGGAAAGGATTACATTTATTTATGTGATGCACTAAGGTTACACATAGTGAGTTAGGTTTTTACAAGAAGAATGATTTATATTACAAGTTGGAAAGGACCAAGGCCAAAGATTGGAACACATCAAAGGTATCCAATGTGTAAAAAATAAAAGAGTGTTCCTTTAGCCACAAGAACCTAGACTTCTGGTGCCAACTTATCTCCTCCATATGTGTGAACTTCCAAACTTCGTCTTTAGCTCTTCGTTCTTCCTACTTCCCTCAGAAGACCTCCCCAAAGCTTCCTCATCATCTAATCTTCTAATCTCCTCTTAACATCTTCATTTTTTGAACCTCCACTCTACTAGATTCCACCCTATTTCATACCTTTTAGCTTATGTATAGATGTCCGTATATTATACAGAGAGAAAGCAAAAAACGAGAGACCCACCTCTTTCGTTACTTTCAACAACCACATCTTCGGCCAACAGCTATAGCCACCACAATCACACTCTCCTCTTTATTCTTCCCTTCAGCCACCTTTTTTCTATTCCATAGGCAGCTCCTCTATAGCAGCCACCTTCTCCTTCTGCCTCTCTTTATTTTCTTATTCCTCTTCTTCTCTCTTCCTCACAGTCATGACTAGACCTACCAGTCGCCATCCCTTTTCTCCTTTCGCCACAATGGTAGCACCATGGAGCTAGCACCACCATACTCTCTCTCTCTCTCTCTCTCTCTCTCTCTCTCTCTCTCTTCCAATGCACACATAGGGGCAGACTCTCACAAATACATAATTGTTTTGTATTATATTACTGGGTGTGAATCATGAAATGGGTGCTACTTGTTTTGGTACAAAAACAACAAAGCCACCAAATGATCAAACAGTCCTGCTGTACTTCATTTGGTTACTAGGGCAATGCAAGAAAGGAAGCAAAACTCTAAATTCTTTATGTTCTCTTCCAACTTAGAAATAGATGAATACTTCAATGATCTTAGCTATGACAATTGTGTGGGGCCTAGTTGAATGAGGAGTTTCTATTCTTAGGTCCCAAGTTAACGAATGGTCAAAAATTTTAAATTGTATCAAACTCTAGGTAGGCAAAAATAAAAGCATCATTACTTTCATTGTCATCTCTAATATGACTTCTCATTAGTTACAGTTTCCTGCTTTATGTGAATTTGTTACAATGGGAATTGGGGTACCTATCCAGCGCTTATCTTCTTGGAAAACAGAGCTACCGGTGGTTTTCCAGTATGTCCTCATTGTCCTATATTGATTTATCAATAATGTCATGCGATTTTTGTTTAGTGTTTTGATCAATATGGAAACAAAGCTTATAATTCAATTTTGAGTTTTAGATGCATGGTTGGGGCTGGTCAAGTGGTGCTTTCGTAGGAGTCAATGTAGATGCATCGCTCAACATCCCTTGGAGGCACAGCACTAGCTTGCACTCAACTATTAGTGTTGCCCACATCATCTCATTTTTCCCTATACTCATCACCCATATTAATATGGTCTCATAAATAGGATCCTTACAAAATTAAAAAAAAATGAAGTGCTAGAGAATACTAAAGAGTGAGCTTAATGTGATGACTTATTCACACAGATTTCCCGATAGAAAAGAAACCATAATAGAGAGCTTAATGTGAAGTCTTAGATGTTTTCTATTTGAATTAATCATACAGATTTCCCAATAGAAAAGAAATGATGAAATAGTCTTGAAGTAAATAAAACAAAGCAAACTGAAAAATGAAAATGACAGTGGTGATGATAATAATGAACCTCTATACATATATTCTAGAGGAAAAACATTTACCAGTACTGCCGACTTCGGAAACCCTGCTTGAAAACCACTAGAGGTCTGCAGATAATAAAGAGGAAGCAATCAAACTACTTGCTTGACATAAATGTTCACAAGGATCTAGTCCAAATCCCCGACATCCCCTCCCCTTCTTTTCCTTTTCTTACCTTCCTTTATGCATATGCATGTGACACCAAAAGAAACATTCTTGACGTGCCATCATAAGACAAAGTAGTGGTTACTATAATGCACACACATTGTCAAGGAATTGGCAACAGTTACAAAATATGATCAAGCGAACACACCATAATATTCACTATGAAAATGCAGCAATATTTAATAGAGAGATGCCTAATATGACTAACAATATACAGAATCCAGGTCTAACGGGCAGTGCAAAATTAGAAAAGTTTCTTCTAAGATTAATAATAGATGATGTATCAATGCTCATTGGTCCAAATCAACTACGATGCATCTCTCAATCTACTCCCTGAAATTATGGACATGGATGCTGGGTATGGATACAGACCATAACCATGCCTTTGCCTCCCCACTTGCCTTCGTTCATGTCACGTGTGGAGACAATTTACTATGTATATAGAAACCAATAAAGTATTTTTAAGCCATAACTAGATGGCGTGTAACTTATGATAGGAAAGGAGAGTTGCAGTACATGCGCATATGAATTTGTACTAAATTGGATATAATTTGCATGTCATTCATTCTTATTTAAGAAATGATTGAAGTATTTAAAAACTCGCTATGCATTTCCATATCAAAAAACCAGAAATACAGTCTCAATGTTCAAGGCATATTACACAATTATCCGCGAGTAACATCCCAGAGCATGTTATTGGAACATCAATGATCTGGTTAGTTAGACCAGTGAACCAGCCAGTGAGCTAATTCAGTTCATTACTTGGATAATTTATGTTAATGAACAGGAAATAAACAAAGTGAATCCGCTCACTGAATTAACAAATGAATCAATTGGTTGAAGTGGTCAACCCATTTTCTGATCATCTGGCTTCAGCTAGATGGATAGGAAATTTATGGGCCAGCCTTTCAGTTGGTTAAGTCCACTTCCACATGAAAAGTCAGAAGTTGGTTACTAAGTGCATATATACCTGCATTCCTAACGACAGATGATAGGCCTCTATACCCTCCAATCAGCATGTTAAATGAATCGATAATTCCTGGTCTTTACACTTCTTACAATATCATCATCATATACAAAACAATTTCAAATGGCAAGGGCAAGTGGAACACAGTCAGAGAGGATATTGCCATCTTTGGCCATGAAGGGCAAGACTGATGCAGAAACTGATCCTGAAAAGGGCAGAGGCCTTTCCAGGGAAGCCTATATCCGCACAAGTTTGTAGTTTAATCTGGGAAAAATGAAATGATAACGTCAAAGAATTATCTTTCTATTGAATGAGAGAACATCTGCCCTTTGGTAGCCTTTTAAGGGGTGAAATGAAATGTGCATCCATTAATAAAATGCACAAAAATGCCTGCACATCTTTAGGGTTATTTCAAGCATCGTGATAACGGGAAAAGACAACCAAAACTGAAAAAAAACAAGAACAAAAACAAAAAAAGCCAAAACCCCTAACAACGATTATACAAAATAATAACAATGACAAGGGATAAAACAATTCTCTAGGTGAAAAGGGGGTCATTAAGAGGGGATAGTAGCTACAATAGTAAATTATATCGTACCATCTGGTGATTGAATGGGGGTGACGGGGAACGGGACTTGAGAGGAAAGGACGAGGCAAGTGAAAGGCATGGCTTATCGGAAATAGGGTCTTTAAAATACCCCAAAAAACTACCTTCTGACGTTAAGAGGGCCTTCGCCGGGGGAGCCAACGCCCCCTCGGATGCAAGTGGTGACGCACTTGATGGTGCACGACTCTGCTTTCCTTGACTTGGGTCGTTGGATTCTAGCCTTCTTGCAGTCCTGAGCCGAAGAGGAGCACTCGCCCGATAGCATCTGCGGTATGTCTGATAGAGTCTCCGGTAGTTGGGATCGGAGCTCAATTGCAATTGTGCCCGCCGCTGAAAACATTATTGCTGCTGCAGCTGTTATTGATACGAAGACAGTTGTTGCCCGGCGGCTGCTGCTGGAGGCTCTTGCAAAGCACCTGGACCTTATTCTTCCGCCGCCGACAAGGATGTTGCTGTTGCTGTTCATGTGGCTGTCGTTTACCCCTACAACCACTAGCTTTTGCTGTGGGTATACTGAGCATCCATACTTGCAAAGAGTTGAAGGTGCCCGATAAAGTAGCATCCCTTCGTCCTGATCTGATTTCCGTCTCTCACAAAGTTATTAAGTTCTTCAATTTTTCAAAATGCAAACCTTATTGGAAGAGGACATTCCGGTCTTAAATGGTGGCACCAAACGGGCCTGGGATTAGATTTTCCTGATCTCTTCTTCAACCAGCAACACAATTTTCTTTTCCGTAAATTACACTGACCATTACACTTGACTACCCCTGAGGTTTGAAGAAGTTTAAGACAGTGCTTCTTATTTATTGATAATTATACTGTTCTCCCCTTCTTTTAAAATTCTGCAACAAATACCCCTCTCATTAAGTTGCTGTTAACGAAAGTAACAGTTTTTGCTAATGACATATTATAAAATTTTAAAATTCTCAAGCTACCCATGCCAAGCGTCACTTAGCTGTACTAATACCCAAATTAAAGAAACATCAACCAATTAAGTGATGCCATCTATCTAAATTGTTTGAATAAAATAAATTAACAAACCCAATCAGATATCGCCACGTGACATTTTCCTCTTCACCATCATCGTCCTCATTCCTTTCACCAAACCCGTTCTTTTATCTCTTTCTCTGCAAACTCCCTCTGTGGTAAAACCACCACCACGTCTAGCCATGGCCGAACTACTTCTGGCCAAACCCATCACGTAGCAACCATTCACCATGGCCACCCAAGCCCCCAATCACACTGACCAAAACCCATTTCACCCACCTCACCGCCAAATCTATCTCAACCCTTTACCCATATGGCAACAACCACCACCAATACCCCTTGTGGTAACCACCGCCGCTTCAATCGATCATCACTGCCACTGCTTTACCCGTACGGCAACCACCGCCACTGCTTCCATTGATCACCACCACCATCATTATCGGCAACACTCCTATTGCCACTAACCCAAATCCAACAATTCCATCATATAAAACCCTCATTCGCATCAAATTGACCCCTATTTTCATCATTCAAACCTCTTTCTATCCTTCGAACCTTTGATTCCCCTCAATCCGTCGATTTTTACAAGTATCTGACCCCAAATTTCGAACTTTTGCCATTGAAAATCACTGGTTGCTCTTATCTCGCACTCCGATTCCATGTTCTGTTGCGTGGGTGTGTGTGTGTGTGTGTGTGTGGTGGGCCGGATGGCTATGGTGGTAACCGGAGAGTTTAGAGAGAAAGAGAGATAGTGGTGCTGGTGACGAATTTGGGGATTGTGTGCAGGGAGGTAGGGGCTTCGACCATGCGTTTCGGTTTTTGGGTTTGTGCAGAGTGAGGGAGAGAGGAGGAGACGAGGGTGGTTGTGGGGGTGCTGGTGAGCGGGGTTTGGGGGTTGTGTAGCAGTGAGGTGGGGGTTTATCCATGGAGCTTGGGGTTCGGCCATGGGATTTGGTTGTTTGGGTTTGTGAAGATAGAGAGGAAGAGAAAGAAAGGTAGCTATGGTGGTGCTGGTGATTTTACAGTGGATGTGATGGTGAGTAAGAAAGTAGCTATGGTGGTGCTAGTGATTTGGGTTTAGTGGATGGATATGGGGAGGTGGTGGCGTGGCTGGCGAATTTGCAGTGAATGTGTTTTCGGATTGCTACAGTGGCCGGAGAAGAAAGGACTCTACGCTATTTTTGTTGGCGATGGGTGGAGATGATCTAGTATTTGGGATGTACTTCACCAATTTGAAAAGTACTAAATGGCAGTATGGCATTGGATGATGTGGATACATTTTTTAATTTCAATCAAAATATGACTGAATTATAAGGGCGTAAGCGTCTTTTCATAAGCACCATCCTCACAAACTTTAATAGGTTAATTTCACTCTACACTCCTGCACTTTACTCTCAATTCTATTTTAACCTTTTGATTTTAAAATATAACAATTAACTTCTTAAAATTTTGGTCAAGTGTCATTTTAGCTCTTTCGTTAGTTATCGTTATATTATTTAATAGAAAATAATCATGTAAGCCTTATATGTAAAAATTTTAAAGGCAATACAAAAATTTTACACATTATGTTTGAGAATGAGAAATACGATTGTATGTATCATCTTTAAGATTAATTATTAAAACTCTCTGAATTATGAATCAGTATATAATTAATTAGTGTGAATCAGTATAATCTTAAAATAAAGTATAATTAGTAAAGTAAAAATTAATTTTTTTAAAAATAACTAATTTCACAAAAAAAAAAAACTAATACACTTATTTAAGTTATTTTTTTTAAATTTAATTTTTGTCTTACGAATTATACTTTATTTTTAGAATTATATTGATTCACATTGATTTATAATTCGGAAGATATGTTAATAATTAATCCTAAAGATAATATATACAATTTTATTTCTTAATCATTTTTCTCATTCTCGAACACAATGTATAAAATTTCTATATTGTCCTTAAAATTTTTGCATGTAAGGCTCACATGACTATTTTCCGTTAAGTAATATAACGATAGTTAACGAAAGGGTCAAAGTGACACTTGATGAAAACTCTAAGGGGTTGACTGTTACATTTTAAAGTGGAAGGATTAAAGTGAAACTGAGAAAAGTGCAAGGGTAAAAGTGAAATTAATCTAACTTTAACAGGGCAGTTCAATATAATTGTTAGAAAGGTAAAGTAGGAGTACTCTCATGGTTTTCCTCAAATTTCAGGAGTGGTCAGTGCAATTTACCTTTTTCTTTGTTGTTGTTTATTTTATTGTTGGAAAAATTATTATTATTATTTTAAAAAAATTATTTACATAAACTCATTTTTAATTTATTTTTTTACTCACCAAACACAAGTTCTCACATAAATTTATTAATATGAGTTCTACTTTAATGTGACTCCCATTATCATGTGTCTTGTGGTGAGAAAATTGATTGAGAAAGTAGTTTATATATGAAATTACTTTTATTTGTTTTCATTGTTACATTGACCCCTATATTTCAAAATACAATACTTAATGATTACATGTTAGAAGTCTTCAATTATTTTGAATAAAACTGTTTTCCTAACCAACGTAAAATATCAAAATATTATATAAAAGAGTTGGTAAAATAAAACAAAATAATAGCAAAGATGAAGAAAGAAAAAGTCAAAGAAGCATAAACAACATTTTAATCTAGTAAGAAATTTTCTTTTCAGATCAAACGAAATAGAGCAAATATAAAAATAAGGACTAAAAAAAGTCTACAACGATAAAAACATGGATTGTACATTTTAGTTTGGTAAGAAAATAATATTAATATGAAAATTTAAATTATTTCACTTTATCTATTTTTACTTCAAGGCTTCATGCATATAAGTGTCATATGGATCTAACCACGAGGATAAAGATTATACTTGGTTATTAAACACATAATTACCAGAAGGATACGCAATTTTTTTTGGAACACACCAGTAGTTGTGAATAGTTGGTATCTTGTTTGTCCCTTTTGCCTGGCTTTTACGCAAAATATTTTTGAGAAGTTAAATGTTTATGCATGCCTAATGATAATATCTCTTTTCCCCCTCCTTTAAGAAAAAATATATTCTCACAAATTTTTTTTATAAATTTTTTATCAAAATGATGTTGTAATGATATTTTTTTAAATTATAAATTAAAATAGTGAGCATTATTATTTAAAATAAAAGAAACACAAACAGTCACGCCATTCTTTTAGAATTTTTTTTTCTTCGTAAACTTCATTTATATAGCATTACACTTCTTTAAATTAATCGTACTGTGAGGATGATGCTTTCATGTACCAATCAACTTGCACGCATCACCTCATCAAAAAATAGGCACTATATTTTCTCTTTCCTTTTTTATTTTTTTAATTTTTTTGACAAGCACTAACACATGATAAACATTCTTTGTCATTAGAAAGTGCGGGATTCATAATTTTAAGTTCAAAACTTCGTACAAACCTGGCAAAGTATACTTAATATGCAAAAACTTTTTGTGTTTTTTCTTTTAATTACAAAAAGATGTACATGCAAATAAACTACTCTATATATTTGCCAAAAAGTATTACCCCTTTGCACCACATCAAGCCTAGCAATATTTATCCTTCAATCTTGGCTGCAAAGAACACATGATTTTAGCCAAAACAATTGTCGCTGGTTTCACCTGAGCTAACTAGTCCTTTGTCTAACCTGTTGACAATTGTCCTTTTTACGTTTGGCACATAAATTTGAAAGGTTATGTATCTAATATCATCCCAATTTTAAGAGAAATTATTCAGTGCTCCTCGAGCACCACGCGGTGCTTAGCTCTTACATGAGAGTGGAGCTCACTTACTTTAACAAGTAGTGGACTCCAACCTCATGTGAAAAGTAAAACACCACACGGCGGTGCTCCAGAAGCATTAAATAATTTCTCCAATTTTAATGCTACCTTGCCATTGTTTTTTTATTTTTTAGTATTCTTATTATGAACATAAATGATATCAACGAAACCAGTGCTTGCACATAATTCGAAATTGGAGGGCGCTTCTTCCTGTTTACCATTGATGGAATCACAAGTCCGGTGACTAGACCACTATAAGCAGCAGCAATAAAGCAGTACCCATGTATACATCAATCTATTCAGAGCAAATGCCCAGGACTTAATTTTGTTTTTTGGGGGACTTTTGGGTTTTGTGGGGTGGGGGGGAGACCACCTTTCGTAGTCTACTTACAACGAATGCATACCCTTGAAGACAATAGAGTTTGATGTACAGAGAGGAAAGATCAAGTGTTCTTCTCTAAAACCAAGAGTGCCGGTGTCAAATAGTTATTTGCTTTGTCAGGTAAATGTGCTACCTGCATGAAGGACCAAAAAAAGATAGATATGCAGTTTGTACGCAAGCCTCAACAAGCCTAGAGAAAATTCTCAATCAAAGACCAGAGTTTCTCTACACACAAAGGCCATTGATTGATGTGTCTTACCAGCTCATACAGCTCCTTCCCTGGCTCAGCCACGTACTCATAACATACCTACTCAGAAACTAGTATAGCTTAGCTTCATGCAATTAAAACTAAACTCCTAGCCAAATATATAATGCTACTCACATCAAAGCTCTTGTTCCTTGCAGTTGAATCATGCAATGCCTTCACACAGATATCAGCCACGTCGGCACAGCTGATGCCCTGTATTGATTGATGGTTGTGGGGTCAGTGGTTAGTTGGTAATGCCCCATTCATCCATTGGAATGTCTTATTATTCTCACCTGAGAAATCCTGTTTCCTTGATCAAAGATGAGAGCGCGTTGCCCACCAGGTTCTTCCTGAAAGAACCCATTCTCATGCTTTCAGTTTTGCAGTGGAAACCACCTTCAAGCTCTCAGGAGAAACTCTAGATTAAGTATTTGGTAAATAAAGTCTTCGAACTATATCTGTTCTTTCTGTGCAGCAACAGTTCTTATCAAACCCTAATGAATATTTAGTTAATTTTACCTCAGTACACATTATTCAGAGAGAAAAAGAGTAGTACCATTGTTGAGACCATTTGGTTCTGCATCATGATCTCATTTATTCTTTTATTACCAGGTATTCACAACTCCAAGCATGTTCTAAAGGACCTACGGGCTCCAAATTGGAGTTCAGTCCCACATATCTACATCCTTTTCTAGATACAGAGTAGCATGCTCAACATCCTAACATAAGGCCCGTCTCAACAAAGACCCATTTAGGGATTCTCAACATGCATGTATTAGTATTATACCTCCATATATATTTATTTTTCTCTAATTATTTGTGTAATAAAAAGAAGGTAAAGGTCTGCGTGCAACCATCACCGCGTGCAGTTGGGGTGGGGGGGAGGGTGTTTGCTTCCCTTTTTTTGCTGCTGTTATCTAAAAAATAACTATTATGTACTCATTTCCACAAACTTTTACAGCAAGCAATCATTTGGTTACAATACCATACCAAAATAGCCCTCATAAATCAAGACCTGTAAAGATCAGCACTGGCAATGGTTAGCTAAATGTGGCAGTCACATCTTTCACTGTATTGAACAATTGTAACATGAAAAACACAACAGAAACTTGATAACACAATTTCATAATTTGAGTTGCTTCAGACAATAAATCAACAAGTTGTCCAATAGACTTACCTTTAGCGGACCAGGGCGAATTATTGTGTACCCAAGGCCTGATCTCCTTAACGAATCTTCCCCAGCCTAGATAAATCTCAACAACAGAGTCGGTCCTAATTAAAGAAAATTTAAATCTAGGGCGACGGGAATAAAACTGAAGAAATGGCTAACCTTCTTGGCTTTCAAAACCTGCTCCCTTCTGGTAGGTTCTATTCCCAATCCGGTACATGAAACCAAGATGAAGTCCGTTTCTTGCCCAGTCTGCAAACCGTTGATTATCAATTTCCATTAAATGATGGCCAAAAAAAAATCAACACGTAATTTCGATAAATCAGCATCACAAGTAACAATCCAGATGGTAATGAAACATAAATTGGGAAAGATTATTCCATCTCATTCATTTTGTTTTTTTTTCCCCTTGATATAAATGCAAATACATATTCCAAGCACATAACCCACAAAAATGTCTACAAGCAACTTTAAGAAACAAGGCTACAATCAGATTGGAACACAAAAAATCGATAATTTTTTCCCAACTCAATAGCTTATCTATTGAAGCTAATGCAAAAACCCATTGAGTTGACTATCATAACTGGCCCTATTGAAATTCAATAAAGAATGGTGACACGGCAGTGAACTGGATCGAATCTAATCAATGCCTTAAGACTCTTAGTTTCAATTCCATTGAGTGAGCTATTACCTGTAAATGCACACAATACCCAGCAAATCACTCGCTTAGGAAAACAGAGGAGAAACAAACTTGAGATATTCGGTCACTGACCAGTCGCCTCAGCCAACTCACCTACCTGTGTCGGTTAACCCCAGAATGTAGGCTACTGAAAATGGTAAACATAACTGTTGACGTTTAAGAAAAAAATTGTCTATGCTAGTGTGTGCACACCCACATACACAATCACAGAGAGATAGAGAGAGCAGTGCCAATCTGGCTAGCTCACCTCTTAATATTGTTTAAAAGACAGAATTCCCTTGTTACTCTGTAACAGTTGCACTCTCAGACTCCCCCTCAAGTTAAGCATAGATATCTATTCGGCACAGCTAGTTACATAAATTAGAAAAATGCCCCTTTCTCAAAGCTATAGTAAAGGCATCTCCCATCTGATCGTTAGCCTTACACCGACAGTGGTAATCTGATATATTGTCAGCATATCTCAAGCCGATTAACAAACGAGAATTTAACGTGAAAAACTAGGCTTAATTACTTGCGACACATATAGTAGCCTAGTGAAATAAACGCACTTGTAGGCAATCACTCTAAACAGACTCTTCCAAAATCAACTTTCAGGAAATCATCCCATATGTCATATGGGCTATGAATCTATGCTCTGCTTGAGCACTTGATCGTGTTGACTGCTACAATATTCTGCTTCCTGACCTTCCATTTAATCCAATTGCCATCAGCAAATGTGAAGTGGCCAGCAGAAGACCTTTTACTCAACTGTTCTCCTCCCCTGTCAGCATAAGAAAGAGCTACAATATAAAGAGAATTGGATGGTCAAACACCAGAGGCCTTCCCCAAGCCTGCTTAAGATATCTCAAAAATATGAGATACGACATTGCAATTCTTTTTTATTGGAAATGTGCATGCATGACTAATGACTCCAACTATAAGTGTTATATCTGGTCCTGTCATAGTCAAATATATCAGACCTTCCCATTAGTCTTCTTGGTCTTCTTGAATCATCAAACGTCTTACCTTCATTCCATGTTGAAGGGGGCCTGGATTAATGCCCTATTTTTGGCCTCGAATAGTAAATTAGTTATCTCACCCATGACTTTTGACATGTAATTATTAACCATAATGCTGCATTGTATGCCTAGACTGGGGAACTTGATGTTTGGATCCATTAGGGTACACATAGTTTTGGCACTTAACTTCCCACCTTTCTAAGAAGAGCAGACATATATATTTCCTCCAACGAAGAGAAATTTCTTCCGTTAAGCCTAGCTACTTACCCCTCGAAATCCACCCAACAAAAAAAAAACCCTCAGTATTCCTGGGTCTTTCATGCGAACGTGCTTGCTCAAATGGATTTTTAAGGCCTTAAACCATCAACACACTCATGGTAACGTCTATATAATCCAAATGAAGTACAAGAATTATAATCCTCCTTGAAAAACAATTGAGTAAAATGATTTTTTTTATGATAAGAAATAAATGGCTATCATTAAAAGCATCAAAGGGTTGCAACCGATTTATACAAAGACTCAAACAAAAAAAGGAGGCCACCAAAAGACAATTATACGGTCGCTATGCCTCGATATTCTCGATAAATCCAAAACAGGGCCTACATTGGGATTTACCACCCTAGAGAGCCACCTATGCAAAACAGACAAAAAGTGACTCTGTACCCCATACAAAACAGATTCTACACCTTGAAAAGCTCTTCTATTCCGTTCACCCCATATTAAAAAGAACAATATCACAGTCAATACATTTTTCTTACTTGACATTATCCCAATCCTGATTTTTCCTACCCGTAAAGGGTAAGGTCCTTTTCTTTCGGGCCAGTTGTGGTCTTGGAGGGATTCAAACCCCCGAAACCACTGTGTGCATCCACATGATTTTAATCCTCTAAGCTACAAGCTGCCCCACCGCCACCCCAAGAAAACAAAAAAAAAAAACTAATTTTGTAGTTGGGAGTACCTCAAGAAAAGGAACCTTTTGTCTACCTAGTCATTTCAGGTTAAGAAGATGTGAAAGCATGTTTGTCTATTAAGAAAAGTACGTTTCAATGTGTGAAGTAGGAGAGAAGGGATGTCATCCTTGGGGTTTTGAATAAGATGACATATTATTTTTCCTTTTGTATTCATATTGAAAAAGAGGTTTTTTTTGTTTTTCTTTTTCATAGCTTCGTTTTACCTATGAATAAAAAACTCTTTCTCAATATGAAGACCAAAGAGTTTCCAGGGGATCAAACCCAAGTACAAAAATGCCTCAATAAAAGAAGCTCCTCGAATAAACTAACAAGAAGCTATACCGCCATAGTATCTACAAAATCCAAAAAATGGCTTAGGTTGGGATTAACACTCCAAGAAAGCCAACTATTTAGAATATTAAAAAATTACTAGTCAGCCTATACAAAGCAGTCTCTACACCTGGGAATGATCTTATGTTCTCTCACCCCAAATCAGCCAGAACAAACAAAAAGGCACAAGTTGCCAAGCTTTCCTTCTCCTTTTACCCACCTGAGCTGGTGTTCAAAGCTTCCACCACACCCCAAGGGCACACCTAAGACATCTCGAACACAGTCAGGATTAAAGCCCAAAATTCTCTGGTAACCGCACGATGAAGCAACAAATAAGGCACTGATTCCCCATTTTTCTTACATAAACAAACACCAACTAACACACACTTTTGGTCTTTTGATCAAATTATTAATAGTTAGCATCTTATCTTGAGCTACACACTACACAAAAAACGTCACTTTAATAGGCACACCATAAGACCAATCCTCTTCCATGGAAAAACTGTCACCCACAAGGGCCAAATCTTACAAGTTCCTTCTTAATTGGATGTCCCAAGTTCCCAATTCACCTTATCAACAGAAGCCTCCTTCTCCACAGCTAGAGAGAAGATAGTAGGGAATGCCTCCTCCAACCTAACATTCCAACACCATTTGTGACGGCAAAATTTCACCCTCTTCCCATTCCCACCTACCAGCGAGATTTGCCTGAACCATGGGAGAAGACACCATTAAGGTAGACCAATTGTCTGAGGAAGACATGTACTTGGCACAAACCACCCTTCTCCAATATCTCTCCATTTCACAAGCAGATCTCCATATCCATTTCCCCAAAAGAACCTTGTTGAAAACCTCTAGCCTCTTAACCCCCAAACTCCCTCCTTTAATTGAAGAGCAAACAGTGTCCCAATCCTACCAAATGACATTTAAATTCCTGCCCCACCCTTCCCTATAAGAAATCCTTTTGCAACTTCTCGAGCTTCTTAGCCATAGAAGAGGGAATCCTGAACAATAACAAGAAATAGGTTGGCAAACTCAACAAAGTGCTCCTTATAAGAGCAAGTCTAGCTCCCCTAAGGGCCCTAACTATATACTGTCATTTCCACCTGGCCAATCTTCTGTGCAATCTCTCCACACCCATTCCAAAGACGAGCCCAAAGGCAGGCACATATATTTGTAAGTAAGTCGATCCAACGACAACCCATTATAGAAACCAAAACTCTAAATTTACCTCCTCCCCAACTGTATTTAGTTCTGATTTGCCCAAATACACTTTTAAACCCGAGACTGCCTCAAAGCATAAAAGGACAAACTGGAGATGCCCCAGTTGCATCGGATCGGACCCGTAAAAAATAAGTGAAAGAACCATATGAGATCCAAACACCCTGCCCACCTGCCCAAATTGAAAACCTTTCATGAAACCCCATGAACTGTCCTCTTGATCAATTATCCTCTCATCCTTTACTCAAGCCTCCATCACCAAATGAACAATAATGGTGACAACGGATCTTCTTGTCTCAAGACTTTTGAAGTTTGAAACAAACCAACCAGAGTCCCATTCACAAATGCAGAAAGCCATACCATAGAAAAGCACCATCTAAACTAACCTATCCACTTCTCCCTAAAACCCATTCTATCTAGGAGGTTCAACAAGAAATCCCAATTCACATGGTCATACACTTTCTCAATGTCCAATTTAGAAATAACTCCCAGAATACCACTCCTGAGCCTCGAATCCATAGTCTCATTTGGCAAAAGCACTGTTGTCTTACTTTCACAAAGGCATTAGAGGACCATGAAATGATCGAGCCAAGGACTTCTTATATTTGAATAGCCAAGACCTTAACACTAATTGGTAGACACCTCCCAGAACATTTATTGGCCTAAAGTCTCAAAAGCCATCCCTCCCCCTTCATTTTCCTTCTTTCTCATTGTTATAAACGAAGCATTCAAACTTTTTTAAAATTTACCTTCAAACCTTTAATGAGTTCCAGCAGAGAAAGCCATAGTCATCCCATTGGCCCAGGAGCTTTGTCCCCAGGGACTTAAGGGCTGCTAACTATTTGTCTTCAAGAACCCTTTCTGATCTATTGCTAGCCTCTGCTGAGATAGAAGCAAACTCAATACCATTTATCCTAGGCCGTTTGACACCTGACTCTAAGTACAACTCCTAATAGAAACTTGCAATTCCTTGCCTAATCTCCTTGTCATCTTCCAGCATCTGATACCCAATTTTCAACTTCCACATGTGATTGGTCCTCTTATGCATATTATCTACCTTACGAAAGAAGCGACTGTTTTTACCCCACCCTTAAGCCAAAGGGTTCTCAAATTTTGACTGCCGTTGATCTCTTCCATCTTAGCAATCTTGCCAAACTCTTCCTTAAACTCCTCCATGTGCATTTGAAGCTCCTTTTCTAGACCTCCATTAGCCTTCTCCACATTAATCACACAGATCTCCTCCAAAATCCTAGCTTTCTGTAGCTCCACCCTGCTAAATTCCTCCCTATTCCATTTTTTCAAGTCATCCTTTAGCAACTTCAACTTTTTTGGCCGGAACAAAACTAGGGCTGCCATTTGCCTAATAACCTCTCCACCAGCCATCCACACTATCGTGAAAACCCTCCACCTCTAGCCACATATTTTCCAAACTGAAATGGGTCTTAACCCTCTTGAAATTGTAACAATTAAGCAACAACGGAACATGATCTGACATTGGTTTGGGGACAGACAACTAAACAGCACCATGGAAGTGATCGTCCCATGCCGAACAAACCAAGAACCTGGACAATAGACTAGTATGAATGTTGGACCATGTAAAGCAGCCTCCTATCAAAGGTAAATAAATCAACTTAAGCTCGTCAGTGAACTTCGAGAACAACCTCATAGCTCTACTGGACCCCATATAACCCAACCTCTCATAGAAAAAGGGACCATGTTGAAGTCACCACCAATGCATGAAGTCTGAATTGCAGCATCTCACCTTCAGTGTCCTAAAGGATGCACCAGCTGTATAATAAAGGCCAGCCTTCTTCGGAATAGTATCCGGCATAAAAATTGACCCTCCCTCTTGCATCAAGATGGTGACACCTTCTCTATGCCTCTCCACAGCCTGCACCACTTCATTGCTTCCACCCCTCCATTAGATCTTTAGTGCCAAAATTCAATATCATCGTCCCCCAGCTTCAGTTTCCACTTATCAGGAACCGAAGGGCCCATTTCCTCAATCTCTATTCCTCAACCGGAGATGGAGCACTTTCTGCAGTGGTGGTCCTCTCTTCCTCATTGTAAGTCCCTAGCTGGAAGAGGTACAAGAACCGACTAAAGGCTTAAAAGAATTAACAAAAACTGAGCCCTAGAAGATTGATCCAACCCCCGTCTTTCACCCCAGTTAACTTACTTAGGCTTGGTCTGCTGTAACTGATTTGGTTTGCCACTACTTATGGATTGGTTTTTTATTTCCTCCCTTTTCTATTTCTTTGGGCCTAGACTTCTCCTCTACCCCATCAGCTCTGCCTCGACCCACTTCACCTTTTTTTCTTCGGCCAGTTTAATCTGCTTTGGTGAGTTTATGGCCCACCTGAGGCTCTAAACCATTTGGCGCCACATCCTCAACTCTTCTATATTACATGCCAGTTGTGCCTTAATTTTGAAATTCAAAGGCTGGGCATTGTCTACTTCGCCCACGTGCCTTTTCAGTTCCAGCCCCCAATGGCTTACTCCCATGCACCTTGTGCAAAGGTGGTATACGCACCTCTTTCGTCTCCAGCCTTCCAATCTCCTTTCTAACTATCTCATTTCTCCTTTTTTCCGGCCACTGCTAATATGAGAAGCACACATTGTCTTCCACCCAACTTGGCAAATCGAACACCATCGGCCCCATTCCTGTCCTTATCAATGCTGCGAAAACTCCATTCCCCTGCTTTAACACAAAGGCACACTCGTTTGAAACGGATTTTCTCCACTGTGGCATAGTCCACCCCCTAAAAGTCCCAACAGCTCTCCTCTATCTCCTTTAACACCTGTTCACTGCATAGATGAACAGGAGTTCCAACACCCTCACCCAAGTCTCCTTGGGCCCCACCTGTTTCTGAATGCTCCTCCAGCCGGCCACCAAGACAACACTATGTTGTGCTCGCCAAACCACCAGGACCCTTCTTGCACCCTCTCTGCCTTAGCTTTTGACGGCAGTTTAAACAAAAAAAAAAGGCACCACAGAGCTCCTTCACCACGACTTCGGTAGCCACACCCCAACTCCTATTTTGTCCATGATTGAAGAGCCACAACCTCTGAATCTAGAGCCTCTGAATCCTTCAATCCACCCACCAAACACATCTTTATAATTCCACGATCTCTCTCTGCAAGAGGATACCTGATGCTGAACAAAGAAGATTTAAAGTTTTAGTGTTCTTGTAATTAGTGTTTTATTAGAATTGTTACTAGGAGTTTTATATTATTTAGCATAATTGGATAATTATATGTGCTAGTATAAATATGACCCCTTGTGTAATGATATTCAGTTTTGATGATATTGAATTTAAATTGAAGCTTGAATCTCTCGCTCCGTTCCCCCTCTTCTTTGTCCTCTCTTCTTCTCTTTCCAATTTTTGGATCGTATTCTTTCTCTCTTATGTTCTTCTCTTCTTTCTCCTTCTATCTATATTCTTGCTTCTCCCGTCCTCTCTCACTCTCTAATCTATTCTTCTTCACTTCTCTTTGCCTTCTTTCTTCCTCTTCCCTTTCTTCTACGACTTTACTTCTGTTCTTCTCTCTTGCTTCTACAATTCTCTTTCTGGTTACTGGTCCACATCAATACCTCCACAGAGAAACTCAATGGCGAACCTCCTAGGACTTAGGGATTGTGGCCAGGCCCGAGTAATATCTCTTCAGCCCCTTCTCTACCTTCCCTAAGCCCTTTTTCAAACATTCTCTTAATCCCCTCATCACTGACCTCCATCCACACCTTCCACCTTTGGAACATATACCACTCTATTTGTTTTCCCATTTGTAATCCCCATTCCTAAGTACCTACCCCCTTATTAGCTAGGCACTAGACCAGAACCCTTCTTCCTTCCATTCGCTAGCTATCACAGAAGCCTACGTTCCACTGCCTTTCAGCGAAAGCCTCCATAGCATTACAAGCCCACTGAAGCTCCACCTTCGCAAGTCTAATTGATCTATGTATCCCTCTGCTTCTTACCACATCGAACCAGGATTCACCCTTATAACAGAACTATCAAATGCAAAATTTGGAAAGGAGTTCAATTTGTATAAAGAAGAAAAAGAAAAGAAGAATGAAAACAAGAGCAAGATGAGAAAAACTGAGAATGACAAATGAGAGGAGAAACCAATTTTGGGGTTCTCTCCCTTGGCACCATGTATTTAGAATTATATAGCTCAAAGTCCAATCATACCCTCATAGCAGAATTAAAATGACAATTAAGACTCCCCTCAAGTTGGTGCATACATATCTCAAATGCCCAACTTGCAAATAACGGAATGCAAAACCCTATCACTAAGCCCTTTAGTAAAAATATCAGCCACATAGTTCTCTAATCTCACAAAGGGCATGCAAATTAATCCTTTATGCAGCTTTTCCTTAATGAAGTGCCTATCAAACTCAATGTACTTAGTTTTGTCATGCTGCATTTGGTTATGTGGAATATCAATAACATCGTTATTGTCACAAATTCACAATATAGCTTCATACATCCATCAACTGTCATCTTTAAGTCTCCCAGAAGTGTCTAAAGTCACATAAGCTCACAAACACTATGAGCCAAAGCCCTATACTCTGTCTCTACACTGGAACTAGCCACCATTGATGGCTTCTTGCTCCACTAAGTAACCATCCAGCTTCCCTCCTACTAAAGTGTAGTATTTAAAAGTAGACCATCTATTATCAGCTAAACCTGCACAATTTGCATAAGTAAACACCTCCAACCTTAAGTGACCATGGTTGGAGAACAAGATCCCCTTTCCTAGAGCAAACTTGAAATACCTTAGAATCTGATAACAACTAGATGCACTGTACGAGGGTCGCGCATAAACCAATTGACAACTTATACTGCATATTCCATTAAAAAACACCAGAAGTCATTAACATCACCGAAATTTCAAGTCTTAGAATGAAGCAAAGCAATAACAACAACTGGCTAACGGAACAACACAAATCAGTAGAAACACCACAGATTCATCATCAAACAAAGGAATATAAGGATAACTGTATTTTTTATGTGTGTGGTGTTAAGGGGGCAGGGGGGAGGGAATTATGCCCAATGACCATCACATGGTGTGCCTTCCACCATGATTTTAGCATTCATGGTAGATCCATATAAACGTACAAACACCTAAATCAAAGTGGAAGTCACATGCATGAAATCATCATCTAGAAGAATTTGGCATCAACTATCAGAAGTTGGGCAAGCCAGGATTTTGATAAGTATGGCTCTAATACCATGTATTTTTTTTATTATCTAAGTTACTGATGTAGAACAAGTTACAGAGAAGTTCATGGAATAGGATGATAGGGCGCGGGTACGCTAGGCTGCGTACCCTAGTTCTATAGTCTCCTATGGAACAATTTGGTAATTGAATAGTTTCCTAAGTCTATAGTTCCTAGTTAGTTAGTTCCCTTATGCGTTTTAGTTTCCTATCTAGTATTACTTGTTTACCACTCATCTTCTGCCTATAGAGGCTTTCTTACACTGTAATGGACAACTTTTGATCAATTAATATTTTAGATTTAGAGTGTTTACTATTGTTCTTGGTACGCCAAGTTATTTTGGGTTATTGACGTTTGTCATATCCTTTATTCACAGTTCTGTTCTGCATCAATTGGTATCAAAACCTTGATTTGCTTGGTTTGATGGCAATTGGTGGAGGCAAAACCAACAATCCTATCGGCGATGGTCGTGAGATTGAAGCTGTGTATACTGTGATCGAGGCACAACAGCAATAACTCACGGAGATTTGTGAAGCACTGCTGAGGCTCGAACTCAACGCCAATAAAAATCCGTTGTTAGATAGGCCTGGAGCCGAAGGAGTTGCCCAAGGCCGACTTGTTGACAGACCCATTCATATTTCGGAAAGGCGTCATTAGCAACAGCGCCCAACACATAGACATGATTCGGATTATGACGAGGAAGATGAGGAGCAATATGAGGCTCGGAGACCAGCACAAGAAAATTAAGAGTACGAGGACTACTGGATGAAGGCAGACATTGTCACTTTCAACGGAAACCTTCATATAGAGGATTTCCTTGATTAGTTATCAAAAGTTAACTGGTTCTTAACCATGATGGAGGTCCCGGAGGAGAAGATGGTCCTTTTGGTCACATTCAAACTCAAAGGCGGTGCAGCAGTTTGGCGGATCAATTGCAAAGGAACCGACGACAACCTCCAGTAAGAACGTGGAGGCACATGTGACAACTGGTGATGGAGAGATTTCTATCACCTGACTACGAGCAAAACCTATTCTAGTTATATCAGAGTTGTGTACAAGGTAATCGTCATGTTTTCGATTACACCACTAAATTCACTCGTTTGTTGTCCCCCCCCCCCTCCCCCCCCCACCCACCCCCCCCCCCTCCCCCCCCCCCCCCCCCCCCCCCCCCACCCCCCCCCCCCCACCCTCACCCCCCCTTCCCCCCTCACGGAGATTTGATGATAGGAATAATCTTACAGAGACGGATAGTTAACGGGTGGCACAGTATCTCAATGGCTTGAAACCATCCGTCCGAGAGAAAGATTAAGCCCATAACATGGCGTTGAAAGCAGAACAATTGGAGAGGAAGACTGGAGGGAACTCTTTTCACAGGAATCATGCAGAGTCTTCTTCTTACTTATCAGCAGAGAAATGACAAGGAGTACAAACCACAACGCCACCACTAAAGCCGAATACTCCTATCATCAACAACAACAACAACAACAACAACAATACAACTAGATTTGTGGAGAATGAAGCCGAGAATGACGGAGAAGCTGGATTTGAGGAGGATGATGATCCATATGATAGGGCAAAATTTGTGAAAGAAGAAGGAGAAAGAGTAAACGTTGTTGCATAGCGTGTTCTATATGCGCCAAAGCAACCTGAGTCAAATCAACGCAACGACATCTTTCGATCTTGTTGTACCATTAACCAGAAGGTTTGTGGCTTGATCGTGGGTGACAGTTGTGAAAATTTTGTATCTAAGAGACTAGTGGAGCACTTGAGATTGCCAACGGAGAACTATCACAACCCTTATTCTATTGGGTGGATTAAGAAGGGGCTAACTGTGAAGGTCACAGAGGTATGTCGGGTTCCTATCACCATTGGAAAGCACTACAAAGACGAGGTTCTTTGCAATATTGTCGACCTGAATGCTAGTTATATATTGCTTGGAAGGTTATGACAGTTTGACGTAGACATGACGTTCAAAGGTAGAGATAACATTTATCTTTTCGCATGAGGAGGTCACAAGATTGCCATGACTCCATTAAAAGCTACCTCGGTATCCAACAGCTCCTCTAAGATGGAGGGGTAGTCTTCTCTTACTTTAGAAAAATCAAACACGGAGTTCGTTACTGATATTAAGAAGACACAAGAGGTCTATGCTAAGGTAGTGAAGGCACTTGTGATAGAAGATTCTAAACCCCCTGTAACAATACCTGCAACTCTACAGTCATTGTTAGAAGAGTTTAGGGAGATCATCCCAGAGGACTTGCCCGATGTGTTACCCCAAATGCAAGACATTCATCAGCACATTGACTTGGTGTCGGGAGCGAGCCTACCGAATCTTCCACATCATTGTATGAGTCCTCAGGAGCATGAGATCTTGCGAGAGAAGGTTGAGGAGTTAGTATGCAAGGGGATCAATAAAGAAAGCATGAGTCCATGTGCGGTGCTAGCCTTGCTCATGCCAAAGAAGGATGGGAGCTGGTGTATGTGTGTTGACAATCGTGCCATCAACAAGATCACCATCCGTTACAGATTTTCTATCGCACATTTGGATGATATGTTGGACATGTTGGGGGGAGCCACATTATTTTCAAAAATTGATCTTCGTAATGGTTATCATTAGATTCGGATACGGCTTGGAAATGAGTGAAAAACTGCTTTCAAGACAAAGGATGGACTATTTGAGTGGTTTATGATGCCTCGTGGACTGTCTAATGCGCCAAGCACCTTTATGCGCATGATGAATCAGACTTTGCAGCCCTTTGTAGGTAAGTTTGTCGTTATTTACTTTGACAACATCTATATACAATATAGAAAAGAAAGCCGCTATCGCCAAGGTTGCGAGAAGTGGCACATTTTGAGTGGCTCTAGAGTGTTGTTTAAAAAATTAAAAAATAAAAAATAAAAAATAATTATTTGATTGCCTTTTGGTTCACTATACATGTATTTAATTGTTCTGTTGTCTCTTTGGTTAGTGCATATACTTATTTTTGTGGACTAATTCACTATACTTATTATTCAATATATTTACTTAATGTATTAATGGTGTTTGTGGCTAATTGTATTTTTTTTTTGTTCATTTATTTATAGATATTAGTGCATTGATTAATGCATTTATGTCTATATTTATGTTAGTACATGTATTTGAGGTTCATATACATACATTGATTAATACATGAATATAAGATTCATTGTATTTATTTTGGTTCATGTATGTTATGTTTATGAACATACACTATATTCATGTAAGTGTATAGATTACTACATATACATGCACAGATTATAAAATAATAATTATTAATATATTTATTTATTTAGATGAAAAACACAATTGAACACAAATAGTTAGATGTACATATGCAATTGGTTTACATAAATGGTCAGAGGAGTTAAACATAAAACAAAAAAATTAAATTAGATGAATACACAATTAAATTAAGAAAAATAAACTACATGAAACATTATATTTATTTTATGTGTAAAATCACTACAATAAAACATAATATCAAAAATTTTTTAAAAAACACATATTGTGCATTGGTCATTGTCGTTGTGATCATGACAATTGGCTTACATTGAGTGCTTTTATCTAGGTTATCTTCCCTATGTAATAAACACGTACAAAAACAAAAACAAAAACAAAGGTTACATCACTACAACAAAATAAGAAATTAAAGTTAAAAAACAAATCTTGTAGGTGGCTCTTTTTTTGTCCATTAATTTTTTAATTTATATAGGTTCACTTCCTTATGCAAATCAATAAGTAATTATCAAAAGATATTACTTCTTTTGACTTTTTAAAATTCATTCTAAAATAGAATGCATCCTTTTTTTTTTATTATTAAAAGTTATAAAAGTCAATTAACTATTTTCTTAGTTTTTCAACTATTACTTTTAAGTACATGCATTATAAAAAATTAAGATTGTATCAACATTTAATAAGAATTCTAAGAGTCAATTGACTATCTTTTTAATCTCCTAATCTATAACCTCAAATACATTATTTTTATTACTTCGACAAATATTAAGACAAATGTTAAGCATACATCATTTGGTTGTATAAAGTGGGGGTCTATATTTTTCACAACTTTCAACACTTTGTACAACCAAACATATGTAGTTTCTATACAAATTGAACACTAATTTCAATACGAATTTAAAAAATTAATTGGATTATCTTCTTAATTTTACCTTTAAATAAACGCATTTATGATACTTGAAATAAACTGTTTCAATTATTTAAGTTTTGACTTCAAATAAATGAGTAGTTGATAATTTTTTTACTCTACTAAAAATATCATATATACAGTAATTACTAATCAGCCCTCTTTTTCATTACTCTCTTTATGCAGATAATTAATTTTCATTTCTTAGAATAATTACATTTATGAGGTTTATATATTTCATAAAAAATTATATTATTTTTAGAATACATAAACGGAGATAGATAACATAGTTGAGTATACTAATATCAATTTACTATAAGCATATCTGGGTTAGTTAAATTATATAAAAACTTTAAAAATATGACCAAAGAAATTATATTCAATCTTTATTTAAAATAATTGCCGTTAAACAATAGATCTAAAGAGGTATTCCAAGCACATGTCTAAAACCAGTCCTTATCTATAGCAAGTCAGAGTCAGAGCACGTAAATCACCTACAACAAGTGTTGACTGTTTTGAAGGAGACCAAATTGTACATCAACCTCAAGAAGTGCAGTTTCATGACAGACAAATTGTTATTCTTAGAATACATGGTTGGTTCTGAAGGAATCCACGTGGACGACGACAAGATGCGTGCAATCTACATAGATAGTAAGTGAAGTTCGAAGTTTCCATGGCCTTACTACATTCTATCGCAAGTTCATTCGAAATTTCAGTTCCATCATGGCACCAATCATAAAGTGCTTAAAGAAAGACAAATTCTTATAGGGTGAGGTAGAGAATAGCTTCGTGTTGATCAAAGAAAAAATTTGTACAGCTCATGTCTTATCCTTATATGATTTTGAGAAACTTTTTGAAGTAGACTATGATGCAAGTGGAATTGGGGTTGGAGCTGTATTGTGGCAAGAGAGGCGTCCAATGGCATTCTTTAGCAAAAAGTTAAGTGATGCTCGTCAAAAGTGGAGTACTTATGACCAAGAATTTTATTCAGTGGTTCGGTCGTTGAAGCATTGGGAGCATTATTTGATACAGAGGGAGTTTATGCTATACACAGATCATCAAGCCTTGAAGTTCATCAACAGTTAGAAACATCTTAACAAGATGCATATCAGATAGTCAACCTTCCCACAAAAGTTCCCTTTTGTGATCAAGCACAAGTCTGGAGTTCTGAACAAAGTAACTGATGCTTTGAGCCAACAAATTAGCCTTTTAGTCACTTTGACCCATGAGATAGTTGGTTTGGAAGCCTAAAAGAACTTTATGAGAATGATGAAGACCTAAAAGATGTTTAGATCAAGTGCAAGGAGTCTTAGACAGTAGGCGATTTCTACATCAATGATGTGTATCTCTTTCAAGGTAACCACCTATGTGTACCGCGAACATCCCTACGAGAGAAGTTCATTCGTGACTTGCATGAAGGAGGCTTAGGGAAGACATTTGGGTTGAGCTAAGACAGTAGCCAGTCTTGAAGAGCGATACTATTGGCCACAACTAAAGAGAGACGCGGGCAATTTTGTGTACAAGTGTTACACATGTCAAGTCTTCAAAAGTCAATCCTACAACACTGGTCTTTACACACCTTTACCTGTGCCAAATGCTATTTGGGAGGATTTGTCAATGGACTTTGTGCTAGGATTACTCCGGACACAACGAGGGTAGATTCTAATTTCGTAGTTGTTGACAGGTTCTCCAAGCTAATACACTTCACTCCCTTTCGAAAGATTTCAGATGCTACTCACATTGCACGTTTGTTCTTTCGAGAGGTGGTTGGACTACATGGTGTTCCGCAGTCTATTACTTCAGACAAAGATAGCAAATTCTTAGCCATTTCTGGATCACCTTATGGCGGATGTTTGACATATCACTAAACCAAAGTTCTACTGCTCGCCCTCAAATTGATGGCCAAACGAAAGTCACAAATTGAACTTTAGGCAACTTGATTCGCAACATTTGTGGCGACCGTCCAAAGCAATGGGATTATGCACTACCCCAAGTTGAATTTGCCTACAATAATGCCATGCATAGCGCAACAAGCAAATGCCATTTGCAGTAGTTTACACCACGCCACCAAAACATGTCATCGATCTTATCTGTTCCCCGAAAGGTCCAGGAGTGAACATTGTTGTAGAGCACATGGCTCAGCAGAGTAAAATCATTTAAGCAGAGGTCAAGCAGAAGTTAGAAGAGACTAATGCAAGGAGCAAAGCTATTGCTGACAAACACCGCCGCATCAAAATTTTCAAAAAAGGAGAATCCGTGATGGTGTTCTTGCATAAGGAAAGATTTTCAATTATAACAAAATGAAGCAAAAGAAGTATAGTCCTTATTAGATTTTGAAAAAGCTGAATGACAATGCCTATGTGGTTGATCTTTCGGAGGACATGGGGATATCCAAAACCTTCAAAGTAGCCAACCTATACACATACCATGCCGAAGAACCACTTTATCCTGAATATCACTTGAGGTTGAGTTATTTTCAAGTGCAGGGGACTAATTTAGAACAAGTTGCAGAAAAGTTCATGGAACAACTTGACAAGGCGCGGGTATGCTAAGCTGCGTACCCTAGTTCTATGGTCTCCTATGGAAAAGCTTGGTAATTAAATAGTTTCCTAAGTCTATAGTTCCTAGTTAGCTAATTTCCTTATGTGTTTTAGTTTCCTATCTAGTATTACTTGTTCACCACTCCTCTTCAGTCTATATAGAGACTCTCTTTCATTGTAATGGACAACTTTTGATCAATTAATATTTCAGATTTTGAGTGTCTACTCTTGTTCTTGGGGTACCAAGTTGTTTTGGGTTATTGACGTTTGTCATATCCCTTATTCACGGTTCCGTTCTGCGTTAATTATGGTTTTGATACCATGTTATTTGCACAAAGAGGAGAGAACAAAATAAGAGAAGAGAGGAAAAAGAAATAAGAGAACAAACAACTCAATCTGACATGGCTCAACCCTTTCATGTTATTACTTTTGGGAAAAGATAGAATTGCATTACACTATGATAGGCACATCCTGAAAAATAAAACAGAAGATGTTCCTCAAAAAGAAAAAATTTCAACCTCAAGCTAATACAGCTCAAACAATTCCTTATGAACTCAAGGCACAAATGTATAGGCTTTTGTTCTAACAGTAAGTGATAACAAAATTGAGGTATCAAAAAGGACAATTACAAGGAAATAAACCAAAAGAAAAAACCTGAAGAGCGCAGGGAATTTTAAACTGTCATGACACCTCAAATGGAATGCAATTTATGAAGGTTATAGAAATCCATATATTTGATAAAACAGCTACCTACATGATCCTAAGTGGTTGGACTCGGATATTCACTTGAATATATAATTGTGGTTGGATTAGGGTGTTAATGCATGCTAAATCCTAGGATCAATGAGGCAGAGACCCAAAAAATTTCCAACTGCTACATTATTGCTCAAAAAGAAATGGACATGAAACAAATTAAGAATAGGGAATCATCCAGAATTATCTTTTCTCACATCAATTACAAGTGAAAAGTCCCAGAGTTACAACGAGCTGTATTTAGGTCATCACGACAAAGTACTGTTTTAGACTTGGAGAAAAAAAAAATATAAAAGTACTACTCCATTGCATGATTTAGTATAGGAGGTTGTATTGTATTGAAAAATTGACAATATGCACAGAACATATAAAATAACATATGACAAGCATAATCTAGTTGCAGCACAACCTATTATTAATTTATGCAATGAACTACGATGAAACACATATATGAACTTACTGGCAATGCCTTTATATATTCCAGTATGAGTTCAAAGCTTCTCAAGTCTTGTTTCATTCCAGTAGGTCCTTCAATAGGCCTCTGAAGCAAGAACAATGATGCATAAAATCAGCAGAGATCAAGTGGCATTCAACCTTCTTTATATGATGACAAGATATAAGCCCGTGTTGTACAATTAAAGTTGCAGTTACACTCACCATCTCTTGTATAAGCTGGAGGCTAGATTTTAAATAATAGAATGATTATGAAGGCAGTGAGACATTACAAGATAAGGAAAACATGTCATAAAAGAAAAAAAGAAAAAAAGGAAACACCCAGCAAACAAACAAGCAACCAAAAAACAAAACCACTAAACAACAAAATACTATATCGGTTTTTTTGACAGTGATTGAAGGACACGAAAAACATAAATTGGTTCTTTGTTCTTAAAAGTACATAGATCCACTAGGAAATAGAATGGGAGTAAAGACCAAAATGACACTCAAAATTTAAATAGCCTCCTTGAAGATCCTAATAATTATTTCTTGTTTGACAGAGTAGTCTAATTTAAAGTACCATTATAAATAAAATTTTGATTCTTAAAAGCTATACACCAAAGATGTTTACAGCTGTAGGAAATAGACACAACACAATCAGAAAGCAGTGGAATGCATATGATAAAATCTATGCGCCTACATCGTGTACGGAGGTACACCATACATATTAGAGGTGATCCATTATAGACCTTGTTACAATAACTTTTCCTACAACTTAATTTAAAGTGACGTTAACCCATTTCTGACCCGCAAATTAGATAATTGCATAGCACTACATAAGGCAAGCAGAATGTGAGGTCAGTAGGAAAACTAAATTACCCAAGTCCTAGTTCTTCATGATGTTCATTCTTCTTGTTTGGCATCAAGAGAGGTCAGAACCATTCACGATGCAACTACATTGAAGCATATTCTCCATTGACTTCCCAAAGATCAAATGCAGGTGCCTCCCAAACTGCTTATTGCTCATTCTTGTTCTTTATCCTTAACATAGAGTCACCGACACTCTGAAGTATATCGTTTTCAGGAGAACCACCAAGTACAGTGAAAATCAGTTAGAAGATAAATTGAAATTTTGCATGATTTCATGGCGGGACATATTAGAACTAGTTGTTTTTTGAAGTCTATATGAAGCTATGTGATACTTCTAGTTTAGTAGAGATCATATTTTAGACAATTAGCTAAAAGTTTTGAAACTGTTTTGGAATTGTTTAATACAATTTTAGTGTCTTAATGTTGAGGAAGTGGGTTGTTAGCCACATATTGATATATCTTGGTAAACTCTAATTCACCAGCAACAAGCTTCTTTGCAAAATGGTTCCGAAGTGCCCAACGCGTATTTGACCATGTTGTGATGATAAAATACTTCAGATGTTGCTAGTCCTTTTTGGAAGGTTCTCATTTCAATGGCGGGAGCTTAACCACGCCATCTTCAACTACTTGTTTACAACATCCCTTACTTCTTGGTATTTGCAAGGGAGTGGCGGCAGCGGCTCATTGTAGCCGCAAGAGCGCCTCGTGCCGCACCTTGCATTACTACAGTTGTTCACAACTAACACCATTGGTTTCCAACTTGGCTTAGGTCTCCAGCTATTGACATGCATGAAGGCTTTTACCAAATCATCAATGATGCAGGCGTGTTCTACAAGAAGCACTTTATACTCCTTATGCATGCCCTCAATTGCAATTGGAAATAGTGGCCAATAATCCACGTTAGGCAAGATAGGAATAGCGGTTTGCTGATGTTCTATCAACGTCTTGGCCTGTTTTTGGTGCACAAACATTTTAGTAGACGGGGTTGGTGCTGCAACCACCTCTGGTGTGGCTACAGAAACCCTGCAGTAGGTGTTGCTGGGGTACGAAAGCGGCCACCGCTCCGGGAGTTCCAGAGGCAATGTAAGCATTTGCATATCCATTGGGTTCAGAGCAAGGGTGACAAACGCGGTGTTAGCTTGTTGTGGTTGATTGTCCGCACTAGTCTATCCTTCAAAAACCAAAGGAAGAGCTTGGCCAATTGAAATAATTGTTTGATTCATCTGATTTTGTGGTTGTTGAATAGTAGTCATCAAATCAGTTAAGGTGAAGTGTGGGATTAACCGCAATAGGAACCAAATGATTTACCATTCCGATAGCTGAAAGTGTTGGTGGGACGTTGCGATGGGAGGCCACTGGAGGTACTTTAGAAGGATGCGGTTGCTCACTATTAGTTTGCTCGGATTGTTCCTGATGATGGAATGGGTTTGTTGTTCTTGAGTTTTGAGCTGGAGATCTCTTTGGTGTCATGATCACGAATTCAGTTCCTTAGTGGAGTCATTTGAATGTATGAGGGTCTATAGGGTAGTGATTGGTTACTAACGAGCCACAAAGCACATCAAATGACAGCAAAGGGATTCTGGAGAGAATTGGGTAAGAACAAAGCAACCCAAGACTAGAGAGAGAGATAATATGGAAAGTGAGAGTATGATAAATTAAGATAATGGGTATGCCTTACAAGAGAGTCATGAATCTCTTATAAAGGGTTGTTTGACATCCTCAGAGGGATAAGACAGAAAGCCTATCTGTAAGAGACCTTTCCCTAGTAGGCAAGGGCATTAGAACCCCAGAAGGAGAAGTATCTCTCTTTCTCTTGACCTAAAAGCAACTAAACCTGCGTGTATTATAGTATTGTGGCGACAGCTTCGTTCTAAGCCACCAAGCCACTAGACCCCAGAGTTCTCGCAATGCTTGTCCAAATGGTGGTTTAGAGTGCCCAGCTTAGGAGGACATAGTGAGCCATCCACATGATGAGCTGGCCGGAACACCCATGAAGTATTGTTGATCCTGAGAATGATTAGTGCATTTTTTCATGTGTCTTGTTAGTCGTCCCGAACACACTAAGGTCCTGACATGTTTTGTTCAGTGTCTTGAACATGTGTAACCATTGTACATTATACACGTGAAAACCCTCCACTTGAGATGACATGTAAGGCACATGCCAATGTGGCATGCATGTGGATATGCAGAGCCAACATACATTATTTGTCCACGGATAGGCGCTTAACATTAATTACAAACATGTTGTCTAGTCATCCAATTTCGTGTCTACCTTCACCATTCCAGCAATAGTGGAAAAAAGTTAGACAAATGCATGATTTTTCTTTAGGAGGCTTGTGAGATGAATTCATGTCCTATTTTGTTGTTTCTTTCTACTGTTATAAGAGGGCTTGAGATTAGAAGGCTTGAAACTGACAATCAAGCATCAATGAGAAAATGGCTTTGGAGATGGTGACAAAGTCTTTTAGTATGTTGCATAGTGCGTGTGGAATGGGTCATGGAAGCATGTGACCCGTTGGTTGCCTTCAAATCTAGGGGGTTCAGGGTATAATTTTCCTACAACGAGTTCAAGAGCTTTGATTATTCTTTATCTGGGAATGGGATTTGCTCACCAATGATCTTTCCAAGATGGTTTTTTTTATTATTAGTTAAGCATCGATTTATTATTGAAGAGACGTCACCTATTCACATACATGTGCATCAAAAAGCTCTACAAAAATTTATTTAAGAGTCTGGTAACAACCCCCAACCCTAAATATACAATAAACTCAAAAAGGTACTCTTCAACCTACACAAAGGTAGCCTCTAGACTAGAAAAAGGTCTATGACTTTGCTCTCCAACTGATCCACATGAAATCAAAAGCCACATCTTCTACCTCTTTTTTCCTACTGTAACCCCTTATAAATTGTCGATAAGATTTGCTACACCGAAAGGGAACACCCAATCCCCCCAAACATAGATGAACGAAAGCCCAAAACTCTCTTGCCACTTTGCAGTGGATAAGATGATTTCGCAATTGAAAATTCTTATTTCTTGGATTATTAAGCATGAGGAAGTCCTAAGCCTATATGAACTGTAAAACTAGTACATTTTACCTGTATGATCATTCAAGTGCATTTATCACAAAGCAACAATGATAAAGCAATAAAGTAAAGAGACACAATATTTATTGTGAAAACCCAAATCAGGAAAAAACCACGTTAGGTAAGCTAAGCACTATTAAGAACAGTTTACACGAGACCGACTTACAACCATAATATCAAAACTCCACGAATTCCGTCCAAATCCCATGAACTCCGGTTGCAGATGCCCTGGTTGAGTCCTCGACTTTCTATTCTTTAGTCCTTGTCTCTAAAACCGAATCATCACAGTGCTCTGCTTCATCTGTAGAATCCACCAAGATGATCTCTCCAATATGTTCTTCAAACAAGTAACAATAGTGTGGATGATCTAGATGCTCGAAGACACATCATACAGTTCTTTAACATATCTCTTTGTGCATCTATGTTCAACCGTGTATATTTTCTATATATCTCTACTAACGGTCTCACACATGGATGGATCAATCAATACAGCTCCAGTCTTATTTGTAGGTTCTATTTCCTCCTAAAATATAGTCGATCACCCCTTGCATTGGTTGGTTCGTGCCTAGCCTAAGAGCCTTGAGGTATGCAACTATTTTAGCAAAGTCTGGACTCTTTTCGAATTGATCCTGTTGGAATGGCTTGAGCCAACGTCAAACCATCCATCAAGAGATTGCCTCTGATTCTTCAATCTTGACCTGTAAACAAAGTTGGCTCGAGCCAACTTTCGGTTTGCTCGAGCGAAGTCCTTTTCGCTTGATCCATCAACACCTCTCTCGATCAAAATCTATATTCAGGTTGCTCTGAAAAAGCTACATAAAATCCATAAGATCTTGATTAGACACCGGAGCATAGAGATATCACTTTTCTTTCAACTTTGCATACTTTAAAGGCCTGTACTGCAGCTTGAACAGCTTATACCCTGGTAGCTTGAACTTCAACCTTAGACTTATGTGACCCAAATATAACTTGAATCAAGATTACAAGCAAGGTGTTTTTGCCCACACAATTAGCCAAAACTACAAATCCTAACACCAATCACATGTCTTCTCTAGATCAAGTCCCCCCACTACCCCCCCCCCCCCCCCCACCACCACCACCACCACCACCACCACCACTCTAGTATTCCCTACAAAATCGTTCTACACCTTTCGAATCCCCTTCCAAAGACCTGTGCCATAAGACATGGAGACATCCAATGAGGTCCAATAGCCCCATACACACCACCCTTCTCCATCATCTATCATGTTACATACAAACCTCCACAAGAACTTCCCAATTGTGATTGGTTAAAAATTTCCAACTTTCTATGTAATAAAAAAATTCAAAATTTCTAATGCCCAATCCACCTTACCTAATAGGAGTCAAACTGAATCCCAATCAACTAAATGACACTTAAACTCCAAACACCCACAAAAAAGTCTCTTTGTAAATTTTTGGGCCTCCTAACAATTCAAAATGGAATGCTAAATAGAGACAAAAATATATGTAGGTAGGCTAGACAAAGTACTCTTAGTAGGTGTAAATCTTGTCCGGTATAAATTTTCTACCTAATGATAATGGTAGAGATTTACTTTAACCTCTAGGCGTATCACATATCTTATCAAAAAAATAAGGGAGAGGCAATGTGTCAAACACACAATACATTTGTATTACTCTAATCAGAATAGGAATAAATTTACTTTAGCAGGATACATCTGTATTGCCACAAAAAGTCTAACTTCCAATAACATTATCATCAGGTAGTCAGTTTGACCTATCTTAGGGTTCATGTGTATAAAGTACAGTTTTAGACTTTCCTAATAATAACACCAGCTGGGCAGCTGATAAGAGAAGAAAAATTGAAGATAAAAGTATAATTCTATTTCCAAGAAGCAACTGGTAAAACCCAGAAAAACATTAGAGAAAGCTTGGGAATATGTATGAAGACAAAAACTCTCCACTCTCCAATAAGAGGAAATTCCTTTAAAAGAAAAACAAAAGCAAGTAGAGGAAATTCCTTTAAAAGAAAACAAAATCAAGAGGAAATGGAAATTGTTTTATGTTGAAGAAAAACCTGTCTTCTTGGCTCAAAACGTATGGTGAAGGTGTGTACAAGGAATGGATCTAATGGTGGATCATCTGGTTTCACTGGTCGGAAGGATGAAAATGGTACTCGCACCTACCAAAACAAATATGAGAAGTTGTGTAAGATTTACACCTATACAATGCAGATAAGAGAAACAAATTTAAGTTAGATTGGTTGCACTGAACTAGCCACTCGTACTTTGCATACTGGAAAGATATTGTTTACCCTGCAAAATCCTACTTTAGTGCTGAATCGAACAAAATACATTTTGCTTTGAGTTGTATCCACTGAAGGACCAGCTTCAAGAATTAAAACGTAAGATCTTCCATTCCCACCAACAGAGAGTATTAGACCTTCATACCTAAGCATGGGAAATCAATTAGAGCATGAATGATGATTATTTGCAGCTCAAACGTAAGTATGAGCTCAAAAGAATCTATTGGTAGCCAGTATCTCACACGAACAAGGGCCTATGGGTTATATGGGTATTACATACCTGTCAAGAGTGCAACCCAAAGGAAGCAAAAGCTTTTTTGACAGTTCCACATACCCTCCTCTGGTGAAAACATACCCTGTTGTCATAAACAAGAATAGAGTTCAACAAAGAAGAAAACAGGAGAATCTTTCTAAAGTTTTGTTTAGTTGCATCTCTGGAAAAAATCATTAGGCTTGTTTGCATTTGACGATTTTTCACCTTGGGTCTGTTTCCATCATATCTGTGCTTTTGCCCCCATTTGCTGGGCTATATCTTATTACTAGGTTATTTGCTCAACTTCATCCACAGAGGGAGGTTTAGCACTGTAGGAAGACAGGGCAGAGAAGGAAAAAAGAAAGAGGGGAAAGAAATACGAAGAAAGGGAAGAAAGGGAAGAAGGGAGAAACCAGAGGGAGGAGAAGAGACTGCTGCGAGCAGTGGCAGACCCAGGAACTTCAGGAAGGGGGGCCAAAGTTGGAAACAGAATTAGTTGTACCATTGTACCATTTACCGACTATGCCACTTAGATTTAAAGTCTTTAGTATGAGGCCCATCAGATATAAAGAAGGTAAAAACGGTACTATCAGTTGCAATCTCCTCCCAAAAAATGTTTGA
Organism: Euryodendron excelsum; assembly: GCA_033060915.1. Classification (NCBI taxonomy): domain Eukaryota; kingdom Viridiplantae; phylum Streptophyta; class Magnoliopsida; order Ericales; family Pentaphylacaceae; genus Euryodendron; species Euryodendron excelsum. The sequence goes on from CM065384.1 coordinate 48,068,886, forward strand.
ATTCCTCCACCACGATCCCTATCAGGGAGTCATCACTGGATGAGAGGTACTATAGTTTAGGAGGTCCAGATAATAGCCTGTGAATGCTTGTTACATCTAATTTGCAAACTGGAATGAGGTTTATTCAGCTGTAGTCCACCACTTTACCTGAGAAAATGGCATTTCCATTATCAGTGAATTCAAATGTAGCATTCATTCCTCCGTCATACTTAGCAGCAACCACATCCTGAAAATAAGTTCCTTGACGAACATCCCACCCATTCAATGAATCTGCAGACTTGAACTTTGCAAGTAGAAACTTGCTTTTGCTGCTTTTTCCTGCTCGTAGTTGTGCTAGTTTATTGTTGTAGTCCTGCAAATGCGCTAGACTTCAGATTCACCCAAGAAATCTCCTAACCGGGCATGTGGACACACCGCAGAAATATGAAGAATGAATATAACATAGCAATTTACTAGAAATTGGTGATGTATTGTAAAGACATCACCATAACCACCAAAGACAATAAAGAAATGAGCTTAGTTGGTGCCCTTGTTTTTTACAAGCATAATTGAGAACAAAGACTCATATATAGCATTAAGAAGCACCAAATGAACTCCATCTAATATAAATCATGTCCGGCACATTCAAAATCTAAGCAGAATTGAATGACCCATTTATCAAAATCATATCTTCTAAAGGAAATCAAATTGAGAAGCAAGCTTATACAGGGGTATGTTTGATAAGGCCTTAAGACAAATACAAGACCCGTTTATGAAGGTCGGACACCTGAAATGCTTTTGTGAGGTTGTAAACCCCTTGATGGTCAACTCTATTGAGATCCCCAGTGATAGAGGAACGGGCTGTGGCACAGTAGATAATTTTGTTGCAACCTTTGACAGCAATCTTGAGACTAGAGGGGTCACCAACATCCCCAATCACTATCTCCACGGAAGTTGGAAGCATGTCCTCCACTTGTTGATCTGCCTTTCTAACTAGAGCCTGAATAAGAAATTAGTAAAAAAAAATTCAAGAAAATTTTCTTGAGCATATTATTAACACATCCAAGTAGGCTTCTCTTACGAAATTTGAAACAAAATAAAAACCACATATCTTGTATGGATTGAGGAAACTCAAGCTATTCTCCAATTAGTGCCAGGTATGGGGAAACCGAATGGTAGACGCGGGGGACACCCCCAAAGCTCAGAAATTTTTTTTTTGATAAATCCCCGAAGCTCACAAAATTCTACTTAGGCTTTCATACTTTTTCCCAAGATCAGAGTAATTTTAACATGCCCCCCTAACGAAATTTCCCTCTAGTTTCTTACCCATTCCAGCATTTCTGATTGCTCATCTAATTCTTTATAATTTGAATCAACCTTATATTAGATTCTCTTTTTTCTTTACCCTCTAAAAATTTATATTTGTATTAGTACTCATTCTATTGACTTTCCTTTACCGTTCTCACTACTAGATCCTCTGTTTTCCTATACCCTTCTCATGTTTTTTTCTCTTCTTATTGTTTATTTTAATTGGTTATTATTCAAGTGACTAGTGACTACCACAATTGCCAGAGCAGTTTCAGCCTCTGCTAAAGTAATGACCAATAAGTTACTGAAATTTATAATTGAAATTAAAAAAATCATGGTTGCTTGGTAAAATCACTTACAGTTTGATATAATTGTAACATATTCAAGGAATTCTTAAAGTGACTATTTTTTTTTTTTTTGATAAGCAAAGTTTTATTAAGAAACGGCCAAAGAGGCACAAAACAATTGTACACAGGCTGTATACAAAAACTATATGCCTACTACACAGACTGTAATATTCTTAAAGTGAATATTACATATTTTGAGAATGCATTAATTTAATACCCTATCCTATAGTTTGAATCACCAAAATTTTAGTACATTTTACGAGTTCTAATTGAATAATTTTTTCCTACCTCTATAAAGTGTTTGATTTTTAAGACATCTTGAACTAATATTTAAGGTAACAATTATGAATATATTTATTTTTTAGCAACTAAAAAATGTAATCATTCAAATAAAAAAGTCTTACACATATGTCTGTTTTTAAGGAATTAGGAAAACTTCTAATTCAGTAAACCCCCTCTATTTTGGAAACAATAATAAGAAATTAATAAACAATGATAAGAACTTTATTAATAAACAAGCATTTTATGTTTACATATGTGATTTATGTGAGGTATAGCTGAGAATAATGTTTTCTTAAAAAGAAATTACTACTTGTTGATGAAATATGACATTTATGTCATAGGTAAGATGGCTCTACTTTGACACTGAGCAAAATTCTTGGACCCATCATTGGGTATACCCACATGTTGCACGATTTAATTTTGACTTTAGGCATGATTTAGTTCTAGCCACGGTATTATGAAGTAGATAATGACACTCATTTAGTGTAGAAGTTCAACAAATCCATCCAATGCTATAGAAATTGAATAATGGAAAATGAATTCCCCACCCCCACCCTCCTTGTGCTATGTTGGATCTTGATTTTATCAAGGGAAAACAAAATGAATTATTTACACATACTCATTTTTATGAAAGACAATGTAATCTTTTAACAAATACCTATTCATTTTCTTCTCATTTCCTTAACCCAACAAAACAAAAAAAAAAAAAAACAAGTTTAGCTTCTTTTACTTCATTTTCTTTTCCTATCTTTCCTTTTCCTTTTCCTTTCCCTCAACAAATTCAAGATTCAAACATAGCCATGGACAGGGGGAGGGTAGAAGGGGGCATGTGCTGCCCCTAAAATTTTGGAAAAAGCAACCTATATATTGTATGTATTGTGCATTGTGTATGTAACAGTATAACTTGTCTTTAGCTTTGAATACAAACTCATTTTACCTTTTCCACCAATTCAAATCTTCAAGAGGGAGTTGTTTTTTGTGTCTGTCTCTCATTGATTGCAAATTTTGTAACTTGGTCTCTCATTTGGTAAAATTGTTATACTTTCTGTTGAAGCCACTTTATTAGGAATCTTTAACATCTTGATTGAAATATTTGTATCTTGGTCTCTCATTTGGTAAAATTGTTATATTTTTTGTTGAAGCCACTTTATTAGGAATCTTTAACATCTGTATATATACATTTTTGTAGAAACAACAGGAAATATCACAAAGTATTAACACTTCTTTTTCATAGTAGTAATTATAAAAACACTCCTTGAACTATGATTCAATATCACTAAACTCCCTAACTTCTAAAACATGATACATTAACCTTTTAAACTACTTATTTACATCAATCAATGCCTTCTATTAGCAATATAGAGACAATTGTCATGTGACTAGCACACATTCTTAGAAGTATGATTTTATGCTTAAATTGACCATCTCTTATAATTATCTAATGCTTGAAATAGTTTTTGGAATGACATGTAAATATAGAGACAATTCAAGGGATATTTCAGTCATTAGACAATAATTGTAAAAAAATAGTATCAATTTAGATATAAAATCATACTTTTATGAACATGTACAAGTCATATAACAATTTTTATCCACTATCCTAATAGATTGCTAACAAAAGGTGTTTATTGATATACATTACTAGTGTAGGGGGTCAATTTGTCACGTTTAAGAGTTTAGAGAGTGATACTGAGTCATATTTCAGGAAGTGTTTTGTAATTAACCCTTCTTTAAAACTAAAACGAATTTTTATTCTTTCTTCCTTAAAAGTAAAAAATCAATAAATTGTGGTAAAATAAGAGAAACAAATTGAACAACCTTTCTATTATTCTGCATATCAATAGAAGAAAAGACAGAAAACTTTCATAATTGATTATGAATATATGATTCATACTTTAAAATATACCAAGTGAGGAGGATTCTGTATAGTATGATTTTTCTAATGGATTAAGAATATATATATTTTTTATGTGAGACCTTACATGAAATATACACAAGTTTGCGTTATTGTCCTTTTTTTATTTATAACTTTTTATGATAATTTGGATTCTTTTTGTTACAATCATTGTGATAGTTAAACTAATATTTTGTACACTACTATGGATGTTCATGGTCGTTCTTTGTGCATTTTGTTTTTTCATTGCCTGAATACATATGATGTATTTGCCTAACATAATTATTGCTTAACCCTATATTGCATTCTCTTTGAAGCAAATTCTTGGCTCTGTCCCTGAACATGGCATCATTATATCCAAATTTAAAAGGAAATTTGAAGCATTAACAACAATACGAAGAGAAATCAATTATAAAAGTGACATTTTAAGAACAATTAACTCAAAAGAATTAGGATGTTTGTCTTCATCTTCTTCTAGTTTTCTTTTAATTTCTTGTTCAGGGTTATAGGAATAGTTAAAACAAATAATATCTTTTAGAAATGGCTAAACATTTAATATACATATATATATATATATATATTTTACTGTAAAACCTAGCAAGAACGAGAAAGCTGAAACCTTGACGGTGTAACCCCTGAGCATGAGCTTGCGGACAACTATGCGGCCTACACGGCTGGTGGCACCTGCAACGAGGACGGTGGTATTTTGAGCCCCAGGGATGGCAAATTCACACATCGGACCGCCTTCGTTGATGAGAAGGCTAGTCTCGTCGTCGGTGCGAGTGGTCCTGGATATCTGTCCCAATCCTGAGAACTTACGCCACACCTCATCGAATATTTGCCTTGACCGCCGGCCCAGTCCCACCGGGTTCACGTCGTCCAGTCTGATCATCGGCACTGGCGGCTGCGACTGCTGTTGTTTGGCATTGCCAATGCCATTCTCGTCATCCTCATCGTCATCCTCGTGGTCACCCTTCTTCGGATTCTGATTCTTCTTATCATCCTTGCCAGTCTCCGGGGCAGAAGAAGATGAAGGAGCTGTAGCCCTTGGAACAAGGAATCTATCACCACGATCAGCAGCACCAGCAGCTGTCCGGCTACGGGCAGTTATAGTGGTCGTGGGGCTGCTGGTAGGATTCCCGAGAGAGAGAGCGCCGAGGAGAAATCCCGAGGATTTTGGTCGGCATTTTTGGTTGTACGGTTTACAAGTATTGGTGAATGCGGCAGAAGTAGGAGCCGCGGCGGCAGTAGTCATTTTGTTAGTTAATGACCCGCGGTGCTGAGCCTGTAGTTTAAACAGGCAACTATACAACTAAAAAGTATGTTCTTCACATTTATTTTTTTCTGCTCAGCACGGGTCCAAGTTTGGGTAATGTGATTAAGCGAAATCAAGGTATAATCGTGGGTGATTATAATAAATTCTTAGTTATTAAGCATAACTTTGTGTTGGTAATCCCACATCAAAAAATAAAACATCGTTATACTATGAGGATTCACCCAAAATGAAGGCTGGACGATTAAAGCCAAGTCAGCAGCACAGCATCAATTTCAACCACAAAACGAGATGACAAAGCTTTCTCGATGCGAAGAGTGGAACTTCCTTCTCAACGGAAGAACAGGACGTGGCATTGCCACGTACAGATTCCCATCTCCTTTCATTTATTTTTAAGGAATAATTACACTATTAGTCTCTGTCATTTATTTTTATTTTAATTTGACCCCTATATTTTTAATTTCGTTAATAAATTTACGTTATTTTCTTTTCCTGGCTATTCTTTTCTATTTTTTCTCTCTCCTCCACCCATCCCACCATGCCAAAACCTTTTCAATCATTCACAACCTCTCATTGCCACCCTTAACTTCAGCCCACCTATCCCCCAATATTATTACGACACTCGACTTTTTTATGTCACCCTCATCCCTTCTTACCACTCTTTACCCCAGTCTTGATTTAACAAATCTTTTAACACTTTTCGCCATCAGTCTTACTTATATTTATTATTATTCTTACACAATTAATTACTTTTATTGTCAATTTGGTATACATTAAAAGTGATAGAAGATGGGTTGGTTTTGTCAAAAAAAGGTGAATTTGATGCGTGCGCTTCATGTGAGTGGCACATGGCCAGTTTTTGTCAAATTGTTTAGTGCTTATTTTTAATTAGACTATTTGTTCATATTTTGCAAAACTAAAGGACAAAATTAACAAAATTAAAAGTATGTAGACCAAATTGAGACAAGGGTAAAATAACAGGGACTAATGGTGTAATTAATATTTAAAAATAATATAACTTTACCATTCTACCCCTCACATAAGTGGCACGTGCTCCCTATTTGTGCATATTTTTCAAAATTGGAGTAAATTGACAAAATTAAAAATGTAGGGACCGAATTGAGACAAAGCGTAAATTATAAGGACTAATAATGTAATTTACAGTATTATTTATGGTCTTTTCCTCTTCCATAGCAGGGCATATGTATCCTTCTCTTTTCTTCCGGGACAGCAGGACCATCTATGCCCACCCATATATCCCCGCTTGGGCCGCCTCTTTGTTCCCTCCTATTTCCTTATTTTCTCACCCACTTCTTTCCTTCGGTTTTTCATTTTGTACTTGTGTGCACTCATGTGCCATCCTTCTATTTAACAACAATTTTTGAACATTTTGGTTGCGGGTAGTCATTTATTGGAAATTTGGAAATTAAGTTCAACATGTGAAGACTTTTCAAGAAAAGATTAGAGAATATAGAGACCAAACTGAAAATCAAACTTAATCTTGCCCTAAACAGATACTGCTTTTGTACATGCACCATATGCCTTTGCTAGTACGGCTGACAAACAGAACTGCTGTGAGTTGGGAACATTTTGCATGTACACGAGGGTTTAAGAGTTTTTATTGGATATCATATACAATTAATAGTGAACTCAGTGGACGTTAAAATATGAAAATTGAAGTCTCAATTTGCTAACGGGGACGAAGACCAGAATAATAAGTTCTCGTACTAAAAGTAGCCTTCTCCCCACACAACCAAAAAAATAACTAATTGCTGTTTTAGAATCACTTTATTTTTTTCCATCTTTAAATAAAGAAGACAATCTACAAAAGGTTAGGAGGGAAGAAGCAAAGAACAACAGAAGAAAGAAAAAAGGACTTGAAAACTTACCTCCCTCCCAAATTCCTTTCCAAAAAACCATTCTACACAGGTCAGACAACTATAATACAGTAGCCATCAATGAAGGCACTGGATGGATACAAGAGGAGGATAAAATCAAAGAATCACTAAACTGGCCACAGATGAAGCCACACTTCAATACTCATTCACTCCAAATGACATAGTTAGTGGTTGTTGAAGAAGAGGTGGCTCTGATCAACAAACTAAACTCTCTTCCTTGGGGAAAGCATAGCCATAGGAGATATGAATGAAAGAATTGTCCACTACCAAATGATTATTAACCAATCTGCTGCGATTTCTTGTCGCTATCTCCCCCTCTTAAATTCTAGAATCCCACTTCAGCTATCATGCGCAGTCCAGTCTATTAACAGAGTTGCTCAAAACAGTACGCTACCTCCCTCTGGATGATCTTCGGTGAAACATCTATAATTATATGTACAACTTGGTCATCCAACATTGCCAGCAACCTCAGCGGCTCGTTGCCTCATCATCTCCATCACTGCTGCCCTTCGTCGGGAATCAGATTGCTGTTGCAACCTCTTCAAATGTTCTTTCAAATCTCTGTATTAATTCAACATATAAATATTTATGACACATTACTCACAAGTAATCTGTCCAAAGAGAAGAGGGAGGAAAAGAAAAAGAAAGAGGGGGTTTGAGTGTTTTTTTTGTTTTATTTTTTGTGTTGTGTTTTGTGGGGGGGGGGCGCCTGGTCTGGTATTAATTTTTGCGGCAATGCAAAGTTCGTGATTGGGAGAATTTTGATGTGCAAACCTGCAACGTGGTACGTGGCACTTAGATTCCTTGCAAGCTCGAGCATGAAGTTGGAGGAGATACCACATTTTCTTACAGAGAACACAACCTCCCGAAGCACGTATTTTGCATTGTATCCCGTGGCGGAAAAGACCCTTCACCTTGCGACAATTTGGATATTGACAATGTGGAGAACGGCATTGAGATGCATGCACCAGAAGGTCGAGCATTTTCCTAAGCTGCAACATCAAATAATCAAATCATGGCAGGCCTCAAGTAGAAAGCATGCAACTCTTTTGAATCATTCTATCAATACCTAAAATAACATGTAACTGATGAAGGTTGCAGGGAAAATGGAGCCACATATTGAGATCATTAAGAAAACACTGACAAGAAAACACCCAGTGTGTGGAAAAATTACATCCATATTTGTTTATGTTTAAATTAATCACAAGTTAAAGAAGAATGGCATAGCAAAACGTCACTAATTCCATCCTTCTATAACCATCAAACAATTTTCTTATTCATATCAGCCACACAATGCGTGGCCATGTTAAACAGCAATAAGTAGAGGCCTTCAAGCCAACTGTTTTGTTTTGGGGTTTTCATGATTCTAGGTAATGAAACAAAAGCAAGTTATGGAGGTGCTTTTTTCTCCTTATTTGGTGCGGAAATCGTACCACATTACCACCCAAATATGAACACAGATGTAAAATTTTTTTCACTTGATTCCAGAACAAGTTGCAATTTGATCCATAGTCCACACAGTAAGAAACCCATAAAAAGTTTATTTCGTTCAGCACCCACAAGCAACCAAGAGAAATTCTTCACATCTCAGAAGGCACTCAACTCAAACACAAACAAAATGAGATTACTTGTTTAACCAATATGTTCTCATTTTTATTTTACCAAAATAAGGGGGAAAAAAAAGGAAGGAAAACATGTTTCCTATTTTTTTTTTTTTTTGGTCTCCATAAAAGTGAAATTGCATTGCAACCAAACACATTGTAATATGCTCTGATTATTGTGATGGACTACACAAGACATTAAGGACCCAAAGTTCAAAAAGGGGCATAAAGAAGGTCACAAATGGTAGGCCTCAACCCCATCTGGCAAAATAAGTAAAACAGGAGATGAGACAAATTCCTTACAAATAAATTATAAAGCAAAACAAGTTCCAAAAGAAAAATTGACTACTTCCAGCTTATTGAAAGAACCTTCTAACACATGAGCCACTCAGTAGTGCACTCCCCATAAAACATGTCACATTTCTACTAATGACATAGACATGGAGCTCTCACAACACGTGGGAGGATCTGACCCCAATTTATGTACAATTGAGGGCCAAATAATTTTTTGAGCAGTTCTATGACCTTTCCTCTCCAAACAGCTTTTTACAACTTCATGTTTCTTCATAATGCACCAAATTTTAGACCAAAACCAAAGTGTCAATGTTCGCAACATATAAAACTAATTCTCCCTCGTTCTTACAAAAGAAAGGCTTTTAGCCTTTCTCAGGAAGGAGAAAGCACAGGGCATTTTCAACTGTCATTTCTACATGACCAACTGGAACTATTATGTCTCCCAGCCTAGTACTATACCTTCTATTTTTGTCAGACTTCTATTATGCAGAAATGTCAAGATAGAGAAGCAGCAACGATTCATTTCAGTAAATGTGACTTGCAAGACAAGAAATTGCCAACAAAATGCAAAAAGAAATAGAGAAATGAATGAACCACAAACAGCAGCAAGTGCCGACAGAATGACAAAAAGAAAGTAAATAAGTAAGGGGATGTGATAAATTCTAAATAATATTGAACAACAAAAGACAGAGCTATAACCTGTAAAACTCGTAGTTGCCTAGCTTCTTTATTCTGTGCATCACGATCAGCCATGGATGGATGGTTAGTCAACTTATGAGGATGATCAATTCCTCCATCCTTTTGATAACAAGCATTGCATATATCATAATCAGGGCAAATCTCACAGCGCCAACCTTGACCAGCTTCAATGTCAAGATAACATATGTTGCATGTTGTCACAAATGCAGGAGCAGTGGGATTGTGAAGATGGTAAAGGACCATCATAGAGGAATGTTTAGCTCGGCGGAGGGTATCATATTGGTAATGATTTCCTTGACAAAGACTCAAAAATGCCTGTCTTGTATCAAAGAATTCACTCTCAAGAATTTCATCTTTATCCTTGGTATCTTCGGGTACATTATTGATTTCAACCTGCAGCGTTTATCCATCTCACTTTTCACTCAGGATAGTGACAAAGTAACCATACAGCAATAATGAAATAAAGCTCACTGTATGACCAAGGAACATTAAGAAGAAAACAAAAATTCAGACATAAAAGCTTACCAGAGTAAGTACATGTTTGTCCCTTTGATTGATAGGATGTCTATCTCTCTCTTCAAGTTTTTGTTGAGTTTCGTAACACCTGTTAAGAGTAGAAGCACAAATATCAAATGCACATTGTAACCAGAGCAAGGGAAAAAAATTCCATTTGTTTCTTTAAAGACGGCCATCGACAATATGATATCATAACCAAAAATGAATACATTTTTGAGAAATTATTCCACAAGTCCGAAACACCACGACAGCAGGCTGATGTAGTGTGCCCTACCAGTAAGAGAGTGCAATGCCTTACCGCTGCCAGCTTTCTTGCTAAATTATCATCATTATATCTATTAAATTTTTGTTGTAATAACAATTATTATCATTATTATTACTACTACTACTTCTATTATTATTATGCCAGGAAAGTTAAAAATGCACAAAATGGTAGCAGAATGCAAGTCAATGAAAGGAAATGTGAAATTTACAGGTTTGACTATAAACCAAGTACCATACCAATAAATCTAAAGAGGTATAAGAACATCAGGAAGACTAATTTATTTCCAGCTACAGTAAAATGACCAAGCAAGCGTCAACAATAAGCTATCTTCTCCACTCATGCTGATCCAATCTTCATCTGTCTCAGTTCTTGCAGATCCATTAGGCTTCTTCATGGCCTCGTAATCAAATACTTGCACTGAAGACTACGCATAGACATGGAGTTTAAGTACAATATTTATTGGAATGGATACTTTAGATCCAGATAGATCTTGTAAATTTTTTTTTTTTGTCCATCAAACGCACTTTACCTCATTTTGAGATAATGCAGCAGTTCATAAAGCCTAGTTTGCTAATGAATTTGTTTCCATTCTTCGTTCTGTTGTTTTACAGGACTATTTTGTGTTCTTAACAGGAATTCTAGTATTGTCTGAAGGGAAAAAATCCAATAGAAATTTCACTGAGTTCCATTATTTATTTTGTATTTTCGTTGGCAGTCATATTGTTGAGCAATTTGCAAGTAAGCCATGTTTGTAAATGTATATATTCCTTTTTTGTTTCAGTTACAAAGTATATATTGTTATTATTATTATTATTATTATCATTATATTGGAGCGATTCATGAAGAATGATTAGGGTCATATTCTGTCCTTTCTACAATGCAAAGTATGCTCCTATCCCCCGATTTATTATCATTTTTGGTTTATCAACATATCTACATTATTTTATTCAAATGGACATCAAGTGCACTATATCCATCCACATTACTGGATTTTAGAATCTCAACAGATATATGACATCAATGTTTTAAGACCATGCCTTAAATTCTTTTTCTCTTCCCTTTTCTTCATAATTTCCATTTTTGCTAGAGATCTGACTCCCAATGGTAACATATAGCTACACGTGAATGAACCCACAATAAAGAACTTATCAAATAAAATTTCTGCATATATGTATATATGTTGAGCAGTACAAAAAAGCATACAGCACTACAAACAGTAATACAGCTCCAATTTCAGAACTCTTACATATCACAAAGCTGAAAATTTTTGCACTGGTTGCAAACCCAACGTTTTCCAGATACCATTAGAATACAGCAATGGGTGCATGAAGGCTGCAAGTGAACCATGATAAAATCTTCCTTCATCGGGCAAATCGTTTCACCAAGCTGGACAAATGGATAGCTCATAAGAACAAAAGAGTAATAGTGCCAAACAAATAAATATTCAATTTCAAAAGACCAAACAGTATATTACATAGTAATCAACTCAACAGCCTCAATTCCCAATTATTTGGGGTTGGCTACATGGATTCAATTTCTCCAGTTGACTCGATTCAAAGCCATAAAAAAAGTATTGAACATAATAACAATTAAAATATCGGAAACTACAATCGTTTTTATGTGTAACATCAGTTCAAGAATCCCCGCATGGGTTTATGTAAATGGATAAAAAATCAGAAACAACAATAACAATGATAATGATAAGAGTTATAAATTAATGAATATAGATTATGAAAAACTAAAGGAATATGTACTTCAGGGAAAATGAATAAACTAAGAGAGATTGGATTTTAGAGTTACTTTGTGCATTAGTAGCAAATCCTTAGATGCATTGCCAGAAAGATCAGATTGACCAGATGCTTTTAGAGCCCTTTTTGTTATGGTCTTTTTGGTTGTTCCTTTCTTTTGGTGTTTTCGGCCATCTTCTTCTTGACGAAGCTGATAGATCATATCTTCTGCAGCACCAGGCCAGTAGTCCCCATCAAAATAAGGTAACCGAGCTGCAGTTACCTTAGCCTTGCATTCCCCAGTGGATATAAAGAAATGGTCATATAAATTAGTAAGGTCGACCACAATGTTCTCCTTTGCAGCCTTTCTTAACATTGACAAGTACCTGAATTAAAAAGAAATTTTCATCCATGTAAAACCGAGGCATCTAAAAGGATAAAAACTTGCCTCATGATACAAACACCAGTAAAATGATCAGATATCTGAATGTTATTTGGCTCACCATTCTCTGAGTTTATCAGACTTTGGTGTCTTCTGAATTTCTGGATGGCAATATAAAATATAATCTTCACCCTTTAATGGAGGGCAAGCCCATATATAGCAACTTGTGAAACCACGTTTCTTGCAATATTCGAGGTATCCAATCTGAAAAGAGAATCAGGTACAATAAAGGAGGTCAATAATAATACTGACGATAATGATAACAATTACAGAAGCAGCACCAGCACAATCACAAACTATATGAATCAGCAAACAAAAATAAATTACAAGAAAAAAGTTGGAAACTTGCCAGAATTTCATGGTAAACAAATGTACGGAGTGCCTCTCCTGTGACTGCTTTAATCTCAGGCCTGAAATACTTAACAGAATCCAGATATGAGAGATAAACACGACGGTGATTTGGCTGTTGACACTCTGATCCGAATTCTTGAACATACATGCCAAACAGGCATACCTCCACACCTTCAATTTTCTGAAATAATAACACTACCTGGAAGAAGAAAGTTTTCTTTCATGATTGAACGCTGTCACAGTTGACATTGTCACTGCTGAAACACAAAATACTCTTGAAGAAAGAAAAAGGACACCAATATTCCGTGTCTTTGGACATCAAGACAATATTAAGGACCCTAAAAATATTAGTGCACATCCTGCATACCTTGGATTTATAGGGGAACTCTGTCGGATAATTATCTTCTTGAAAAATCTCAAGAAATCGCTGCTTAACTTCCAACTTTTTGTCAACTGATGATACGACTCTAACTACAAGTGCTTCTGCTCCTGGAACCTGGAAATATCAATAAAAAAAAATATGTTAGAACCCTTGGAAGGGATTGGTAGTCTGAGCTGCACACTATGAATCAAATCAAACAGAAAGCCCCAGATATTAGAATTGCACCGAAATATGAAGTGCAGCAACTCATGTCAATAGGGAATCAGCCACCATAAACATTACGCAGAGAAAAACAAAAAAGAAAAACAATTGTCTTTATTATCTCCTAGACTAGTCTTCTATTGTATTATAAATAATAGAGAGAAAAGAAGAGACGAGAAGGGGGACAAACCAATCTGGGTATTTCCAAAACCTTAATATGAAGCAAGCACCTAAACTAGTTTTCTAGAAAAGAGCAGTAAAAATGAGTCTATCTGCTAGTCATATCACACACACGCACATATGAAGAGATTTCAACCAGAAGAACAAGTGCACGGTTTAATAACTGATTCCTTAATAATGAGACCCAATATTTTCCTTAAGGATATAAAGCCGCCAAGCTTGAGAGTTCAGATCAGTTATTCCCAAAAGGCAAGGTAAAGCAGTTGATCCAATTTTAGAATCAAAGTATGAAATGTGCAACTGTCTAGAAGTCCTCCAGGGTCCATTAAACTTAATTGTATTTCTTGAGCATCTTATGAAGTCTGAAATAATGGATTTCAATACATTAGTTGTACGTCCTGCAGGGAAGAAAATTCATGCTTGTCACACATTTCACTGCAAAACATCAATCGCCACCGCACATAACATCACATGGCAAGTCAAACGAATCACCTCGTCATAACTCTTCCCATGAAACCTTGCCCTCTCTTGTCTTTCTTGCTTCAACCGCCTAAACAGTCGTTGCTCCATGTGGTCACTGAGGATCGTTCTAGGCAAATCTTTTGCTCCAAGAACAGCACTCTGTGGTAAGGGCTTACGCTCCCCTCGTTCAACTTCGGCAATATAGCAGTTTGGACAAGTATATTCAGCTTGCCCACCGTCATTCCTTCGGCCATTAAACAATGCACAGATTTGATGTTGCCAAGCCTCACACTTGTCACATTGAACCCACTGTATAAACCGCACCAGATGTTAGATACATTAAAGCCCTTATAAGGAAACATGGCATGGGGGAAAAAAAAAAAAAAGCAAGGATATGACATACCCATTCTTCAGTCTCCTCATCATTTTTCTTCTTTTCCAGCCTTGCTTTCGGAATAGCAGTTCCATCAACTGGGATAGTGTCTCCACGGGCCTCATTATAGCATGGAATGCAGAAGTAGTGACGTGTATCACCAGTCCCTATAGTATAATACATTGCATTTCTTTTGATGCGAGCACCACATGGCGTACAATATATAGGTGGTGGCTCAAAAGTGAGCTTCTCAACTGCACACAATTGACAGGAGTTCTCACTCATTGAGTGCTCCATTGCTTGATTTTTTTCTGCCTTTGCTTTACTCTGTCAAAGCAAAAAGTTGGAATAAAATCTCATCTTCAAACAAGAACATGACCAATTTGGCAGAAAGGAAAAGAAAAGAAAAGGAACGAGTAGGAACATACAGTCAAAGGGAAGGAAATGCAACCATTGTCCGAGACTCCGAATACATGCATAAAGTATTTTAGGCAAATGGGTTGAACCAAATTTTGAAAATTTTCATTAGACTCAACCCTGTGCTCGAAGTCCTCCCTATAGCTAAACAAAATTTTCTTGACTAATTATAATTCACTAAGATATTGTGAATAAACTATTGATTAGATTTCTAAAAAAAAACTACACACATATACATATTTGTATGTACATGTGTATAATAATTGAAGAATATGAACATTTGAGAATGTGTCCTGCTCCTTATAGCGTTTCTTCTCGGAGTGTCTGTTTTTTCAGCAAAAATGTTATGGATTCCTGCAGGTCCCATTAACGTGACTTTCTGTGCTTACTTGGTGGCAATGGATGAGTGCTTCATCATCGTTTCTTTAATGAATTGAAAAGGCAAACTCCAAATGGGTATATCACGTGTAAGGAGGACCCTCAATCAGTGAATCGCTTTTTTGTTTCCGTAACTAAAGATGATTTGTGGGTGCCCATGTTCACAACTTCTGGGATTAATGGATTTCATGTAACCTCATTTGTTTTTATGATTTATATTCTTGGTAGCTGGATTAGGACTCGAAATAAATGAAATGAATCCATTTGGAAAAGAAGAGGTCTGCACACTGTGCATCGATGCCTGTAAAAGGGAATAATAGAAGTACTGCTGAAACTGACACTCGCTATTGAATAGGTGAAATTTTTTTGCTTATAAACTTACAAAAACTATACTTTCTTTCACTCTTTTTTTTCTTTTCGGTCAAAATTTAATGTACTTCAGAGTTAACTGTCAGATTTTAAACTTATATACTATTGTTGTACCTTAATCAAGGATCAAAATTTCTTCTCGATGTGCTAGTTCAATTAGCACAGAAATGGAAATGTTTCGGAAGTATTTTGGAAACATTTTAGGAAGTAAAAAATATTGATGTAGTAAAATACAGCCTCTTGCATTTTTTCAATAAAAATTGTGTAATATTTGTGAGAAGTTCTAAATTCCTGTCTACAGAACCTATTGTTTCGCAATATTGCTGTGCTATGTTTCAATGGAAACACTAAAATTTCATTATTCCACTAGTGTATCATTTCGATCTCTTAGAAAATGAAAACATTTTGGCCATTTTGATGGAAACAAATCGAAATTTTGTTCCTTAACCTTAGTGATGAATTAAGTAATGTTATAACATGTCACAAATTGTGTTTGATATATTTAAAGGGACAATAATGAAAACACCCCTTAATTATGACTCAGTATCGTTAAACCCCCCTAAACTCTAAAACAATGTGACACATTGACTTTCCAAACTACCATTTTGTCTCAATTAACACCTCATGCTAGCAATATGTTGGGAGAGAGGATGGAAAATTATCACGTAGCTTGCACATGCTTACAAAAGTACGATTTTATACTTAAAATTTACCTTCTCTTTTAGAAATAATTATATAATAACTGAAATGCTCCTTGAATTGCCCCTATATTTTAAATAGCAATTCAGTCTTTACACAATTTTTTAATAAAAAAAAGGTTAATTTAGGTATAAACCATACTTCGTGAGCATGTGCAAGTTACATGACAATTTTCCATCCACTTTCCTAATGAATTGCTAATAAAAGGTGTTGATTGATACAAATTGGTAGTTGAAGGGATCAATGTGTAATGTTTTTTAGTTTAGGGAGTTTAGTGATATTGAGTCATAGTTGAAGGGGTGTTCTTGTAATTAACCCACATTTAAATTCATTTAATGATCTTCACAACGCATAATTAACCTGTAAGTAGATAGGAGTACAATCTACTCCATTTGTCATTAAATTGCAATAAGAATCTTAATTTGCTTCTGCAGTCTGCGAGCTTCGACAAACATAAATATGCATACACACATACATTTTTGTACTTATGTGTGTTTGTTTGCATACGTGCACATGTAATTATTCCCGAGGCACATACCCTAGTTCTGTTCCAACTTTTCTGATCCCCTTGATTAACAATTGTAGAACATTGCATTATTTTTTGGGGCCTTCTTAATGCAAACCATAAATTATGAGGGCAATAGAGATCTCCTAAAGAAAGTGCAGGTAAAAATGTGATGGTTGGGAATGAAACTTCTTCATAGTGAAGTCTCCTGCAACATCTAAAGTGAACCCACTTATATTTCTCTTGGAAAGCAGCAATTCTTGTTATTTCTATCGAACATCTAGGAAGTGACATTCATACAAATTGCATGTTCCATGGCTGCGAAAATGCACCAAAAGTACTATTTATGCAGTCAGTTTTCACTAATTGAGAAAATGCAATATAACTGATGACCTTAGAGAGTGTACCAAAAAACAATAAACAAAAAAAGAATATGTACCAAAAAAAAGATGACCTTAGAGAAATGTAAGATATGTAGATCCATAAACTGACCTGGCCAACCCACCGCCGGAGGCCTATAATATGGTCCCTGACTTGTTCAGGAGTGAACAGCTCAGTCAATGAAACTCCCTTTATTGTTGGTTTCCCAGACTTGGTTCCTGATGCATTATCAACAGGCAGTGTCAACTTTTCCTGTTTAGATTGCTCCATCTCTTTCTCACTTTTAATGCATTCTGGTTGAGCAGAACCAGCAGGATCCTGTGATATAATAGGTTCACCAATGGGTTTTTTGTTGTTGGTGTCATCCGTATTGTCCTTCATATCATTAATATTAGGAATTCCTTGCCCAGAGCTTAAAGGAATTTCCGTCTTCACTTCTGCAACCTCAACTTTCATCAACATCCGAGTCCCACGGTGTTGGTATTCCTGACAATGTGCATCATGGAGTACATGAGATTCACCACTGGTAGGCACTGAAACAGCAGAACTTTCACTCTCAAGCATTAGAGACTGGGAGGGTTGCTCAGCCTTTATGCGTTTTAGAGGAGGCAGTAAATCTTCTGAAGTTTCAACAACTAGTGGACTTGTCTTTGAAGTTAATCTAGCTGCAGTGTCTGCACTATCATATGATTTACATGATTCATTGATTGAACATGGTAAGCCAGAATCAGAATCTGTACGAGCACGTGCCTTCAGTTGTGTTTCTAGATAATTCTTGACAGGAGTGCAAACAGGGCAACCCGGGTCCCTGCAATGCTTGTTATGATTAAGTAATACCTTCGTATGATGGCAACGAGGATATGGACACTGAGACACATTGCAGCGAGCCAGATGCTTCCAAAGTTTTTGAACAGTTATGCAGTTAACTTCCTGGCATTTCCCCTCTGGGGCCATACATCGACGAGCATGCCGCAAAAACAAAAGCCACCTTTGTTGATTCTTGAACTGCCTTTCACGGTTTGGATCACTAGATCTCCAGGTACCGCCACCTGAGATTGAGGGCTCTGCTGTTCTCGTAACAACATTTTGACAAATAGATCCTTCTAACGATAAGTTATTGCTCTGAGCTTCATCTTGGCCGGTTATTCTCTGACGGAATTCCTCTTGAATATTCTGCTCATGTGAGAAGTTCCCTGATATTTGAGACCTGACTTGTGACTTAGGATGTGATTGGCCTGGCAGTAGTCTCCCTGATTGTATTCCAACAGAAAGACAGCTAAAATCATTTTGAGTGTCAACAACCAGCTGGTGAGGATGCAAGAATTGCTGCATCTGTTGTGAAGTTTGAGTCAGTGACGAGCATATATCCTGCGAGACAGACGGAAGAGAAAGCAACTGAGAGCTTCTAGAACGATCGTCATCAGAACTTTGCTGGAATTGATTCTGCAACTCAGATAACTGGATCTGTTCTGAAACTTGTAAGTGCAAAACTTCATCGCGGCACCCTATTCCATGCTCAGGCTTTAGTTGATTGCCTAAATCAGAAGTCATCTGAGAATGACCAAAAGAATCGGTCTTTGACAATATCTGGTGCTGCTGAATTTGCTGCTTCTGTTGCTGTTGGTGTTGGTGTTGAACAAATGGCTGTTGTTGTAACTGATGAGGCTGCTGCTGAAATTGTTGCTGATGATGAGGCTGTAAGAGATTCTCTCGCAATAAGTTTGAAGCTTGGAAATTCATCTTTCCAGATTGATCATTTGATTGAGACTTCATATGTGCAGCCTGTTGGGTGGTCTGCGAATTCGATTGACTAGTCATCAAAGGAGAGGTGGATCTGGATATAGACTGCAAGTTTGCTGGATTCAAATTATGAATATTCATTGCTGAACCAGAAGAGGTTACAGGACCATAGAAGTTTCCAGATGCAGAAGAATCAGGGGTGCTCATCCCATATCCATCACCTGCCAAACAAATTATGAGCAGTGACAAAGCAGTTCTATATGAAAAAAATTAAAGGTCACATCTTCCACTTGCTTCCGGAAGGTGACATGTCAGATCTCACAAGATGTACCATACTGGGAGTAAGAGAGTACCCTGCATCATTGATCGCTGATGTTGATCATAGTGTTGTTGTAAAGGTTTGGGTGAATTGCCATGCGGCGTGGCAGTCAGATAGCCCTCAGAAGTTGCAGGACCATTTATCAACTGCAAATTGCTCCGCAGCATACCTAAACCACCATTTAAAGCCCCATTTGAAAATCCATAAGATTTCTGCTGCAAACCAGACCTAATTCCACCACCTATATGGCTACCAAGGTTATGCAGTATCCGGCTGTTTTGACCACCAACATGCTGCTTTTTTGGCAGTGGTTGTGATACCATTGTTGATTCAACACTTGAAAAAGCACCAGTATTATTCGAAGATTCCAAATTCATGTAAGACTGATTATTGCTGCTATTAAATCCAGGAGTAGGGATCATTTGGCTTGTCATTCTTTGTACACCAATTGAGGACACCATGTTGTTTCCACTCGAACTTATGGAAAAACTGGTAGGTGATTGTTGGTATCCATTAGGCATAGGCCCTGCAAAAGGGGTTTCCATTACATTAGAGTGTTGGAAGAGTGGTTAATAACTATTGACTTAGAAGAGATATAAGTACCATCAGATGAATTGAAAGAACCACTGTGCATCCCAAGAGACGGCCCATTAGCAGTTGGTAGCAAGCTTCCAGTATTGACAGTAGCAGGTGCCATGCCCTTACCAGCACTGGCAGGAGTCATGGAAGTATCTACAGATGATGTAACCATCATGCTTGAATTCCCACTGTGAGGCATACCCGGAGTTGGTATCATTGTACCAATAGGAGAGGAAGAATTAACAAGGTGTGGATATTGTTGGTTGTGATTACTCATTGGTAAACGCTTAATCAAACCAAGCAAACGATTCTCCAGAGTCTCCAGGTTCACATACTCCTCCTAGCAAAACAAGAAAACCCCTATCACAAACAAAACCCAATAGGGTCAACATGCTAATATAGTCAACTAATAAGTTGTTTTCCAAAAAAAACTCTTCTGAGTAGTTCAATGATGCAAATAGATCTCTCTGGTACTAATTCAAAAATTACAAGATCCCACCCCTGGGGAGGAAAATAACACACACACACACACACACAAACAAACAGTTAATTCTATGCTATTACTCCATTGAAAACAAGTTAACAGACAAGAAATATACTTTGAGAAGCATTATTGCATAAAGAGGAAAACAAAGGGCAACTGATAAGAAACCTTTGTGGCAGCATTTTTTAATAGGCCCTCGTCTAGGCGCCTTACAATATCCGGAACCCGCGTTGGTTGGATATCATGAGCTTGTTGCAGCCGCTGCATAAGAAATTCATAGCTGGAGGAAAGGAGATACCAAGTTTGATCAGTATTCAATGCTATACGAGAAATCTTCTAGAGAAGTATTGCACACACAATATGAAGTCAGCCATATACAATTTTAATTGCCAGCAATGGGAGCAATAAGAAGAGGAGAGGAAGGTAGGACAGATTATAAGTCATAGGTAAAACGATTTAGTGGGAGAGTATACTTAATGCAGGGGCCATTGCTTGCTGCAATGGCCAAGTCTAGCAGCACCCACTTTGTGCAAATAATGCCATAAGGTATGACTACCCAATGCACACCTCCCAGTCTCCTCCATTGATAGGGATAAGCATTGGAAAATAGCAATTTTTCCTTTTTCTGTGGGAAAACGGGTGAGGGGACAGGAGGATTGTCCATTGAGGACCCATTAGGCTCATATTCAAGGCAGTAAGTATGTGATAAAAGATAGAAAAAGATGAGCCCTATATTGCAAAGCTAGCCAAGTTCTCTTGCATTTATCCAATACCGACACAAGTAATTTCTAACCAATTCCACGGTAAACGTACTAGCAAGCATGTATTGGTAGAATGTGATGACTCATTAATTAACATTGTAGAGCACGTTTGATGTAATTGGACTAGTGAAGGCTACCACTGAGAGGCTTTGTGTGGCCCAGGGGTCGTGTGATGGAAATGTTGCTATCAGGCTACAACAGGGGTGGCAATCATGCTGTGTCAAGGTATGGCTATTTGATATAAAAGGTAAACCAAACCCAACCTGTCATACTCAAACCTAACATGATACACAACACAACTATCTAACCGCTTGGCTAAGAAACACAGATACGGACACGAGACACGACATAATATGAACACATCAACACGGAAATTTCAAAAAACCAAGATATGACATGGCCGGGACATGGAAATTAATAAATATATAATATTATATTACACATGAAAATAAAAATCTCTTCATTTTTATGTCACAAATACATTTATATTTTATTACATAAACATAGTAAGGGATCTTTCTCTACATTCTATACATTGGCAAAGCAATGTGAAAAAAGTGCATCTATCCTAAAAAACTCTATTAACAAATTGGAAGTTTTAGACTTTAGAATTCTAAATTCCCTCCTCTTCTCCCATTTTGCTCTCTCCTTCTCTTTTCTTATTCTTCCTTTTATTCTAAATTTAACGTGATATCAAAGCCCGATCGGTAACGCTTGGACATTGTTCACTGTCATCCAGGTTAGGGGAATGCTAAAAAAAAAAAAAAATTCAAAAAACTGCATGATGGTTGACTAGGGCAGCACATACGGAAAAAGTTTCAGAATTTTTTGAGTTGATTAGATGTCATTTTCAAATTTCCTTTAATTTTTGAAAAAGGATATTTTTTCAAAGGCAAATGCTAACATGTGCCCTTAGGGCACATGTTAGCAAAACCCTTTTTCAAAATCGTAAAGGCTTTGTTTGAGCAAATGAATGCATGGGTCCCTTTCTATAAGTGTTAACTAGATTTGAAGTAAAATCCATCCAACTAGTGGTTTGACTTCTACAACAGTGAGTTTTTGGTTTGTTTTTTACTCTTTCAGTATTTCGTAGTGTTTAAAATGCAATAATTGTTTGATTGTTGAATAATTGCAGCTGCTGTGGAGTTTCTTTGCATTTTATTGGATTTTTGACCAAGTTTTTTTGTTAGTTAATGTGCGATTCCGTATTTGCAGATATGACGGAAAGTAGTAAGACTTCTATTGATGGTAGAGAGACTGAGTTGAGTTGTGTTGTGACTCTTGGGGATAACCCAGCTCTTCGGATCAATCCCTTCAAGTTGGATGGCGATAACTATTGATATGGTTCCATTCATGTAGTATAGCTATTACTGCTCAGGGCTTGCTTGGTTACATTACGAAAACTACCAATAACCCAATGACAGATGGGCCACTACGTGCAAAATGGCAATCAGAAAATGCCTCGTTATGTCTTGGCTAGTTAAACCGATGTAACCCATTATCAACTAGACATTTGTGAGAATGGATATAAATCATAAGATTTGATCTGCAGGAAAGGCGCACCCTCAGTGGGGTAAAGGCGCACAAGTTTATAAGTAGCAGAACAAATTTAGTGGGTGAAATCAGAAAGACAGGCCCTTTCCTAGGTATTATTTTGAGTTATGTAGTTTGTGGCAGAAGCTTGACAATCATCAAAGTTATCAAGTTGTTTGTTCCCAAGATGCAGTTATTTTAGCAAATGGTAGAGAAAGAGCGAGTTTATGACTTCACGCTGACCTTAACATGTAGTACGATCATATACAGGTTCACGTCTGAGGCTGCCATCATTTTCCCCTTGTGAGAGAGGCCTATGCATGTGTTCAATAGGAGGAGAGCTGGCATAGTGCTATGGTGTATACTTATAGTCAGGATCGTTCGTTCTACTTTGACTGTTAGAGACTCCACGGGATGGCCAACCAAGTCAATTCAAGTTTGGTACTGCTGCAAGTCGATTGGTCCTCTTAATCATGAGCGTGGGGCTGCCCCTAACTAAGGGCATGGGGCTAGCAGAGGTGAGAGGTGGAATTGTGCGCTCCCAAGCCCATATCTCTGAGACTTCTATGAGTACCTCTGATGATACTTGTATTCTTTCTTCCCAGGATGAGATGCAAACGTGATACTTCATCTACCACAGTTTCTTCTTCTGCACCAACTTCTTATTCCAATTTTGCTTACATAGGTATTCCTATGAGTATTCTCAATGTCTCTTCCTCCTCTTGGATAATTGCTTCTGGAGCTACTAATCATATGACAAGTTCTTCTAATCTTTTTCATTCTTACTCTCCATGTTTTGGTAAAGATAAAGTGAGAGCTACTGATGGTTCTAGTATTTCTCAGGGAGGTTCTATTCATTACTTTTTTTTTTCCTCTTTCGTCCGTTTTTCATGTTCCAAAGTTTTCTACTAAGTTGCTTTTTGTTAGTAGTTTTACCACTTCCTTGAATTTCTCAGTGACATTTTTTCCTACAGTT
>CM065384.1:48097500-48115000 GCA_033060915.1 Euryodendron excelsum
TGTTGCATGAGAAAATCTATGTCGACATCTGATTTCTTACATGGCTTTCTAGAAAATAATTATTTCATATAAAAACAACGCTGGCATAAACACTTTTCTGTCCCGTTTCAACCCTCCTTTAAAATACCCCCACCCCCTCTCTTTCCAAACAACAAAAGCATGCCCACCCCAACATACATGAAATAGATAACACACTTTCACCTGAAACCCATAATGAATATAGAAAATAATTAATGGAATGTCTTACATTTTCTCTTGCATAAATCTGCGTGCTTTTGCTAACTCAGGCTCCATATTTAGTGTATTACGATGACCCCCTAAATTTTGTAGCTGGTTAGAAAGAGGATTTCCATTCTGCTGAGGCAGTCCAGGCAACTGAGTGCCAGCTTGATTAGGTACCTGCCCTGATATTTGTCCTGACATATGTGCCTGCACATTCATCTTTATCGTGTAGGTTCCTAAACACGATGTACAACATAAGTCAGAAATATACAATTCCAGAATCTACGTGACAATCCCATGTCTCATAACCTGCAATGATGCATCTTTATCTAATCATGCTGTTAGGTGTAATGAACTCATCCAGATTGTATAACCAGAAGCCACATGCCCTGTACCAAAAGAATATGAGAAAAGCCAGTCAACTAAAAATTTGTTTTGCAAAATAAAGCAGAACTAGTTATGGTGAAAAGGCAATGACCTAAAAGGACAAAGACTAAGGCAAATACAATCCACAAAGTTACAATATGAGTAAAGTCGCTAACCAAAGATGTATTGATAGGAGCCAACATTTCTTTGGTAAATTGGTGGGAACACAAAAAAAAAAAGTAGATAATTTACAAATGTAGTACAACATAGATGATGAAACAATAACTTAATGAAGCATAAAAGCCATAATAATGAGAATTGCACACTGCAATGTCATTTACCATCGTGCCAATGTAATCCAATCCTATTTCAATATTGCATAGCACTTTCTTGCTGGACAATATTAGATAAATGAAAGAATTCTCTACAATAACCGATACAGTAACTTGTGCTACTAATATGAATTATTCTAGAGTCATTAACTCCACTTGATCTACCAAGTGATTATTCTTGTACAAGGTCTATATGCTTGATGAAGCTTCTGATTGACAGCTGGCGCCACCTTTACTATGAAGTACATAGACGAAATGAAAGAGCTAACGTAAAGAAAGACATGACACACAGTGCACAGATAAAGACCACCCCCATTTCTTCCCACTGATTTCATATGTTGGTCTATTCTAGTTTCCTAAGAAGCACGGCACGGACACAACACAGAAATTTTGAGAAAATGCAGGGCACGACATGGCAGGAAGACGATAAAAATATATATTTCCTATATGACATATATATGTTATTCAAAGATAATGAAAAAATTGCAATATAATACTAATTGAAAGTAAAAATATTCAAACTTGCAACTTGTTTCATATGCTTTTGAGTGATGGATTCGTGAGTCCCTCAAATCTTTGAAATGTATCCTGTTCCCAAAAAAAATTAAGAAAATAAAAGAACACGTTTGGGTGCATGTCTGACGAGTGTTGTCTCCAGCATGATCTGATAATGCCATTTTGCATAAACTTTAAACTAAATTAATTTTCATACCACATCCATTAATGCTCACTAAAGGAATGCTTAAAGGCAAATCAAACTTGGGTCATTAACATAACAAATCAACAGCCAATGAATATTGCATCAGTCCTTTCAAGGAAATATCTTCCGTTGAGGATATTGATTACGATAGCTGTTACTTGAGGCTGCAATGGTGGTATTGATGTAGCAACCATCATAACAGACATTAAAGCATTGGCAGTGTGCCATGGCCCCAGGGTTGGCCGCTGTGCAAGTGATGGTTGCATTACCAAGAGTCAAACAATTGACCTAGGCATGACCTTTTAAAAATCTATTTTAGTTAGCAAATGAACATAACTTCCCTAAATAGTGAAAATACAACATAAACTTGATATATTTCATTCGAAAAGGCTGCACTGATTATTACTAGCTTCATTTTGTAAATAATTTGTGCCCTTACAAATTAATAAATATGAAGCAGAAATATAAGCCACCTACAAAAACAAGCAAATAACAATCTATATGCCAGAAAGGCAAGATATGATGACACTAGATTGAAAATTGCCATTAATAACTTATCAAATAAATGCCATTAATGTGATTATGAAAATATATGCTACTAATGAATGATAAGGTCAACCAGTAGGGTGGAAAGTTCTCGAACCCGAGTGTAGCAACGCAAAGGAAGGTGTTGACAGAAAGCCGGTTAAAAAAAGAAATGCATGAATGATTACTTGCGTCTGTGCCATTAATGAGATTATGGTCATATATACTATTAAAGAATGATAGGATCAAGCAAAAGGGTGGAAATCAGCAGCCACGCCAAAAGATTTCAAAGAGGTAAGATACACAAAATAGTATCCTAAGTCGCCTACCCATGAGAACCACACTATCTATCACAACAATCAGCAATCCTGGATACTGTGTTGAGCTACTCCAATTCAAATAGTTAATTCTGAACCACATATCTAGTCAAGATACCATGTAGGACTAACATCTAGTTTCACTGTAAACACGTTCATTGACTCGCAAAAATTGCAGTCAGAGACTCGAGTATAAACACTGCAAAAATGGTGTGATGATAAGGACTTGATGAATAACAAAAACTTCTGAAACAGAACCAAACATATGCAAGAAACAGAACTGAAACAGGAAAATGATGGGTCGATCAAACATGAAGATGCATTATGCCTGAAGCACAAAAAAGGGGAAAAGGAATAATGTTCTTGCGTGAATTTTTTCAAAGCATGGGTTTGAAAATTGGCAGGGCATGAATGCGACTAATTGATGGGCAAAACAGAAGACTTTGCTCTGCAGCACAGTACATATTATTTCATTTTCCTTTTCTCTCTGTGGGTCAGGTTGGATTTGGGGTAACTGATTTGTGCTAGGGGAATACTACCAGAGCCGCTAGCGCAACTACATAATACGACATGAATGATAGGGATAGTCACAGTTGATTGCAATTACATATCAAAACGAAACTGCAGGTGAAGCTGCACAGTTTTCAATATGCACAAATGAAAAGCCCCAAATTGCTTCGCAGGCTGATGGACAAAGTTGAATGAAACAGATTTGACAGGTGGGAATTAAAGTCAAAACCCTAAGAAACCCTAACGAAGCAGTTATTGATCAATCCAAAACTTAAAGAGCTAGCAAAAAGCAAACCTTACTTGAAGAGACAAACCTTATTCACTCCGATGAGGATGACGACCAAGAGAGTGTAATTGAGGACGGGACGTAGCTTAAAAGCAGCGATCGAAGCTTTTCAATTGGCAGAAAAACTTGAGATGGGATCGTATTGACGATAAATGAATTGATGGGTGATAGCAGGAGGCACAAACGAGAGAAAGTCGGTCACGCCCAACTCCACATGCGAATTCTCACACACAGGCGCACACGCAGAGTAATGATATTGCAAGAAGAAGAAGAAGAAGAAGAAATCGGGAAAGTTAGTCCTTTTTCTTGGTTGCAGGGGATGCGAATTTTTAAATTTGAAAATTTTATTTAATTTTTTCGGCTACAGATTAATTGCCAAACTATAATACAAAAGTTAATACACCACAAATCTAAATAACACCAACAATATCAAATATCAACCAAAAAAAAGGGAACGATAGGAATTATAGTCTATTATCAAATTGTCCTTCAGTCTAAATTTAAAAAGCCAACCATCTCATCCTATCTAATCTGCTCCTCATTTTTATAAACAAATACCTAAAAACTATTTAAAACAGGAAAAAAAATTAAAAAAGATGGCATTATAGATTGCCCGTCGGGACAAGTCTTCGAAACAGGACCATGAAACTTGAGGAGACAACTCATCATCGAGATAGGCCACAGAAGAAGTCCTGACAACTTTGGGTTCGAAGGATGCACGGATTAATTCTTAGACCCAACTAAAACATTCGGTCTGGGCTTCAGATCCTGGCCTATAAGCCCAGCACATCCATGCCCAACGATGTTTCTGTTAAAACTACTCTTCAAGCAACGTTGACGGCAAGTTAGACATTTGTGAGTTGATAAACACTAACGTGGGAAACTCCGAAGTATTCTAACCTTCTACACTAACAAGATCTTCACTTTCAACCACCTACACAATCCTTCCATGACAATCAGGGGAGGACGAAGAAATGGGTGTTTCCATGTTTTTTGGTTGAGAATTTTATGACTTCAATGTGGCCTGCTGATTAATTTTATTTTATTGATCTGTTGGATTTAAGGTGTGTGGACATGCGAAAGTCCTAAGACTCAATTTCATCCAAATTTCAAATGACCAACCCTAGGTGCTAACTATATTGAATTGAGCCAAAATTGAACTCCTTACAAACAATAGTTATCAAAACCGAATCAGATATCAAACCGGTGAGACTACTGGTTCACAGTTCATTAGTTTAACTGGTGATTCAACCAGTTCAACTAATGTTATAAATTAAATAGATTTTACTTATTCATATATATATATATATATATATTATCTTATATATAATTTATATTGCAAAGTAAAACATAAAGAATCAAGTGGAGCAATGGTAAGTGTTTTTTAATTTTATCCTCAATTTCGAAGTTTAACTCTTGAAAGCCACAAATACATCAAATTTTTGAAAGAGGGTTAAAAAGTTAAAGTTGGTCAACAAATTTTTCAGTTGAACTGGCAAGTTGGTTCACCGATTTTTTAAAGAAGCGATCAGTTCACTAGGTTCAATTCAGTTCACGTGCATTTCTGGTAAATTGATTGAACTATACCGATTGAGGGTCCAATTCTCGATTCAATTGGTTAAATCGGCCGGTCCGATTCTAATAACTATGTTACAAACAATGAGACGACTATCGAATACTTGGTGATTTATTTCTAACGTCTCTTTCTACCTCAATTATTTTGACTTCTAACAGTAGCATAATTACTACTTTGCAAAGATGAACAGGATGTTCAGGTAATCTAAAAAATGGCTGAAGTAAAGTCCATTTCTACTAAGTTATCTAGTTTATCTTATTTGGCAAAACCAGCCCCATTTTGGTTTTTTTTCACCAAGGTTTGTGTTAGCTCGAAATAGCAACTCAAGAGGGGGGTGGATTGAGTTTTTAAAACTTTAAAACAATAATCACAGATTAATAAAGAATAAAGCAATGGAACAACAACAGAATGCAAGATATATATGCAAGCAAATTCTGATGACGTAGTGAATGAAAAACAGAGCAAGAGATAAAGACCCAAAGATTTATAGAAGTTCGGCCTAATTCTTTGCTTATATCCTCTCTTACTCGATCCTTTTGAAGGTATTCTCCATTATGTAAACTCCCTCACACAGCTTGCTAGTTGCTCAAGTACCTAGTTCACTTCTTTACAAGAGTTCTTCTCAAACTCTTAAGCACAAGTGATTTTTTTCAAGATCACTCAATCTTACAAGTATTTTTCTTAAACTACACTCAAACTCACAAGGTCTACAACCTTATCCAAGTATGATACAAAGAGATTACTCTCTCAAGTGTGTATAAGCAAGTTACAGATCAAATAAAAATCCCCCAGGTAAGACAAAAACAGAGTATAAGATGTAATCAATGAATCTTCACTTTTAGCACTTGATCTTATATTCTTCTCACCACAAATGTGTTGGGGATATTCTATATATAGTCATCCGTCAAATATAGTAGTTGGAGGTAGTTCTGATAACATTTGTTGTGAAATCTGGTTGTTAAGTTGTTCAAAAAATATAACCGTTGCGCCTAGATTTTATTGTTTGGAGGCAAGGTGTCGACACTGTCATGCTCCGATTTTTCACACTAGAGGAAAATACACACAAGTGGAAAAAGCATAGTGCTCTCTCGTTAAAACTCATCTTCCTAGAAGGACGAGTACAACTAGGTTTGAATTGAAAATTGATTTTGATTAAGGGCTTTTGAAAAAGATTTGGAGTCGCTACCTAACTTGATTAATGTGAGTTAGGTCACCTAAAACTAAGCACAATCTGAGGATTACACTTAGCATTTTTGAAAAGATTTTGAAAACTTTCTTAAGAGAGGGTTTTTAAAGAAAACAAGTTGCTCGGCAACCTTTGAAAATATTTAAGCTCTTTTTGAAAAATAACTCTATTTTGGTCTTTGAAAACAATGATTCTAGGTTCGGAGGTTGGTTACGTATAGGAAAGATATTCTAAGATCATCACTCGACCCCCCCTTACGGTACCTACATGTCTATTCACCCTAAGTTCACTCATTTAGAATCTTTGATTAATAAATGTCCAATACTATCTACTTTAGAAAAGAACTATATGAGCACGATATGCAAGTGCAAGAAAAAAATTTAAATTTGAAAATAGACTTGACAATTAGGTTTGATTTTGAAAATACATTTGAAAAGAAAGATTTAATTTTGAAAGAAGGTTTTAGAAATTGGAAACTTGAAATAGATGGAGAAATTAGAAATTTGAAAAAGGTTGTGACCGCACCTATAAGGGTTGCTTACATGTTTTTTTTGGGGAATCAAGTCAATCGTAGTTCGGACAATAATCCGATTGAAAATAGGCACTTTTAGGTTTTTGAAAAGCTTGATTTGAAAAGATTTGATTTGAAAAGAGTTTGATTTGAAAAATGATTTGATTTGAACTTGGAATAGAAGAATATAAATTGAACTTGGAATTGACTTTAATTTGAAAAGATTGAATTTAGAAGAAGAACTTGGACTTGATTTGGAAAGAGTAAGATTTGAAAACATCTTTGACTAGAATTGGAATTTGAAAACCATCTTAGTTTTAGAAAAGAGTTGACACTTCATAACTTTAGGGTTAGGGTTAGGTATCCTAGGGTTTAGGTAACCTAAAATTGGAGTATGTAATTGAATTAAGAAGGTTTGATTTAGACGTCAGAGGTTTGATTTTAGAAAGTTGGGTTTAAGAAAGTTAGATTTGGAAAGAGACTTGATTTGATTTAGAAATACTTGACTTGGAATGATTGGAAAGATTTGACTTGATTATTTGCTTTGAAGGAGTTTAGAAAGTTAAAGTTTAGAAAATATCAGATTTTAGAAAACTTTGAATTGGGAAAGTTTCAAAATAGGAAAGTTCCATTTTAGAAAAGTGCCAAATTAAGAAAGTTTCATTTTAGAAAAGTTTCTATTTTAGAAAAGTTTTCAAATTAGGAAAGATTCATTTTAGGAAAGTTTTCAAATTAGAAAAGATTTGAATTTAAGGAAGTTTCATTTTAGGAAATATTAGAATTTGAAAAGTTTTGAATTTACAAAAATTTGAAAAGTTGAGATTTAGAAAATTGAGATTTGAAAATGTTTGAAATTAAGGAAGATTTGATTTCTATTTCCTAAAATTGAAGATTAGATTTTATTTCTAAAAATAGATGATTTGATTTGGTTTACAAAGTTGGAGGATTTGATCTAGTTTTCTAAATTAGAAAATTAGATTTAGCATAGAGTTGGAAATGTTAAGTTTTGAAAATCTATGATTTGGTATAGAAAAAAAAAGAGGTTTTGGAAACTTAGAATTTGAAACAAAATAGGAAGTCATGATTTTAATAAAGAAACTAAGGTTTCTTAATCATGGATTCTATAGCTTGACTCGGACTCCAAGTAAAAGAGTTTTTGGAGAGGAGATTTTTGGAAGAGAGTTTTTAGGAAAGAAGTTTGAAGAGAGTTTTTAGAAAGTAAATTTTTGAAGAGAATTTTTGGAAAGGAATTTGAAAAGCAATTTTGAAAAGGGGTTTGAAAATGGACTTTTGAAAATCTTTTGAATATCTCACTTTCTTAAAATGATTCTAACCATGAAGAGATTAAAACTATTCTAAGTTGGTAGTTTCGAAAACAACATGGATTTAAAATATAGACCATAATGATCACTTTGAATGTCACACTTTCTTAAAACAACCATAACCATGGAATGGCTAGAATCATCTTAAGATTGTGGTTTTGATAAAAACAATGTAGGGGTTACACCCAAAATATGGATTTTGATAGTCACAATAAATATGACACTTTCTTAAAACAACCCCAACCATGGAGTAGCTAGAATCACTTCAAGATTGTAATTTTGAAAACAAGATTTTGAATGTAAGTTTTAAAAGAGAATTTTGATACAAGTTTTGAAAATAAATTTTGAACGGATATATGAATATGACATGCACAATGCAAAATGGTCGTGAGCATACAAGGTTAGGCTTCACCACATAATCAAGGAGCCGAATCCACACAGTCTAAGGTTCAACTAGAAGAAAACCCTTGACACGGTGACTTTCAATAGTTCTTCCTAGGCATGAATCGGGGAATCCTTTATTTCAAGCATGCAAGAAAGGGAGGTAGAAGATAAGGGATTAAAATAGAAGAAAATCCAAGTGGGTTAGGAGGAAGAACAGAGAAGGGGGAATTACATAAACATAAATTGAAAGCCTACCTTGTCTTCTTCTTGTTTTGTTTGATTTATTTGTTTTACTTACTTGGGCTTCGAGAGCTTCAAACTTGCAGCACTTGAGTATTCAATAGCTTGATTTGAGGCTAAAGTATATGGAGGCTAGTGCTTGAAAAGACTTGAAGGAATTAGGGTTTGGAGAGGATTCAAACTCTATTTTTAGAGAGACAGCGTTTCTGGACTGAGATTGCGACCCTTTTACGCAGGGGGGAGAGTCTATATTTATAGACAACTTAAACCGATCTGGCACTTGTTGTAGTGGCGCCATGCTTAAATTTACATAGTCGCCACTATTAGTGGTGCCAGCCACTTAGGGAAGTTTATAGGGCTGCATGAAACGTATCTTTTGACCCTTAATACGCAAGACACAAGATTTGGGCGCATGTACTACTGACTACCATGCAATTTTTGGCTTGGCTCCACTAGGAGTGACTTTGGAAGGTTCGGGAATGTTTCGGGAGGCCGGGACTAATTCAGAAGGCCGAAAATGGATAGAAACCCTTGAAATAGTATCTCAGGGGTAATGGGCTCGAAAAACAACATTGAAATTTTTGAAATGGTCGATCGAGCCATTAGGGGCAAAACAGTTAACTGGATTGAAAAAATACTGGAATGGACTCGGAGCAACCCGTGAGAAGACTTGAAGGTTGGAAACATTATTGAGAGTGTTTTAAAGAGTCTCTGGTTCGATACTCAGAGTCGGTGTGGTTGAAAAAGGTGACGGGCTCACTGGAGGTAAAATGATCATTTTGCACCTGACTCGCCGAAATAGACTCAGAATGATCCAGAAAGGTATTGGAAGGTCGGGAATACTATTAGAAGTATCCTCGGAAGGTTACCGGTTTAATACCCAGAGCCGGTGTGGTTCTTGGAGGTGATTGATTACCTAGGGGCAAAATGGTCATTTTGACTAGATAATCTCGGAATTGATTTGGGACCGACTAGAAGGCATTTGAACATGCCGGATTGTCCCTAGGAAAACCTTGGAAAGGTGAACTTACAGCTTTGAGGACTTAGGTACTTTCTCGAGAAATGTGCCGAAAAGACCCAAGGGGCAGTTTGGTCATTTTTCACCAGAGTGGGCTAGCAGGCACTAGTGTTGACCCGGGTTTTAAGTGTTTCTGTCACTCTGACGGTGTGTGACGAGTTGGTTTCGAAAGGTATCTCATCCTTTGGTAAACGTGTCACGACCAAGAGGTGAATTCGGTCCTGTGACATAAGGGTTTTGTTGGCAATTCCCGATGTCAATCTGTTTGCGTGTGTTTCCGCCACTCTGACGGTTGTGATGTTTGTGAGTGTTTTTATCACTTTGACAATGTATGTTCACTCTGGAGACTGTTTGATCTTAGGAAGCTGCTAGATGGACTTATCATTTGAGGAATCAACTTTCTCGAAAGACATGCCGGATAATGGACATTCTAAATTGGTGGGCCAGCTGGTGTCAGAAGTGAACTGTTCTACTATCTCGGGGACTTGGGTTCTGTCCTGGTCGACAAGTTTGAAGGGATATACCGTTTCGAGGAGTTTTTTTGGTAAACGTGCCGGACTGAATGGACTTACCACTTGAGGGATTAACTTTCTCGAAAGGTGTGTCAGAATGAATTTGATTGGTCTGGATTTGAAATTGGATTTGAGATTGAAATAGGGACTTACCATCTTCGAGAAGACATGTCCATTGGAATTGGACCATATAATGTCACAAGGGTATTTTGGTCATTTTATCTCTGTTGGGCTTGGTGGGCCCGTGAAGTAATTGATTGATTGGATTGAGTCTAAAAAATTGATTTGGATTTGAATGTATCTGTGTCGGTTTGAACATGAGTTTAGACGAAGCAGAGATTACCAAGTGGGCAAAAATTGGGTGCTTATAGACACTTTTACTGAAGGTGTCGACACTGTTAATTCTAGTTCAGCACTGTCTTGAAGGTGTTGCAGTAGGTGTTGAGGCAGGTGTCAGCAGTTCCTTTAAAACTTATAAACACTTTATTAGCTCACTGTCTTCAATGTGTTGATAAGAGCTTGATTATAAATCATGAAGATAAAAACTCTCCAAGGTGATAGCCATATTCGAGATATGTTGACAAGAGCTCTGAACATGATCTGAGCAAGTTAAACTTTGAGCAAGGTGTCGACCATATTTGCAAGGTGTCGACAATAGCTGTTAAATTTCTTCTTTTAAGGATCAAGGGTCTTCAGCAAGGTGTCGACCATGTTGAGAATTTATACTAAAAGACATGCTTTGTGTAATAATTTTAGTATTTATTAATAAATTAGTTATTCCATTTTGATGAGAATCTGTGTGAGCAATGTTTGCATTGCGTTATTTATTTAATGATTATGCATGTATGTCTTTTATTCTTTATAGTAGATGATTTGGTGTGTAGAGTACGACTTACACACGGAAGATCAAATTATCAGTTCTTATGGAATATAAGCTTATCATTCACAGTCTTAGATGGAAATGGACACACCATCAGTAGGACTGTTGTACAATATTTTAATAGGTCTGTCTTGACTATGGGGAACGGTATAGTTCCAACTCCTTGCACTAGTACACTTTGTGTGTATTGAATAGGACTGTGTTAAGGTAATTGTTTTTATACTAACTATATAAAACAATTAATACGTCATGATTATTATGAGTGCTTATGCTCTTAATACTAATATAATAAATAGACACGTGCATGTAGTGTTTATTGTTTTGACTCGCAAAAGAGTGAGATTCTTTGTGGGTCAATAAACTCAGTGAGTTGGACAATAACATTACATGTATGGTGAATATTAATTATTGATGGAATCCACGTCCCAGTATAGGGATTGATGATACCCCCTTGAAAAAGTTTATAAGTTTTGATTATGTCAAACCTTGCAGGTAGATTGTGAATCTGACATATCAAATAAGTTAAGTGGAAGGTCTCAAGGAATTAAATAAGTCTATTAAATTTAATTATCAGTAATTTAATTTAATTGACGGGTATCTGTAATATTAATGTGAGGAGATAAATAAACATTTAATAATATAGAGCTTGAAATATAATTCTTAGTATAACATGGAATGCAATTATAATTTATTAGTGGTATAAATTATAATTTACGTAAATAAGGATTAATCCTAGTTGGATTAGGAATCCTTATTTGCATAGGAAGCTCTAGTTATACTAATTTTATGGTCCATGTTGTAACCTCTATATATACGCGCTCTAAGAGCTCTAGGGTTACACTTTTTTGCTCATAATCAAGAGATACACATTTTTGTGAGAAAGAGAAACCTCAGCAGTAGCGAGTCCACTCTCTGTAGAGCAAGGCGTGTACGAGGAATACAACAGAAATACGAAGGTTGAGTTCGAGCAGTTGTTTCACGCTTGTTACTGATATTTGTTATTCGGGATCAAACCAGAGAGATCTCGAAGGTATGATTCTAATCACGTAGATTAGGCTATGCTAATCATATCAAAATTTTTTGTCGTATGCGTATACATTATAGCCAGATCGTGGGAAATTTCGCAGTCTCCAACAAACCATATATGTAAGGTGTTGATAATAGCTTCTTACATTTTTTAAGAATCTTCAAGTAATGTGTGAACCATCTTTGCAAGGTGTTGACAATAGCTTCCAGATCTTCAAAGACCCTTCAGTAGGGATTGTTAAAGTGTCAACCATATTTGTGAAGTGCTAGCACTTCTGTCTTTAATTCTGCTTAAAATTTACCAGCACTTTGTTTTTTAATCAAGCTCTTTATTTTGCATTCCAATCACCATATATGAGTTCTAAGAGATCTTGAAACCATTCTAATAATATTCCATGAATGCTTGAACATTGAATAAATTCTTGAAACCTCATGACCGGTACAACGGCTTGCGAGCCGTAACTGGGGATGTAGTTAGGCGTAAAATGACCGTATAAGGCTGTAGTACGTTAGTCCAGGACTACTCGTCGCTCGTACGTCCCACAAGTAACATGAATCGGTCTAACTAGGCCAATAGGAAGAGGGCGTGGCCGTTTTCGGGTTTTTTTGGTCCAATTATGACAGGCATAACGGCTTGCGGGGCGTAACTGGGAATGTGGTGGTACTTAAAATGACCGTATATGGCTGTAGTACGTTAATCCAAGATTGCTCATCGCTCGTACGCCTCGCAAGCAGGATGAATCGGCCCAACTAGGCCAATAGGAAGGGGCGTGGCCGTTTTTTAGGTTTTTTCGTCCGATTATGACCGACACAATGACTTGCGTGGTGTAACTGTGGACGTGGTCATGATTAAACGACCGTATAAGGCTGTAGTATGTTAGTCTAAGACTACTCGTTGCTTGTACGCCCCACAAGAGGGACGAATCGACCCAACTAGGCCAATAGGAAGGGGGCGTGGCCATTTTTGAGTGTTTTTCATCTGATTATGACCAGAACAATGGCTTGCGGGGCGTAACTGGGGACATGGTTGGGCTTAAAATGACTGTATAAGGCTGTAGCACGTTAATTTCGGACTACGCTTAGCTCTTACACCTCGCAAGTAGGACGAATCAGCCCAACTAGGCCAATACGAAGCGGGCGTGGCCATTTTCAGATTTTTTCGTCCGATTATGACTGGCACAATGGCCTGGGGGTCTAACTGGGGACGTGGTCGGGCTTAAAATGACCGTATAAGGCTGTAGTATATTAGTCCAGGACTAGTTATTGCTCGTACGCCCCGCAAGAAGGGCGAATCGGCCCAACTAGGCCAATAGAAAGGGGGCGTGGCCGTTTTCGGGTGTTTTTCGTCCGATTATAACCGGCATAATGGCTTTCGGGGCATAACTGGGGACGTGGTTGGGCTTAAACGACCGTATAAGGCTATAATACATTAGTCTAGGACTATTCGTAGCCCGTTCGCCTCGCAAGCAGGACAAATTGGCCCAACTAGGCTAATAGGAAGGGGGCGTAGCCATTTTCGAGTGTTTTTCGTCCGATTATGACCGGCACAACGGCTTGCGCGGCGTAACTGTGGACGTGGCCAGGCTTAAAATGACCGTATAAGGCTATAATACGTTAATCCCGGAGTACTCATCACTCGTACGCCCCACAAGTAGGACGAATTGGCCCAATTAGGCCAATACGAAGCGGGCGTGGCTGTTTTCAGGTGTTTTTCGTCCGATTATGAGTGGCACAACGGCCTGCAGGGCGTACTTGAGAATGTGGTCGGGCTTAAAATGATCGTATAAGGCTGTAGTTCGTTAGTCCAGAACTATTCATCGCTCGTACGCCTTGCAGGAAGGACAAATCGACCCAACTAGGCCAATAGGAAGGGGGTGTGGCCATTTTTGGGTGTTTTTCATTCGATTATAACTAGCACAACGGCTTACGGGGCATAACTGGGGATGTGGTTGGGCTTAAAACGACCGTATGAGGTTGTAGTACGTTAGACCAGGACAACTCGTCACTCGTACGCCCCGCAAGGAGGACGAATTGGCCCAACTAGGCCAATAGGAAGGGGACATGGCCGTTTTCGGGTGTTTTTTGTCTGATTATGACTGGCACAACGGCTTGTGGGGCGTAACAAGGGTTGTGGTCAGGCTTAAAACGACTGTATAAGGCTGTAGTATGTTAATCCATGACTACTCGTCACTCGTACGCCCCGCAAGCAGGACGAATCAATCCAACTAGACCAATAGAAAGGGGGCGTGGCCGTTTTCGGGTGTTTTTTATCTGATTATGACTAACACGATGACTTACGGTGCGTAATTGAGGACGTGGTTAGGCTTAAAACGACCGTATAAGGCTATTATACGTTAGTCCAGGACTAGTCGTCGCTGGGACACCCCATAAGAAGGACGAATTGGCCTAACTACGGCAATTGGAAGGAGGCGTGGCCGTTTTCGGGTATTTTGCGTCCAACTATGACCGGCACAACGGCTTACGGAGCGAAACTGGGGATGTGGTTGGCCTTAAAACGATCGTATATGGCTGTAGTACGTTAGTACAGGATTACTTGTCGCTCGTACACCCCGCAAGCAGGACGAATCGGCCCAACTAGGCCAATAGGAAAGGGGCGTGGCCGTTTTTTGGTGTTTTTCGTCCAATTATAACTGGTATAACAGTTTGCGGGGTGTAACTAGGGACGTGGTTGGGCTTAAAACGACTGTATAAGGCTGTAGTATGTTAATCCAGGATTACTTGTCGCTCATATGCCCCGCATGCAGGACGAATCGGCCCAACTGGGCCAATCGGAAGGGGGGCGTGGCCGTTTTCAGGAGTTTTTCGTGCAATTATGACTGGCACAACGGCTTGCAAGGCGTAACTAGGGCCGTGGTTGGGCTCAAAATGATCGTATAAGGTTGTAATATGTTAATCGAGGACTACTCGTTGCTCGTACGCCACACAAGGAAGACTTATCGGCCCAATTAGGCCAATATGAAGGGGGCGTGGCTGTTTTCGAGTGTTTTTCGTCCGATGATGACTAGCAAAATAGCTTAAAGGGCGTAACTGGGGTCGTGGTTAGGCTTAAAATGACTGTATAAGGCTATAGTACGTTAGTCCAGGACTACTTGTCGCTTGTACTACCCGCAAGCAGGACGAATCAGCCCAACTAGGCCAATAGGAAAGGGGCGTGGCTGTTGACGGGTGTTTTTCGTCCGACTATGACCGGCACAACGGCTTGCGAGGCGTAACTAGGGACGTGGTCGGGCTTAAAATGACCATATAAGGATGTAATATGTTAATCCTGGACTACTCGTCCCTCGTACAGCATGTAAGCAGGACGATTCGGCCCAACTAGGTTAACAAGAAGGGGGCATGGCCATTTTCGGGTGTTGTTCGTCTGATTATGACCTGTACAACGGCTTGCAAGGCGTAACTAGGGACATAGTCGAGCATAAAATGACCGTATAAGGCTGTAGTACGTTAGTTCAGGACTACTCGTCGCTCGTACGCCCCAAAAGCAACACAAATTGGCCCAATTAAGCCAATAGGAAGGGGGTGTGGCCATTTTCGGGTGTTTTTTGTCCGACTATGATAGGAATAACGGCTTGCGAGGCGTAACTGGGAATGTGGTTGTGCTTAAAACGACCGTATATAGCTGTAGTACATGAATCTAGGACTACAGCTGTTTTATAGTGTTTTTCGACCGATTATGACGGCACAACGGCTTGCAAGGCGTAATTGGAGGCATGGTTCAAACGACCGTATAAGGTTGTAGTATGTTAATCCAAGACTACTCGTCACTCGTACACCCCGCAAGAGGTCCGAATCAGCCTAATTAGGTCAATAGGAAGGGGTGTGGCCGTTTTTGGGTGTTTTTCGGCCGATTATGACCGGCACTACGGCTTGCAGGGCATAATGGGGGCGTGGTCGGGCTTAAAATGATCGTATAAGGCTATAACACGTTAATCCAAGACTACTCGTCGCTCGTATGCCCCGCAAGAGATCTGAATCGGCCTAACTAGGCCAATAAGAAGGGGGCGTGGCCGTTTTCGGGTGTTTTTTGGCCGATTATGACCGGCACAATGGCTTGCAGGGCGTAACTGGGCGTGTGGTCGAGCTTCAAATGACCATATAAGGCTGTAGTACATTAATCTAGAAACATTCGTCACTCGTACGCCTTGCAAGAGGTCCGAATCGGCCCAACTTGGCCAATAGGAAGGGGGCGTGACAGTTTTCGGCCGGTTAAGACCGGCACAATGGCTTGCAGGGCGTAACTGTGGGCGTGGTCGGACTTCAAACAACTGTATAAGGCTGTAGGACGTTAATCCAGGACTACTCGTTGCTCGTACGCCCAACAAAAGGTCCGAATCTGCCTAACTAGGTCAATAGGAAGGGGGCGTGGCCGTTTTCGGGTGTTTTTCATTCGATTATGACAGGCATAACGGCCTGCGGGGCGTAACTGGGAATGTGGTTATGTTTAAAACAACCGTATATAGCTGTAGCACATGAATCTAGGACTACTCATCGCTCGTACGCCCTGCAAGTAGGATGAATTGGCCAAACTAGGCCACTAGGAAGGGGGCGTGGCCATTTTTTGGGTGTTTTTCGTCCGAACATGACTGACACAATGGCTTGCGTGGCGTAACTGTGGATGTGGTCATGCTTAAAACGACCGTATAAGGTGGTAGTATGTTAGTCCAGGACTACTCGTTGCTCGTACGCCCCACAAGCAAGACGAATCGGCCCAACTAGGCTAATAATAAGGGGGTGTGGCCGTTCTCGGGTGTTTTTCGTCCGGTTATGGCTGGCACAGCTGCTTGCAGGGCGTAACTGGAGGCGTGGTCGCCCTTAAATGACTGTATAAGGTTATAGTACGTTAATGCCTTGATTTTGATGATAACAAAACATGGTTTAATGATCTAATAATTCTACTTAGTGTGTAGAATAATTATTAATTAGATATTGATTTGAAGCTTATCTTAATGGAGGATTTGTGATACAAAGATTTGAATAAAGAATGAAAAGCATGATGAGGTGATGTATTCTACAAAGCTGATATTATAAGAAGATAAAGGAATCTTAAGTTGATGAAAATCTTAGATTGAAGATTGATACTCATGAAGGAATGATATATTCAACAATGGTGATCTTATAAGAGAATAAAGATGATGGATATCAAGGAAGAAGAATGAAAATGCTAAAAGTCTCAATTGAAAAGATTGGAGGCTTTGAGGACTTGAAAATATCTTGCAAGAATCAAAGAAGAAGAGACCGACTCAAAGATAGAGAAACTTTCTTGTTAGATTTGAAGATGTCTTGAAGACATGGAAGAAATCA
Organism: Euryodendron excelsum; assembly: GCA_033060915.1. NCBI lineage: Eukaryota > Viridiplantae > Streptophyta > Magnoliopsida > Ericales > Pentaphylacaceae > Euryodendron > Euryodendron excelsum. The sequence continues at coordinate 48,114,736 of CM065384.1, forward strand.
CAAGACTTGGAAAGTTGTTTTGGAAGAGTTGTTGAAATCTATGGAGAAACTATATTGATTAAAGAATTCTAGAAGAAATCTAGAAATGAAGATGTTCAATAAAGAATAGAAAATCAGCTGAAGAAATGAAGATTCTAAGTCATGGAAGCTCTCTTGAAGATCTTGAAGAAGACTTGGTTAAATAGTTGAAGCATTGATGATGGAAGAGCTCTACAAGTAATGAAAATGGGGAAAATTCATCTAGAATGAATTGAAGATGTTCTTG
>CM065384.1:48120000-48135108 GCA_033060915.1 Euryodendron excelsum
TCAAGATCGTTTTTTTTCAAAACTCTAAGTGTAGTCTTCGGATTATTCTTAGTTTTTAGGTGACCTAACTCACCTTAATCAAGTTAGGTGGCGACTCCAAATCTTTTCCAAAAGCCCTTTATTCAAACCAATTTTCAATTCAAACCTAGTCGCACTCATTCTTTTAGGAGGGTGAGTTTTAACGAGAGAGTACAACATTTTTTCTGCTTGTGTGAGTATTCCTCGAGTGCGAAAAATCTGGGCGCGACATGTATGTTGAACAACCTCCTGGTTTTGAAAATCCTATATTTCCAGATCATGTTTTCAAACTTACTAAAGCCTTATATGGTTTAAAGGAAGCCCCAAGGGCCTGGTATGCAAAGCTAAGCAAATTTTTGACTGAAAATGATTTTACGAGAGGAAAAGTTGATACAACTCTTTTTATAAAGGTTAAAAATCATGACATGTTACTTTGTGCAAATTTATGTTGATGACATTATATTTGGCTCTACTAATGAAAAGCTTTGCAAAGAATTTACTAAGTGTATGCAGGGTGAGTTTGAGATGAGCATGTTGGGTGAGCTTAATTACTTCCTTGGACTTCAAATCAAACAATCAAAGGAAGGAATTTTCATTAACCAAGCAAAATACATCAAAGATCTACTCAAGAAGTTTGGACTGGAAGATGCAAAGCCACTAAGCACCCCTATGAATTCTTCAACAAAGCTTGACAGTGATGAGAAGGTATTTTGGTAGATACTAAGCTATATAGAAGTATGATAGGCTCACTGCTTTACTTAACTGCTAGTAGGCCTGATATTATGTTTAGTGTATGCTTGTGTGCTCGCTTTCAATCTAATCCTAAGGAATCGCATGTTGTTGCTGTTAAACGAATATTTAGATACCTTAAGCACACACATAATTTTAGATTGTGGTATCCTAGAAACACATCTTTGAACTTAATTGGTTATTCGGATGCTGATTATGCTGGTAGCAAAGTTGATAGAAAAAGCACTAGTGGATCTTGTCAATTTCTTAGAATTATGCTTGTTTCATGGTTTAGTAAGAAACAAAACTCTATTGCCCTTTCTACAGCTGAGGCTGAGTATATTGTAGCCAGAAGTTGTTGTGCACAAGTGCTTTGGATAAAACATCAACTAGAGGATTTTGGTTTAACATTTGAACATATTCCAATTAGATGTGATAACACAAGTGCCATCAATCTAACTAAAAATCCTATCCAACACTCTCGCACAAAGCACATTGAGATTAGACATCATTTTATACGTGATCATGTGTAAAAAGGTGACATCTTACTTGATTTTGTGAGTACTGAACATCAACTTGCTGATATATTCACAAAACCTTTAAATGAAGATAGATTTTGTATGATTAAAAGAGAATTGGGAATGAGCAATCCTTTATCTTGAATGCTTAGATGTTTATATGTGTTTGATGGATGTATAAGAATCTTTAAAATTGATTATAAACTTTTTTGATCCATTTCATAGCTTTTAAAATCACATCTTTGCATTTCTAAAGAAAAAGAGTCGACTCATGCCTCAAAAGAGTCGACTCCTGGACTCCGGAATCAGCCCCAGAAGTCCTTTGTTGAAAAGAGTTGACTCCTTTTGCTAAAAGAGTCGACTCATTTGAACAGAGAGCTCAAGAAGCTTTCTTCACTCAAAAGAGTCGACCCTTTTTAGCCATGAGTCAACTCATTTAAGTCAAAATTGCTTTATTACTGCAAAATTCCTGTTTTATACGAATCATTTCAAAATTCCTGTTTTCTCTCTTTTCTTTCACGATCAACCGCCACCTCCACTTCCAACCACCGAAAAACTCTCTCTCAATCCCTACCCAGCCTATATTTGATCATCCTAAAGCCTTCCTAACCTCCTTCAACCGCTATTCTCAACCTTCAATGGCTCCTAAATCTTCTCCATCAAAGAAAGGCAAGAAAGCCCTAAAAGAGCCGACTCCCACATCCAAAAGAGGAACGAAGAGGATGACAAAAGGGGACTCTTCCAGGCTTTCAAAAAGGAGAAAAGGGAAGCAAACTGAGGAGGAGGAAGATGAATTTCTCAACAACACCATCTACTTTGAGAAGAAATCCAACCGAGATAAGTATGAGAAAATCTTCTCTTCTAGAGTTATTTTAAATGGAAGATGGATAGATTATGCTTTCTTTGCCAAAGAGAAGTTTGCATTTGAACCTAAATTTGAAGCCCTTGGTTGGAAATCCATTACCCTATTAAAGGATGATGTATATCCTGAAATTGTGGGACAATTCTATGCCCATGTAGAAAAGGAAACTGGGGATGTCAATGTGATCAGTTATGTGAAGGGTGAAACCATTACACTCACTAAAGGAGTGATCTGTCAGATTTTGAAAATTGGTAGTGGTGGGCAAATGGACAAGAAAGATGTTAGTAGAAAAATTGCTTTGTCTGCCTTATTAGGAAAGGAAATCACTGATGATTCATTCCAACCCATGTCCAATGAATTGCCTTTGGAACTAAGATTGGTGCATCATTTTATCTGTCACATTCTCATTCCTAAAGGTGGCAAATTTGATTACATCACTGAAAGGGAACTGTTTTTCCTTTGGGCTTATTTGACAGACATTAAAATTGATTTGCTTGAGTTCATTTTAGAGCACATTGTTAAGGCCTTAAGAACTAAAGTTAGCTTACCCTATGGGATTCTTTTGACCAAAGTTTTCAAACACTTTAAGATAGACTTAAGGGGTGAAAAGCACAGAACCCTTGATTCAAATTCTAATGAGTACAATCAGAAAACTTTGTCAAGAATGGGCTATCACTTCAACCCACAGAGCAAGACTTGGACCCCTAGAAAGGAGAAACACATTGACAGTGGGACTCCTAGAATTGAATCCATTGATAGAGGTGAACCTTCCAGTGCCATACTAGAGAGTGGTGAACCCTCTAGACCTGCCCCTTCTCTTGCTCCAAGGGAACTTTTTCCAATGATCATTGTTCCTAGTGACCAATTAGTGGATATGTCTATTTTGATAAGCATGGTAAGAGATTTGAAAAGGCATCAAGAAGAGATGTTCACCAAGTTGGACAAGAAAATTGATAATGGGGCTACTCGATTATTCTTTGTTGAGAAGAAGGTGAGGGAATTGAGCAAGGCCTTTGTGTCTGAAGGAAACAAAATAAGAGAGAAAGTTGCCAATGACATTGCTCTTTCCACTGAGCATATTGGCAAATATATGAAGAAGCTGGTTGGAGACCAATACCACCCTCTCTTCCCTTCAGCAGCATGAATTTGCAGAGCAGGATTTAAGTACAGATGAGTTGGAAGGATCTAGTGGAAGGGAGCATACCTCTTCTCAGCCATCACCTGTAGACCCCTCTGATCCCTTTGGCCAAACTCCTCCAAAGTCTTCTGTTGCACCTCACAAATATGACCTGAGACAAAGACCTTCAAGCAGCAAATTTTCAAACACTACTGATGATCCAGTTGATCTCTCTTAAACCCCTTCTCCCAAAAGAAAATGAAGACCTCTACTTCTGAACTTCCTATCTTCTGTTTTTGAACAAATCATTCTCTGAAGCAACATGTAATATTTTTGTGGATGGTTCTCTTTGTTAAACTCTTTCAGTATTTCTTTATGAATGAATAATGTCTTTTGGATCTTATTGTCTTAACATTGCTGTTTTACTTGTGAATGTCGAATAAGTGATTGCTTTAACTGTCTTAACATTGTTATTATTATGAATGTTGAATGAGTGATTGCCTTAACTACCTTAATCAATGTTCTTATCATAAACATCATTTTATTCTATATTTTTGTTTTGTTATTGTACCTGTCTACTTTTCTCCAACCATTACTCTTCTTTTTGAGGATTTGACAAAAAGGGGGAGAAATTATTCTAAAAAAGATCAAAAGGGGAGAAAACACTCCTCAATGCATTACCAGGTATAAGAAACACATTTCTCTTTAACCTTCATTTCGTTATCTGGTACTAGTTGACTGCAATGAATTATTCTCTATTACTAAATAAGTGCAAAGGAATTATATTGCAATAAGGCATCAACTGTAAAAGAAAGGGGGAGCATTAGATTGATGCAAAAGGAGAAACATGTAGCATGAATATTCTGCACTTTCAAGTGCCTACATGCCCTGAACCTCTCAAGCACAAAGTACAAAAGCAAGGGGGAGCAAATGTTTGGTATGAAAATCTCACTCTCTCTAAATTTTTCTGATATTGCACATCATTGATTTTCTTAGAATTTTGAGCATATTGACTATACTCATAAAGGTTCCTTTGTATGCCATATCAAAGTAACCTCCTTCATTAAGGGGGAGAATTTTTTTTTCTTCCACTTTTCCATTCTATATTTGCATTCCATTTTTGTTGTCCCTTTTTGAATGATTAACAAAAAGGGGGAGAAATACTTATGAAAAATATATGAATATGAAAAATATATGAAAAAGGGAAAGAAGGGAAAGAAACTTGGAAATTTGACTTGAAGCACCGTGCTTGTCATTGTTTTTATCCCTTATACTTTATATTGAGCTTAATTGCATATATTTTTAATGTTTTGTTATTATAAAAAAGGGGGAGATTGTTGAGTCAATGCCTTGATTTTGATGATAACAAAATATGATTCAATGATCTAATAATTCTACTTAGTGTGCAGAATAGTTATTAATTAGATCTTGATTTGAAGCTTATCTTAATGGAGGATTTGTGATGCAAAGATTTGAATAAAGAATGAAAAGCATGATGAGGTGATGTACTCTACAAAGCTGATATTATAAGAAGATAAAGGAATCTCAAGTTGATGAAAATCTTAGATTGAAGATTGATACTCATGAAGAAATGGCATATTCAACAATGGTGATCTTATAAGAGAATGAAGATGATGGATATCAAGGAAGAAGAATGAAAATGCTAAAAGTCTCAATTGGAAAGATTGGAGGCTTTGAGGACTTGAAGATATCTTGCAAGAATCAAAGAAGAAGAGACCGACTCAAAGATAGAGAAACTTTCGTGTTAGATTTGAAGATATCTTGAAGACATGGAAGAAATCACAAGACTTGGAAAGTTGTCTTGGAAGAGTTGTTGAAATCTATGGAGAAGCTATATTGATTGAAGAATTCTAGAAGAAATCTAGAAATGAAGATGTTCAATAAAGAATAGAAAATCAGCTGAAGAAATGAAGATTCTAAGTCATGGAAGCTCTCTTGAAGATCTTGAAGAAGACTTGGTTAAATGGTTGAAGCATTGATGATGGAAGAGCTCTACAAGTAATGAAAATGGAGAAAATTCATCTAAAATGAATTGAAGATGTTCTTGGAATCATCAAGCCTTGAAGAAGCATTTGCAAGCTTTAAAAAGCTTATTTGAATGATCCATGAAAAGATTGGAAGCTTTGGAAAAGAATGAAGAAAAGCTGAAAAAATATGATTTTTGGTTAAAAGAGTCGACTCCTCAAGTAAAAAGAGTTAACTCATTCGAATAGAGCCTTGAAAATCTGCTGGAAGCTTAAAAGAGTCGACTCCTGGTGTAAAAAGAGTCGACTCATTTCAACAGAGAACAAATATTTTGCAGACTGCTTAAAAGAGTCGACTCCAAGAGCAAAAGAGTCAACTCATTTGGACAGTGACTTGAAAAATCTGCTGAAATGCAAAAAGAGTCGACTCATTGTAAAAAGAGTCGACCCCCAGACAGTAACGGCTAGTTTTTTGACAGACGGTATGGGCAAATATGCAACCAAATCTTCTCCCATACCTCTCCAACGACTAGAATCGATCCATATCTTTATATACAAGATACATACAGCTTCAATGATGATGATTAGAGCAATTATACCATTGATATCAAGAGCTTGAAGCTGAAAACCTCCTGTACCTCACTGCCACACATTTTTGCTGAGTGTTTAAGGTTATTCATTGAGTTGTATTTGTTTATATACTCACTAGGAGAGTTACCCATTGTATAACATTTATTCATTTCACTTGGGTGGGTTTGCAAACCTGCAAGTTTGAGTGTTCTTGGGTAAAAACACTTGTAAGTTTGAATGAAGGTTGGACAAAATCACTTGTAAGTTTGAGAGAAGCTTGGACAAAATCTCTTAGTTTTGAAAGCTTGGGAAGAAGCTTTTGTAAGAGTGAGCTGGGCACTTGTGGCAAAACCAGCAGCTGTGTAAAGAGTGTTACATAGTGGAATTCCTTCGAAAGGATCAAAGAAGAGAGGATGTAGGCAAGGTTGGCCGAACCTCTATAAACCTGGTGCTCTTCTCTCTTGCATCTGTTTTGCTTTTTTGCTCTCTATACATGCTTGCATAGGTACATACTTTGATATATACTTTACTTGCTTGATCTACACTTTGATTAATCATTGCAAAAATACATAAACTGTTTTTAGTTGCAATTCTTGATATAAATTCTATAAAACCCAATTCACCCCCCTCTTGGGTTGCCTACTTGGGCCAACAAATCCTGGACTACTCGTCCCTCATACTCCCCGTAAGAGTTTCGAATCGGCCCAACGTGGCCAATAGGAAAGGGTTTTGACCGTTTTCGAGTATTTTTCGTCCGGTTATGGTCGGCACAACTACTTGCAGGGCATAACTCGAGGCGTGGTCACTCTTAAAACGACCGTATAAGGCTGTTGTATGTTAATCCTGGACTAGTCGTCGCTCGTACGCCCCGCAAGAGTTCCGAATCAGCCCAAGTAGGCTTGCAGGAAGGGTTTTGGCCGTTTTCGGGTGTTTTTTGTCCGGTTATGGCCGACACAGCTGCTTGCAAGGCGTAACTGGAGGCGTGGTCGCACTTGAAACGACCGTATAAGGCTGTAGTGCATAAATCCTGGACTACTCGTCGCTCATACGCCCTGCAAGAGTTCCAAATCAGCCCAACTAGGCTTATAGGAAGGGGTTTTGGCCGTTTTCGGGTGATTTTCGTCCGGTTACGGCCGATACAGTTGCTTGCAGGGCGTAACTGGAGGCGTGGTCACCCTTAAATGACCGTATAAGGCTGTAGTACGTTAATCCTGGACTACTCGTCGATCGTACGCCTCGCAAGAGTTCCGAATCGGCCCAACGAGGCCTATAGGAAGGGGTTTTAGCCGTTTTCGGGTATTTTTCGTCCGGTTATGGCCGGCACAGCTGCTTGCAGGGCATAACTCGAGGCGTGGTCGGGCTTAAAACGATCGTATAAGGCTGTAGTACGTTAATCCTGGACTACTCGTCGCTCGTGCACCTTGCAAGAGTTCCGAATAAGCCCAACTAGGCATATAAGAAGGGGTTTTGGCCGTTTTCGGGTGTTTTTCGTCCAGTTATGGCCGGCACAGCTGCTTGCAGGGTGTAACTGGAGTCGTGGTCATGCTTAAAGCGACTGTATAAGGCTGTAGTACGTTAATTCTGGACTACTTGTCGCTCGTACGCCCCGCTAGAGTTCCGAATCGGCCCAACTAGGCCTATAGGAAGGGGTTTTGGCCGTTTTTAGGTGTTTTTCGTCCGGTTATGGCCGGCACAGCTGCTTGCAGGGCATAAATCGAGGCGTGGTCGGGCTTAAAACGATCATAGAAGGCTGTAGTACGTTAATCTTGGACTACTTGTCGCTCGTACGCCTCGCTAGAGTTCCGAATCGGCCCAACAAGGCCCATAGGAAGGGGTTTTAGCCGTTTTCGGGTGTTTTTCGTCCGGTTATGGCCGGCACAGTTGCTTGCAGGGCGTAACTGGAGGCGTGGTCACGCTTGAAACGACCGTATAAGGCTGTAGTACGTTAATCCTGGACTACTCGTCGCTCATACGCCCCGCTAGAGTTCCGAATTGGCCCAACTAGGCCTATAGGAAGGGGTTTTAGCCGTTTTCGGGTGTTTTTCGTCCGGTTATGGTTGGCACAGCTGCTTGCAGGGCGTAACTGGAGGCATGGTCGCACTTAAAATGACTATATAAGGCTGTAGTACATTAATCCTAGACTACTCGTCGCTCGTACGCCTCGTAAGAGTTCCGAATCGGCCCAACTAGGCCTATAGGAAGGGGTTTTGGCCGTTTTTGGGTGTTTTTCGTCCTGTTATGGCCGGCACAGCTGCTTGTAGGGCATAACTCGAGGCATGGTCGCACTTAAAACAACCGTATAAGGCTGTAGTACGTTAATCCTAGACTACTCGTCGCTCGTACGCCCCGCAAGAGTTCCGAATCGGCCCAACTAGGCCTATAGGAAGGGGTTATGGCCGTTTTCGGGTGTTTTTCGTCCGATTATGGCCGGCACAGCTGCTTGTAGGGCATAACTCGAGGCGTGGTCGGGCTTAAAACGACCGTATAAGGCTGTAGTACGTTAATCCTAAACTACTCGTCACTCGTGCGCCATGCAAGAGTTCCGAATCAGCCCAACTAGGCTTATAGGAAGGGGTTTTGGCCGTTTTCGGGTGTTTTTCGTCCGATTATGGCCGGCACAGCTGCTTGCAGGGCGTAACTGGAGTCGTGGTCATGCTTAAAACGACTGTATAAGGTTGTACTACGTTAATCCTGGACTACTCGTCGCTCGTACGCCCTGCTAGAGTTTCGAATTGGCCCAACTAGGTCTATAGGAAGGGGTTATGGCCGTTTTCGGGTGTTTTTCGTCCGGTTATGGCCGGCACAGCTGCTTGTAGGGCATAACTCGAGGCGTGGTCGGGCTTAAAACGACCGTATAAGGCTGTAGTACGTTAATCCTAAACTACTCGTCACTCGTGCGCCATGCAAGAGTTCCGAATCAGCCCAACTAGGCTTATAGGAAGGGGTTTTGGCCGTTTTCGGGTGTTTTTCGTCTGATTATGGCCGGCACAGCTGCTTGCAGGGCGTAACTGGAGTCGTGGTCATGCTTAAAACGACTGTATAAGGCTGTAGTACATTAATCCTGGACTAGTCGTCGCTTGTACGCCCTGCTAGAGTTCCGAATCGGCCCAACTAGGCCTATAGGAAGGGGTTTTGGCCGTTTTCGGGTGTTTTTCGTCCGGTTATGGCCGGCACAGCTGCTTGCAGGGCATAAATCGAGGCGTGGTCGGGCTTAAAACTATCGTAGAAGGTTGTAGTACGTTAATCCTGGACTACTCGTCGCTCGCACGCCCCGCTAGAGTTCCGAATCGGCCCAACTAGGCCCATAGTAAGGGGTTTTAGCCATTTTCGGGTGTTTTTTGCCCGGTTATGGCCGACATAGCTGCTTGTAGGGCGTAATTGGAGGCGTGGTCATGCTTAAAACGACCGTATAAGGCTGTAGTACGTTAATCCTGGACTACTCGTCGCTCATACGCCCCGTTAGAGTTCTGAATCGGCCCAACTAGGCCTATAGGAAGGGGTTTTAGCCGTTTTTGGGTGTTTTTGTCCGGTTATGGCCGACATAACTGCTTGCAGGGCGTAACTAGAGGCATGGTCAAGCTTAAAACGACCGTATAAGGCTGTAGTACGTTAATCCTAAACTGCTTGTCACCTGTGTGCCATGCAAGAGTTCCAAATCAGCCCAACTAGGCTTATAGAAAGGGGTTTTGGCCGTTTTCGAGTGTTTTTCGTCCGATTATGGCCGGCACAGCTGCTTGCAGGGCGTAACTGGAAGCGTGGTCACCCTTAAATGACCATATAAGGCTGTAGTACGTTAATCCTAGACTACTCGTCGCTCATACGCTCCGTTAGAGTTCCGAATCGGCCCAACTAGGCCTATAGGAAGGGGTTTTAGCCGTTTTCGGGTGTTTTTCGTCCGGTTATGGCCGGCACAACTGCTTGCAGGGCGTAACTGGAGGCGTGGTCACGCTTAAAACGACCATATAAGGTTGTAGATGTTAATCCTGGACTACTCGTCGCTTTTATGCTCCGCTAGAGTTCCGAATCGGCCTAACTAGGCCTATAGGAAGGGGTTTTAGCCGTTTTCGGGTGTTTTTCGTCCGGTTATGGCCGGCACAGCTGCTTGCAGAGCATAACTTGAGGCGTGGTCACGCTTGAAACAGCCGTATAAGGCTGTAGTACGTTAATCCTGTACTACTCGTCGCTCGTACGCCCCGCAAGAGTTCCGAATTGGCCCAACTAGGCCTATAGGAATGGGTTATGGCCATTTTCGGGTGTTTTTCGTCCGGTTATGGCCGGCACAGCTGCTTGTAGGGCATAACTCGAGGCATGGTCATGCTTAAAACTACCGTATAAGGCTGTAGTACGTTAATCCTGAACTACTCGTCACCTGTGTGCCGTGCAAGAGTTTCGAATAAACCTAACTAGGCTTATAGGAAGGGGTTTTGGCCGTTTTCGGGTGTTTTTCGTCCGATTATAGCTGGCACAGCTGCTTGCAGGGCGTAACTGGAAGCGTGGTCGACCTTAAATGACTGTATAAGGCTGTAGTACGTTAATCCTAGACTACTCGTCACTCATACTCCCCGCAAGAGTTCCGAATTGGCCCAACGAGGCCATAGGAAGGGGTTTTGGCCCTTTTTTGGTGTTTTTCGTTCGGTTATGGCCAGCACAGCTGCTTGTAGGGCGTAACTGGAGGCATGGTCACACTTGAAACGACCATATAAGGCTGTAGTACATTAATCTTGGACTACTCGTCGCTCGTACGCCCTGTAAGAGTTCCGAATTAGCCCAATTAGGCTTATAGGAAGGGGTTTTGGCTCTTTTTGAGTGTTTTTCGTCCGGTTATAGCCGACACAGTTGTTTGCAAGGTGTAACTGGAGGCGTGGTCACCCTTAAACGACCGTATAAGGCTGTAGTACGTTAATCCTGGACTACTCGTCGCTCATACGCCCCGTTAGAGTTCCGAATTGGCCCAACTAGGCCTATAGGAAGGGGTTTTAGCCGTTTTCGGGTGTTTTTCGTCCGGTGATGGTTGGCACAGCTGCTTGCAGGGCATAGCTGGAGGCATGGTCGCACTTAAAACGACTATATAAGGCTGTAGTACATTAATCCTGGACTACTCGTAGCTCGTGCACCCTGCAAGAGTTCCGAATCAGCCCAACTAGGCATATAGGAAGGAGTTTTGGCCGTTTTCGGGTGTTTTTTGTCCGGTTATGGTCGGCATAGTTGCTTGCATGGCGTAACTGGAGGCATGGTCACACTTAAAACGACTGTATAAGGCTGTAGTACATTAATCCTAGACTACTCGTCGCTCGTACGCCTCGCAAGAGTTCTGAATTGGCCCAACTAGGCCTATAGGAAGGGGTTTTGGCCGTTTTTGGGTGTTTTTCGTTTGGTTATGGCCGGCACAGCTGCTTGGAGGGCATAACTCGAGGCATGGTCGCATTTAAAATGACCGTATAAGGCTGTTGTATGTTAATCCTAGACAACTCGTCGCTCGTACGCCTCGCAAGAGTTTTGAATCGGCCCAACTAGGCCTATAGGAAGGGGTTTTGGCCGTTTTTGGGTGTTTTTCGTCCGGTTATGGCCGGCATAGTTGCTTATAGGGCATAACTCAAGGCGTGGTCATGCTTAAAACGACCGTATAAAGCTTTAGTGCGTTAATCCTTGACTACTCGTCGCTCGTGCGCCTTGCAAGAGTTCCGAATCAGCCCAACTAGGCTTATAGGAAGGGGTTTTGGCCGTTTTCGGGTGTTTTTCGTCCGGTTATGGCCGGCACTATTGCTTGTAGGGCGTAACTGGAGGCGTGGTCATCCTTAAACGATCGTATAAGGCTGTAGTACGTTAATCCTGGACTACTCGTTGCTCGTATGCCCCGCAAGAGTTCCGAATTGGCCCAACTTGGCCTATAGGAAGGGGTTTTGGCCGTTTTCGGGTGTTTTTCGTCCAGTTATGGCCGGCACAGCTACTTATAGGGCATAACTCAAGGTGTGGTCGGGCTTAAAACGACCGTATAAGGCTTTAGTACTTTTATCCTGGACTACTCGTCGCTCGTGCGCCCTGCGAGAGTTCCGAATCAACCCAACTAGTTTTATAGGAAGGTGTTTTGGCCGTTTTCAGGTGTTTTTCGTCCGGTTATGGCCAGCACAGCTGTTTGCAGGGCGTAACTGGAGGCGTGGTCACACTTAAAACGACCGTATAAGGCTGTAGTACGTTAATCCTGGACTACTCATTGCTGTACGCCCCGCAAGAGTTTCGAATAGGCCCAACTAGGCCTATAGGAAGGGGTTTTGGCCGTTTTCGGGTGTTTTTCGTCCGGTTATGGCCGGCACAGCTGCTTGCAGAGCGTAACTCGAGGTGTGGTCACGCTTAAAATGACCGTATAAGGCTGTAGTACATTAATCCTGGACTACTCGTCGCTCGTACGCCCCACAAGAGTTCCGTATCGGCCCAACTAGGCCTATAGGAAGGGGTTTTGGCCGTTTTCTGGTGTTTTTCGTCCGGTTATGGCCGGCACAGCTGCTTGCAGTGCATAACTCGAGGCGTGGTCGCTCTTTAAATGACTGTATAAGACTGTAGTAGGTTAATCCTAGACTACTCGTCGCTTGTACGCCTCGCAAGAGTTTCGAATCAGCCCAACTAGGCTTATCGGAAGGGGTTTTGGCCGTTTTCGGGTGTTTTTCATCCGGTTATGGCCGGCACAGCTACTTGCAGGGCGTAACTGGAGGTGTCATCACGCTTAAAACGACTGTATGAAGCTGTAGTATGTTAATCCTGGATTACTCGTCACTCGTGCGCCCCGCAAGGGTTTCGAATTAGACCACCTAGGCCAATAGGAAGGGGTTTTGGCCGTTTTTGGGTGTTTTTCATTCGGTTATGGCCGGCACAGCTGCTTGCAGGGCGTAACTGGAGGCATGGTCGTGCTTAAAATGATCGTATAAGGCTGTAGTACGTTAATGCTGGACTACTCGTCACTCGTACGCCCCATAAAAGTTCCGAATCGGCCCAACTAGGCCTATAGTAAGGGGTTTTGGCCGTTTTCGGGTGTTTTTCGTCCAGTTATGGCCGACACAGCTGCTTGCTGGGCATAACTGGAGGCGTGGTCACGCTTAAAACGACCGAATTAGGCTGTAATACGTTAATCCTGGACTACTCGTGGCTCGTACGTCCCGCAAGAGTTTCGAATTGGCCCAGCTAGCCTTATAGGAAGGGGTTTATGCCGTTTTTAGGTGTTTTTCGTCCGGTTATGGGCGGCACAGCTGCTTGCAGGGCGTAACTCGAGGCGTGGTCGGGCTTAAAACGACTGTATAAGGCTGTAGTACGTTAATCCTGGACTACTCGTCACTTGTACGCCCCATAAGAGTTCACTTTAAGAGTAAGTCATAATTTTTATTGATTCGGTTTCTGACACCTTTGCTTTACAAGTTCATAACTTTTTAACCGTATGTTAGAATCATACAAGGCCGATGGCATTGGATTCGTATCGCTAAGACCAAGCTAACTGTCTTTCGGGCAATTTTCAGCCCTTTTTTAAGGGTTAAATTTGTGGTCAAAGTTTATCGGTCTGTTGGTTTGTCCAATTTTCATTGAAAGAAAAAAAAAAAGAACAAAACAGAGCTACTTGTGCGGTTGCTACTTCGTTCTAGTAAGATTTCTTCTTGATTAATGGATGACGTAGATTATAATACTGGCATGAAATTGTCCTTTGTCCTCTTGAATGGACATAACTATATCGCATGGTCTAGGCCGGTATCCCTATCTCTTGGAGGGAGATCAAAACTAGGACACATTACTAGAACAACCATTGCACCAGATTTTGATGATGACGCATATAGTGATTGGCTTGCAACTAATCAATTGGTCGTGTATTGGCTTTTCAATTCTATGGAGCCTAAAATTGCAGAAATCTGTACATTCTACGAATTTGCTTAGGATCTTTGGGCATCTGTGAAAAATTTATATGCTCATCAACAGAATGTTGCTTGCGTTTTCCAATTGCAATGCGATGTTTCTCAAGCTCAACAGGGCGAGCAATCTTTCACAGAGCATCTTAGGAGACTTAACAGTATGTGGGATGAATTGGCTATGTATCGTCCCCCCACCGTCGAACTTCGTATACTACAAAAGCATTTTGAACAAGATAAGGTGTTTCAATTACTCACTATTCTTAAAACCAGAGTATGAGCATCTTAAGAGTCAGATGTTGATGGGTTCAGATGTCCCCTCATGATCAAATGTCTGTGCCATAATCCAGCAACAAGAAACTAGAAAAAGCGTCATGAATACAGAGTATAGAAGTCATGACATCACATAATCGAGTGCCTTGTTTGTTGATTAGAAGAAAGATGATAGGCGATAGTGTTGGGGACTGCAAAATTTCTTACGACCTGGCTATAGTGTATACGCATGAGTTTATTGACCCACAAAGAATCTCACTCTTCTGTGAATCAAAACAATAAATACTATATGCACGTGTCTATTTATTATGTTAGGATTAAGAGTATAAGCACTCATAATAATCATGAGGTATTAATTGTTTTATATAGTCAGTATAAAAACAATTACCTCAACACGGTCCTGTTCAATACACACAAAGTGTACTAGTGTAAGGAATTGGAACTATACCATTCCCCATAGTCAAGACAGACCTATTAAAACCTTGTACTACAATCCTACTGATGGCTGTGAACGATTAACTTATATTCCATAAGAACCGATGATATGATCTTCCGTGTGTAAGTTGTACCTTACACACCAAATCATCTACTATATAGAATAAGAGACACACATGCATAATCATTAAATAAATAACGCAATGCAAACATTTCTCACACAGATTCTCATTAAAATGGAATAACTAATTTATTAATAAATACTAAAGTCACAACACAAAGCATGTCTTTTCGTATAAATTCCCAACAATCTCCGACTTAGACTCAAAGCCATGCTGTAATGCATCTAAGTCCCATCCCTTTTAAATGACTCTCAAAAGTCTTTGCTGGTAAGGTCTTTGTAAAAGGGTCTGCCAGGTTGTTTGCTGATGCAATCTTGGTAACCACCACATCACCTCTGTGCACTATGTCTCGTATAAGGTGATATTTACGCTCCATGTGTTTTGCCCTCTTGTGGGTCCTAGGTTCCTTCGAGTTAGCAACCGCCCCGCTATTATCACAATAAAGTGTAATAGGCGATTGTACTGAAGGTACCTCTCCTAGATCCAATAGAAAGTTTCTAAGCCATACAGCCTCCTTGGCTGCCTCAGAGGCTGCCACATATTTGGCCTCCATGGTGGAATCAGCAACACATGATTGCTTGATACTCCTCTAACTT
>CM065385.1:0-80000 GCA_033060915.1 Euryodendron excelsum
TGTATGCAAATACCATACCTGTGTCTAGAATCATTCATACATTCATTCATGGAAATAAACAAAAGGTAGTAACTTATTCATTGAATTCGAGCTTGAGTACATGCAATTGAAGTACATTGTAATTGGGGGGGGGGGGGGGGGGGGGGGAACATTTTCCTTGGGACTTTCGCCTATCGACTTTTACATTTGAAATCCTAAACTACTCTTGAGTCTTTGGATTTGCCTTCTTCAAGTTTGATGTCAAGGTGGTCATTAAAAGACCTTGCTTTTTAATTACCCCTTATTTCCTTGGCATCCTTAGCTCCATGAACATAAAGGGATTGCGGCCCCTCTTTATGGAATGACTTGAAATGTATGCCATGAGTCCTTAGGGTGGCATGAGAACCCTTAGGATTTTGGTAGGTTTCATGCAAGAGAGAGTGAGCTTGGTGCCACTCCCTGTGGGTTGATCATATACATGAAGATGCAATGACTTAAGTTACTTTGCAACTCTCGTCTTGAGATGAGGCATTGAATGCATGTATGTGTATGCCAAGAGTATAGGGGGAAAGAGAGAGAGTGCAATAGTAAAGTAAATATGCATGCATGAGCATTACACAAGCATTATAACGGCAGGAATGAACAAGAATAAAGGAACGTAAAGCAGTCGTCATTTCCTCCATGGTTTTGAAATTAACATTAGTGTCTTAAATCTGGCAAAGGTTCGGCTATGCATGTTTTTCTACGTGAGCATGAGGTTGAGGGTTTACTAATACTTCCCAAGAAGGCTTGGTCCCCAGATCTTCAAACCTAGACCCACTCCCTAAGGTGGTGTCATTATCGGTTGGTGATCTGAGTGGGGGGATCATCATGAGGCCGTAGGCTAAGAAACTGACACAGCCTCCACCCATAACCAAAGTTTCATCCCCCCTTCTAACTAGAAGGGTTATCATCAGGTAAAGTATGTAAATATGCAAATGCAAGTGCACGTGCAGTATGTGTGTGTGTGTGAGATTTTTGAAAAAGCGAAGAAAAAGGCCTAACAACTCTCATTCATCCTATCCATTCCATCCTGTCATTCATGGAAATTTATATAAATAATAAAATTAAATGTGAACATGGTCCACCTACAAAATAAAATGCAAAAAGTCAATACTTTGATGATAAGTTTAATGCATGACAAAATGATTGAATACAAGTGGAATGAAAACAACGACTTTTTGAAAACAACTTTGAAAAATTTTATTTTGAAAGATTTGAAGTGGATAAGATTGGACAAGTTAATCAAAAATTCTAAGTGAGAGAAGGGTAGAAGGACATGGTATTGGCCTAACCCTCTAAGTGTCTCCAGCAGAGTCTCCAGCTGTCGCGCCCGATTTTTCATACTCGAAAAAATAAGTGGGAAAAACACGATACTCTGTTATTAGAACTCATCCTCCTAAAAGGACAAGTGCGACTAGGTTTGAATTGGAAATTAATTTGATTAAGGGTTTTTGAAAAATATTTGGAGTCGCCACCTAACTTTGTTAAAGTAAGTTAGGTCACCCAAACTAAGGAAAGTCCAAAGACTAAGTTTAGGGTTTTTGAAAAAGGTTTTGAAAACTTCCTTAAAAGAGGGTTTTGTTATAAAATAGGTCGTTTGGCAACCTTTGGAAAACATTTAAGTCTTTTTTGAAAAATGACTCCGATTTTGGTCTCTCGAAAACAGTGATCTATGGTCTGAGAGTTGGATACGTATAAGAAAGATGCACTAAGCTATGGCCTTATCCTGTCCTTTCGATACCTACACATCTTTCTACCCTAGGTTCACTTAATTAGAATCTCCAATTAACAAATGTCCAATACTATCTACTTAGAGAATTTTGGAAAAAGGTTTGATATGATGCATGACATACAAGTGTAAGAGAAGGATTTAATTTTGAAAATAAAATTGAAAAGGGGATTTGAAGTTTGAAAAAGGTTGTGACCGCACCCATGAGGATTGCCTATGTATCCCTTCATTGGGAATCAGGTCAGTTGTAGTTCGAACTTAGGGCCCGATTGAAAATAGACACTTTGAGGTCTTTGAAAAGTTTGACTTCAAAAAAGTTTGATTTTGAACTTCAATTGAAAGATTTGAAATTGAACTTGGAGTTGAAATCGACTACGATTTGAAAAGTTTGAATTGAACTTTGAAGTAATCTTGACTTGAATTTGAATTTGAAAATCATCTTGATTTGGACTTGACTTTTAGAAAAGAGTTAAAGCTCTCTAACTTATGGTTAGGGGTTGAACTTCAGGTTTTGGCCTCCTAGGGTCTATGTAACCTAGGGTTAAAATATGTACTTGAAAAGTTTGGTTTTGGAAAAGCTTGATTTTAGAAAGTTTCGAATTAAAAAAGTTCCATTTTAGGAAAGTTCTATTTTTGAAAAGTTTCAAACTAGGAAAATTGGATTTAAGAAAGATTAAGAAATGATTTGATTTGATTTAGAAACACTTGATTTAGAAAAGACTTGTAAAAGTTGACTTGATTTGGAAATATTTGATTTGGAAGAATTTGGAAAGTTAGAATTTGAAAAACTTGAACTTAGGAAAGCTTTGAATTAGAAATGTTGCATTTTAAGAAAGTTTTTATTTTAGGAAAGTTTTCATCTTAGGAGATGATTGATTTTAGAAATATTTGAATTTAGAAAGATCCATTTTAGGAAAGTCTTGATTTAAGAAAGGTTTGAACTTAAAAAGATTTGAAATTTGGAAATAAGATTTGAAAGTTTGAAATTAGGAAAGTTGGAATTTGGAAATATTAAAAAGTTGAATTTAGAAAGTTAGGTTTGAAAAGGTTTGACATAAGATTGAGGTAACTTAAGATTTAAGCAGTCCTAGAATTTATGCAATGCATTTGAATTGGAAAGATTGGATTTCAATTTAAAAATGAAGGTTTTGTTTATGGAAAATTTTGAAAAAGAAATTTTTGAAATTTAGAAATATTGAAATTAGGAAATATTTGATTTCTATTTCATAAAGCAAAAGATTGGATTTTATTTCAAAAAATAGAGGATTTGATTTAGTTTTCAAAATTGAAAGATTTTATTTGGTTTCCTATTTGGACAATATTTGATTTCACTCGAAATTAGAAAGCTTGAGTTTAGAAATCTTGAATTTGGAAATCCATGATTTTGTGTTAAAAAAAAAAAAAAAAAAAAGAGTTTTGGCAATCTATGACTTGATGCAAATAGAAATTCATGATTTTATGTAAAGAAATTAACATTTTCTAATTATGAATTCTAGGGTTTTGACTTGGACTTCAAGAAAAGAGTTTTTTGGAAGTAGATCTTTGAAGAGAACTTAGGAAGTGGATTTGCAAAAACTATTTAGAAATGTTTGAATATAGACTTTTGGAAGTCTCTTGAATATCTCACTTTCCTAAAACAATTCTAACCATGAAAAGATTATAATTATTCTAGGGTTGTGATTTTAACAACACCTAGGGTTTGAAGACAAGATTTGGACCTTAATGATCCCACTGAATATAACACTTTCCTAAAACAACCCTAACCATGGAATGATTAGAATCATCTTAGGGTTGTATTTTATTGAAAAATAATTTGAGGTGTGAACCTTTTGGACTTTGATGATCATATTGAATATAACATTTTACCAAAAAGATTCTAACGACGGAATGGATAAAATCATCCTAGGAGTGTGATTTTGAAAACAAGTTTGAAAGAGGGAGGTTTTGAATGCAAGTCTTTGATGTAAGTTTGAAAACAACTTTGAATGTAATCTTGAATGCAATGCATGAATATGACAATCATAATACAATAGGATCGTGAACATATAAGGTTAAATTTTACCACATAATCAAGAGGGGTCAGACTCACACCATCTTAAGGGGAACTTAAAGAAAATCCCCAGTACAGTGATCCCCTCTAAGACCTTCCTAGGTATAAACCGAGAGGTCTCTTGTTTCAAACATGCAAAAAGAGGAAGTAGAAGATGGGGATTAAAATAGTAGAAAACCCAAGTGAGTTAGGAGAGAGAAGAGAGGGGGAATTGCATAAACTAAATAGAAAACCTACCTTGTCTCTTTTTTTGCTCCAATTGCTTTGTTTGCTTTGTTTGTTTTGTTTGCTTTTCCTTGAAAGCTTTGGATATGCAGCACTTTGATCTTCAATGGATATTTAGAGGCTTGTGTTTGAGTGTATAGAGTGTTTGGAGACTAGGGTTTGAGTGTATGGAGGCTAGAGTTTGTCGCGCTTCGATTTTTTGCACTCAAGGAAAATAAACACAAGTGGAAAAAAATACAGTATTCTCTCGTTAGAACTCATCCTCCTAAAAGGACGAGTGCGACTAGTTTTAAAATAGAAATTGATTTGAATAAGAGATTTTGGAAAAGATTTTGGAGTCGCCACCTAACTTTATTAAGGTGAGTTAGGTCACCTAAAACTAAGTGCAATCTAAAGATTAAACTTAGGGCTTTTGAAAAGATTTTGACAACTTCCTCAAGAGAGGGTTTTTAAGAAAATAGGTTGTTTGCCAACCTTTTGAAATATTCAAGCCCTTTTTGAAAATAACTCTATTTTGATCTTTGAAAATAGTAATCTAGGTTTGGAGGTTGGTTACATGTAGGAAAGACGCACTAAGTCATCACCCTACCCCGCCCTTGTGGTACCTACATGTCTATTCACCCTAGGTTCACTCATTTAAAATCTTTATTTAAAAAATGTCCAATAATATCCACTTTGAAATGAATTTAGAAAAGAGGTTTAATATGATGCATGACATGCAAGTGCAAAAATTTGATTTGATTTCGAAAATAGATTTGAAAAGACTTGATTTGACTTTGAACTGGATTTGAAAAGATATATTTGATTTGAAATTAGAAAGAAGGTTTTAGAAATTGGAATTAGAGATTCGAAAATAAATTTTAGAATTAGAAACTTGAAAAAGGTTATGAAATTAGACACTTAAAAAAGGTTATGACCGCACCCATGAGGGTTGCCTACGTATCCTTTCATAACCCATGAGGGTTATGAAAACATTTTGATTAAGATTGAAGTTGGAAAACCATCTTGGTTTAGAAAAAAGTTGAAACTTCCTTACTTTAGGGTTAGGATTGAACTAGGGTTTAGGTATCCTAGGGTTTACGTTACCTAAGATTGGGACATGTAGTTAAATTGGAAATGATTTGAGTTAGATTTGAAAAGTTTGATTTTAGAAAGTTAGAATTAGGAAAGGTTCGACTGAGGAAAGTTAGATTTAAGGAAGATTTGAAAAGAGATTTGATTTGATTTGAAAACACTTGACTTAGAATGATTTGAAAAGTTAGGGTTTATGAAATATTGGATTTCGAAAACTTCGAATTAGGAATGTTTCAAAATAAGAAAGCTCCATTTTAGGAAAGTGCCAATTGAAGAAAGTTTCATTTTAAGAAAGTCTTGAATTTAGAAAGATTTGAAATTTGAAAAGTTTTATTTGGAAAGTTTTGAAATTTAGAAATGTTGGAATTAGGAAAAATTTGATTCCTAATTCCTAAAGTAGAAGATTTAGATGTTATTTCCAAAAAGAGATGATTTTATTTTATTTCCAAAAAGGGGTGATTTGATTTGGTTTATAAAATTGAAGGATTTGATCTAGTTACCTAAGTTGAACAATTTGATTTGGTTTCCTAATTTGAAAGATTGGATTTGACATGAAAATGAAAATGTTGAATTTTAAAAATATTGGATTTGTAAAGCTAGGATTTTGGTGTAGAAAAAGAGATTTTGGAAACCTAAGATTTGTGTAGAAAATAGAGGCTTTTGAAATCTATGATTTGAGACAAAATTGGAAGTCATGATTTTAAGAAAGAGAATTAGGGTTTCCTAACCATGGAATCTAGGGCTTGACTTGGACTCCAAGAAACAGAGTTTTTGGAAAGTAAACCTTTTGAAGAGAGTTTCTAGGAAGAAGTCTTGAAGATAGTTTTTAGAAAATGAATTTTCGAAGAGAATTTTTGGAAAAGAGTTTGAAAAGAGCTTTTTGGAAAATAGATTTTTTAATGGAGTTTTTAAAAAGGAAGTTTTTAGAAAGTGGAATTTTGGAGAGAACTTTTTGAAAGTATTTTGAAAAGCAATTTTGAAAGAGGTTTGAATATGTACTTTTTAAAAACCTTTTGAATGTCTCACTTTCTTATAACGATTCTAATCATGACGAAATTAGAACTATTCTAAGTTAGTGGTTTTGAAAACGATATGAATTTGAAATATGGTCCAATTTGATCACATTGAATATCACGCTTTCCTAAAACAACTCTAATCATGGGATGGTTAGAATCATATTAAGATTGTGATTTTCATAAAAAAAAAATAAGTTAGGGTTTACACCCAAAATATGGACCTTGATCGTCACAACGAATATAACACTTTTCTAAAGTAACTTTAATCATGAATTGGCTAGAACCATTCTAGGAGTGTGATTTTGAAAACATGTTCTGAAAAAGAGATTTTAAATGCAAGTTTGAAAGAGAATTTTGAAGCAAACTTTGAAAATAACTTTTGAAAATAATTTTGAGTAGATGAATGAATATGATATGCACAATGCAAGTAGGATTGTAAACATACAAGATTTAGGCTTCACCACATAATCAAGGGGGCCGAATCCACATGGTTCAAGGTTGAATTAGAAGAAAGCAGTAGACACGGTGACTTTCAACCATTCTTTCTACACATGAATCGGGTATTCACTTGTTCCAAGCATACAAGGAGGGGGGGGGGGGAGAGAGAAGATAGGGGATTAAAATAGAAGAAAATCAAAGTGGCTTAAGAGAAAGAAGAGAGAAAGGGGAAGTACGTAAACATAAAAGAAAACCTACCTCGTTTTCTTCTTGCTTTATTTGCTTTGCTTTTATTGGACTTTGAGAGATTCAAACTTGCAGCACTTCAGTCTTCAATGGATGCTTGGCGGTTTGTATATGAGTGTATATAGTGTATATAGGCTAGGGTTAGAGTGTATAGAGGCTAGGGTTTGAAGAAGCCTAAAAGAGCTAGGGTTTGGAAAGAGTTCGAGGTCTGTATGCAAAGAGATAGAGTTTCTAGACTTAGATTGCTGACCCTTTTATATAAGAGGAATGGTCTAAATTTATAGGCAACTTAAATCGACCTGGCGCCTGTTACAGTGGCACCAGGCTAAAAAATACACTGGCGCCACTCCTAAGGGCGCCAAGCAAAAAAATACACTGGCGTCACTAGGAGTGGCGCCAGGCCAAATATTGGCTTGACGCCACTACTAGTGGTGCCATCCACTTTGGAAACCTTTTAAAGCGGCAAGAAACATATCTTTGACCATTGGCATGCGAGGTAAAAGATTTAGGCGCCTATCCTAGTGACTACCATGCAATTTTTGGCTTGGCTCTACTAGGAGTGACTCCGAAAAGTTTGAGAATAATTCAGGAGGTCGGGAATGGGCCGAAAGGCTAGAAATGGATAGAAACCCTTGAAATAGTGTCCTGAAGGTAACGGACTTGAAAAATAGTGTCGGGATGGTTGACCGGGCCATTAGGGGTAAAACGGCCAACTAGACCAGAAAACCACTGGAATGGAGTTGAAATGTCTCATAAGAGGACTTGAAGGTTGGAAACACTATCTAGAGTGTTCCAAGGGAGTACCGGTTTGATACCCAGAGCCAGTATGGTTGGAAAAGGCGACTGGCCCACCAAGGGCAAAATGGTCATTTTGTACAGGGTTCATCGGAATGGACTAGAAATGTTCCAGGAAGGTGCTAGAAGATTGAGAATACTATTAGAGGCATTGTCAGGAGGTAACCAGTTTGATACCTAGAGCCGGTGTGATTCCCAAATGTGTTTGGATGCTTAAGGGCAAAATGGTCATTTTGACTGAATAGTCCCGGAATTATTTTGAAACCGACTAGAAGGCATTTGAACATGTTGAATCGTCTTTGGAATGATCTTGAAATGGTGGACTTATCGCTTTGAGGACTTAAATACTTTCTCGAGAAGTGTGCTGAAAAAGGCTCAAGGGGTAGTTTGGTCATTTTTCACTAGTGTTGACTTGGGTTTTGAGTGTTTCTGTCACTCGGACGGTGTATGATGAGTTGGTTTCCAAAGTTATCTCGTCCTTTGGTAAACGGGTCACGGCCAAGAGGCAAATTCAATCCTGTGACATAGGGGTTTGTTAGCAATTCCCAATATCGACCTATTTGTGAGTGTTTCTGTCACTCTGACGGTATGCATTCATTTCGGAGACTGCCTGATCTTAGGAAGTTACTAAGTGGACTTATCTTCTGATGAATTAACTTTCTCAAAAGACGTGCTGATAATGGACATTCTTTATTGGCAGACTAGTAAGCGCCAAAGGTGGACCGTTCTACCATCTCGAGGATTTGGGTTCCGTCCCAGTCGATGGGTTTGAAGGGACTTACCTTTCCAAAGAGTTTTCTCAGAAAACGTGGCAGATTGGATGGTCTTATCGCTTGAGGGATTAACTTTCTTGTAAGGCATGTTAGATTTGATTTGAAATGGAATTGGAATTGGAATTGAATTTGAGCCTAAAATGGGGACTGCCTGTCTCAAGGAAAACATGCCAATTGGAATTGGACCGAGCATTGCCACAAGGGCACTTTGCCCCTATTGGGCCTAGCGGGCCCATGAAGTGATTGATTGATCGGATTGAGTTTAAAAAGTTGATTTGGACTTGAATGTGACTGTGTTGGTTTGAAAATAAGTCCGGACGGACCAGAGATTGCCTAGCGGGCAAAAATGGGGTGCTTACAGCTGCCCCTCTTTTTCTGTATTTACTTGTCAAAGACAGAAAACGATAAAGTAAGAGTCTCATGTTGACCGCGAGGTGATCAGAGGGACAAACCTTGAAAATTCTTAAAGATTAGAGTGATCGGAATTTTGATTTTGAAAACTGGATTGTCTTATTTTTGAAATTTGGAAATTTGAAATGATTTTGAACTTGCCTTCTAAAATTGATTGATTTGGAAAACCTTTTGAAAATTGGAACAAAACTTTTGAGGAAAACGTTTGAAAACCTAAAAAAAAATTGTAATAAGCTTTTAGAGGTGAATGCTTGAAAACCCAAAAAATTTAAAAAACGAGGCTTTTGAAGGAAAAATCTCAAGAAATCTATGAAACATTTTTTAGAAATAAAAACTTTTTAAGGAAGAAAGTTTGAAAACCTTTGGAACATTTTTGAGGATGAAGCTTTTGAAGGATAAAACTCGGGAAACCCAATTAAACTTTTTGAAAGAAATTTTTTTTGAAAAACTGAGGAAATGATTTTAAAATGAAACCTTTTTTATTTATTTTTATTTATTTTTTAATTTTTGAAGAAAGGAGTTAGAAAACCTAGAAATTTGTTTTTGAAATTAAAATTTTTGAAGAAAAAAGTTAAGAAAGCCTTGAGAGTGGGGCCTTTTTGGTGGAGAAGATCTCGAGAAACTCAAATGAAATTTTTGAAATGAGGAAAGAGTTAGAAATTTTTTAAATAAAATACTTTTGAAGGAAACAGGTAAAAAACCTTTGAGGGTGGGGCCTTTTTGGCAGAGAAGGCCTTGAGAAACTCGGGAGAAAAATTTTAGAATTAAAGAAAGAGATAGAAATTTTGAAAAGAAATCTTTTTGAAGAAAAAAGAGGTAAAACCTTTGCAATATGGGGAATTTTTAACAAAGTAGGCCTTGAAAAACTCGGCGAGACCTAAAACTACTGAAGGAAAAACTTAGGAAGAATTTCTGAAAATGGAATTCTGAATAGAACTTTTAAGGCAAACACTTATTAATTTTTTGAAAATGGATTTTGAGGTTTAGAAAACTCGAAAACACTTATTTAGGAAATTCATTTTATGTAGAAACTTTAAACGTTTGATTTTCTTTTAAAGCAAAATGTTTAGAAAATTTGTTTTAGCTCAAAACTTGACATTTTGAAGACAAAATATGTAGAAAAATCATTTTGACTTGAAATTTGAATTTTTAAATCAAAATGTGTAAAAATTTTATTTTGACTTATTATTTAAAATCTTTTTTTTCTTTTTTCTTCTTTTTATCTCTTTTATATTTTTGAGCTATACTTACCATATATCGACATTCTTACCTTGATCTTCAGGATGGCAGACGCGATTTTGAGTCAGCTGAGAACTTGGCATGACAGCTACCCTCCAAATGAGCAGGATATCTTTTGTCGGTTCTTTGGTCGGGTGGCTTCACTCCTATCGGTGCAGCTTATTCCAAGATACATGGAGGCAGTGATTCCCTTTTGGCAGCCTAGCTTATCTCTTTTCCGCCTTAGAGAGTGCGAGCTTACCCCCACTCCTCACGAATATAGTTTTCTTCTTGGTTTCTAAGATGATTCTGCTGACATTATGAGACCTATCTTCCCTGACGGTTGCATCATGGTTGTCTCATCCAAGCTTGGACTCTGGCGCGCAGTTTTTTTGTCTACCTTTTTGCCCCAGTTTCCTTGTGCTCTATTGGAGTTCCTATTTTCCCGCTTTGAGTTTGCGACGGGTATGAGAGCTCATTTGGGTGATTGGCATACTTCTCGAGACTGGTTAGTTTCTCACATGGTTGCTCTAACTCTACTTCTTCTGAACTTCTTGATGTTTCCATGAGGAGATGATTTGGTTGACTGCTGATTATATGCATTGCTCGCTAGGGTTCGTCAGGGGCACTCCTATGCTCCAATGGTTGTGGGGGAGAGCTTTATGAGCCTTACCAAATTTCAGTAGAGGGTTGATGCTCACTTTCAGGGATGTGTTGCGCTGTTCCAGCTTTGGGCCATCGGAAACTTGTTTATTACTCTTCTATTCTAGCATACATGGTACCCTAAGCTTGACCATATATGCTCCTCAGCGAGATCTCAGAGGGCTTTTGCAGATGATGGGAGGTTTCCACAGACTGCTGTGGCATGGGCTGACTATCTTTGGAGTATGAGATCAGGCATGGTCAGGTGGTATTCAGGATTGGTTGGTAGGTACTACTTGAGTGTTCGACCTCCAAAGAGGGCCTTCATGCCTTTAGCGGGCCTACGGGGCATTGCCCCCTTCTTTGGGATTCGAGTTTTGTAGCAGCTTGATAGGAGTCAAGACATTCCCTATTTGGCATTGGTGACTAAGTTTACCCTTGTCTTTGAGGCGTCAATCCTGAGAGCATTGGTGGGGAGAGTCATGGATATATAAAGATCTTTGCTTCCTCACGTGGATGATGACAGTCCATTTTTTGACATGCCCCTTTAGACCGAGAACTACCATTGTTGGCTCCGACGATATGTGTTGGTCCTAGCAGGCTTGGGGATCTACTCTTTGAGACTCCTTTACCTCCCGTGGGGTACACGGATTTCTTGACAGCTATGATTGTTCAAGGATATCGTCACAGGAGGCAAAACCGAAGATTGACATAGGTATTGCATGATCGGTTGAGGGCGAGAGACACTGAGGTAGCTTCCTTAGAGATGCCGCTAGTAGTGGCTAGATCGACACGCGATAGCCTACCCATGAGTACTTTATGGGGACAGAAGCAGTCACGAGGTGCCCCAGATGTTTCCACTCCCCCGGAGGGTGATATTTTCGATATTTAGTCTTTGCAAGAGACTGTGGGGTCCCTTACCCGAGAAAGAGATATGCTTGTAGCAAAATGTGCAGACCATGAGCGGCTGGCTTGGATCATCGATGGTTAGTGCTTCTTTGAGTGCTCCTATTACGGATGGCAAGCCAGTTGATCCCTCCCTAGTTGACTCCTCTTTTGATGATGATGGAGAGTGATATATTTTTGCCCTTCACTCCTAGATTTATTAATTCTCTTTTTCATTTGATGCTCTGACTGACTTATTGCCCAGAGAGGGAAACCTTTGCTTCTTTTAGCCTTAACTTTGACTAATTCGGAGAATGCTTTTCGAGACACCTTCTAACTTTCTCACTGCAGCTTTCATACTCATAACTTCTGGGAATGCTCATGCCTCGGTTTATCTCTTACGCCCTAGCCCTTTTCTTTTTTTTTTTTTTTTGCTATTTTTACTACTAGCGCCTGTGAGGGTTTTCACTGGTCCCAACTCTGTCATTTTTTCACCAAGGTCGACAGTTTTGCATCTTGCCACATCCCTACTCTTTTACCTACGGCGCCATTTCGGGTTTTCATTGCATCCTCGGGAATATGCTTATCTTTTTTTTTTTATTTGTGCTTTGCTTCGTTCCTTGTTCCCTATTTAAGAGAGAGAGAAAGAGAAAGAGACATAAAGCGAGTTTTTATGCAAAAATAGTTTATTTATACCAATTATAAAAATGCACAGGTAAATGGGTGAATGCATATTATACTTTTCGATGAATGCACATATGGGAATGGAATTGAATGCATGTCATACTTTTTTATGAATGTATAAAAGAAATAGAATTGAATGCATGTCCTATTTTTTTGATAAATGCATGAATAGATATAAGCTACAAAGGAATTTAATAGATGTGCAGGTTATACATGTCATGGATGCATTAGTACTACACGTATATAGGTCATTTACAAAGAATGTCCCAGGATTGCCCAATGGCCTATACTCTCAGGATTCTGTTTCTCTTCTAGGATTCTCTCCCATTCGGTTTTGTCTCATTCTCATCAGGGTGTGATAGCATTTGCACCATTCTCTAGGGATCTTGACCTTTTGGTTTGTCATATACTATTTTATCCTTACTTTCTACAGGGTTGCTGTTTGGGGTTTTTCTGACCTTACTTGGTTTTCTCTCTTAGATTTTCAAAATACCACCATGGCTTGAGCTACAACTTGCATGCCCTTTGCAGAGTGATAAATAGCTTGGCCCTCAATCTAAGAAGACTAAGAAGACTTCTTTTAGGACCGTAATACAGGCTGGGTTTAGGGGTTGTAAGAAACGAAGGGATATTTAAGCTCAAAGATTTTCTTTTAGTGGGTTGTTTAAACCAAAACCATTTTAGCACATCTTGGAGCATGAGATTGCCCCTGTATTCCTCCCTAGCTTTCCTTTCTCGCCGCTTCTTTTTTTATTTTTATTTTTTTTTTGACTACTTGTCTTGGTATTGTTTAGGGTTATTTGGACTAAGCAATTTTCTTTGATCAGAGAGGACTTTAATTTGGATCGTAACGTAGGCTAGGTTAAGGGGCCTATGAATGAAAGGATATAAAGGCTCAAACATTATCATTTGTAGTGTTTTGAAAGACCAACAATCACCTTCGGCATTTTAACTTTCGGCAATGTAACTTCCATTCAATGTTTTCTTGTTTTCTTCCCACTCTTTTTGTTCTTCAAGTTCATTTTCTCCCTTCTGACTAGGCTCTTTCATCAAGCATTTGATTTTAAGTCGACTTTTAAAGATGCTAACTTTTTCATTTATATTTTTTGGATGACATTATCTTCTTTTGAAGATCACCACAAACACAATATCTTCTTTACTAGAGATGCTTTTGACACCATAACTTCTTGGAAATCACTACTTTCATCATTGCCCATTATTTTCTACTCATGACTTTTGCCTTAACCCAATACAAGCAATGATCATCTGGTTGGTTTGCTTGAGAAACATAACCGGCTCAAGTGGGCTTCGCAAAGGGATTTTCTTTGTATATAGTAGCAGAATTGAGAGTCACTCATCATTTCAAATTGAATTGCTTAGTCCATAAAACCTTTGTACAAAATTTAGACAATATTCCTAGAGATGGTGTGTTTCTGTCAGTGAACCCCTATATATGCTGTCAAATCAATTACTCTGTGCTTATCCCAATGTGGGGGATGGTTCTTGATTTGAGGATATCTGAATAGAAATTACTTACAGCTCTAGTGGGCTGAGCAAAGGATAGTGTTTATTTCTTATTGGATAAATAGAATAATGACTTCTCATCATTTTAAGGACTTAGCTGCCTATCGCTTAGCCAAGATATCACTCAAGTGTCACCTCTTCAATAAAATCTGCACCTCTTTGTTGAGACTGCCTTCCTCCTATCTCTCACTCCCTTTTTGTCTCTCGAATGTTTTAACCCCCTTTGAGTGGGTTGCTCATGCTATCTCATCCTTTGAGTTGAGTCATTATAAAATGGAGAAGAATCCTTAAAAGCAATAATCATCCACGAGAGTATGAGACAAAGGGGATAAACTGAAAACTAATTCTTTTTCATTTCAAATTATGATGACATGACAAGCAATGTTTATTTAGAAAAGATATGTAAGAAATAGAAAGGTAGAAAGAAAATAGACAAATTTTGTGAAAACCTCCCTTTTCTTGTGGGCCCTTCGGTGAGAACCCTTAATAGGGTTTGGGAACTACGCTAACCTCCTTAGTGCTTCATTTGCCAGGTGCATCAACGAAGAGCGAATTGACAGATCTTTTACAGCCTTTGGCACGTATTTGGAAGTTCGAGGATTCTGTTGTGGTAATGCATGGATCTGACTAGACTTTGCAAATGGTGAAGTCCTCTTCTCTTAATGTTGGTTCAGCCTTTTCCAACAACTAGGCTTATCCTTGCATGAGTTTGAATTGAGTGGGATGTTAGAGAGGTTCCATAAGTTCAATTATGCTCTTTGACCTGAAAAAGGAAAAGAAAAACAAAACACAATTAGCATGTAGAGTAGAAAGTTTTATGGATGTGTGTACTATGGAGGCCTCTTCTTTGAGGGAATCTAGGCATGATGATAGGTCCATTTTGAAGAATAGGTTGGTTGATGTTTCTTTGTTTGGAAAATCCTGCCTCTACGGACAGAGAGGGATTTGGGCCACTTTCAAGACATGGTTCTATGCATGCCATGAATCCTTAGGGTTGAGGAACCCTTAGGAGTTTTGGTAAGTTTGATTAATATGATATTGGATTGCTCCTTTCTCTCTACAGTTGATTAAATACATGGGAATGCAATGACTTAAGTCTCTTGGAACTCTTGTCTTGGAATAGATATGGATGCAGGGACATAATGAAAATGAATATGTGAGCATCTTGTAATAGTAAATGAATGGTTTAGAAGACCCCCTTCTTGTATTGCTTCTGCCTTCGATTTTCTCAGTATTCGGAGGAGGGGGGGGGCGAGGATAGAAGACAAGAAATAAAAGATAAGTTAGTGCCTTGATATGAAAGTTTTTATGCAATGCATGTCCTAGGGGTGCCCCTACTTTGAGAGGGAGACTAAACATGATGGATTTGGCTCACTTCTTGGAGATAGAAGGTTTATCCCTGTATGCAAATAGCTTACCATTTGTATGGGAACATTCATTCATTCATACATAAAAAATAAAGGAGTACATTGAACCTTGGAGTTTAAATAAATTTTAATCGGGGGAGAGGGAACAATTTCCTTGGGACTTTCACCTATCTACTTTTACATTTGAAAGCCTAAACTATTCTTGAGTCTTCGGATTCGCTCTCTTTGAACTTGATGTTGAGGAAGTCATTGAGAGAACTTGTTCAAGTGCCCCTTGTCTTTTTGGCAATCCTATCTCTGTGAGCATAGAGGGATTAGGGCCCCTCTTATGAAATGGCTTGAAATGCATGCTATGATTCCTTAGGGTTACATGGGAACCTTTAGGATTTTGGTAGGTTTGATACAAGGGAGAGTGAACTTGGTGGCACTCTCTTTGGGTTGATCATATGCATGAAGATGTAATAACTTGAGTTACCTTGGAACTCTTATCTCGACATGGAATATTGAATGTATGAACATGGATGCATAAAGTAGAGAGAGAGAATGCATTTGTAAAGTAAACATGGATGCATAAGCAGTTAGATAGGCATTATAACAGCAGGAATACAAGCATTATAGCAACATGAATAGACAAGTTTAAAGGAAAGTAAAACAATCACCCTTTCCTCCATGGTTTTGAAAACGACGTGTGTGTCTTAAATCTGGTAGTGGTTCGGCTATACATGGTGTCTATATGAGCATGAGGTTGATGGTTTACTAATGCTTCCTAAGAAAGCTCGGTTCTCAAATCTTCAAACCTAG
This sequence comes from Euryodendron excelsum, assembly GCA_033060915.1. NCBI lineage: Eukaryota > Viridiplantae > Streptophyta > Magnoliopsida > Ericales > Pentaphylacaceae > Euryodendron > Euryodendron excelsum. Next base: position 15,900 of record CM065385.1, read on the forward strand.
GCATTATAATCAGGTAAGAATGCAAGTATGCAAATGCTTGTGCACAATACAGTGTGTGTCTAAAATTTTAAAAAGCGAAGGAAAGGGCCCAACAACTCCCATCCATCCTGTCCATTCCATACATTCATGACTTACATGGCAATTAATATAACATGAATTAAAATGTAAACAAAGGTCCACCTACAAAAATAAAGATGCAAAAGTTAGTACTTGAATGACAAACTTAATGCAAGATTTGAAAAATTGAATATGAATAGAATGCATGCTATGACATGTTTTTTAAAACTTGGAAAAACTTGATTATGAAAGTTTGAAATGGATAGAATTGGAAAAATTAATCAAAGACTCCAAATGGGTGAAGGTGAATCAATATGACATTAGCCTAACCCTCTTAGCATCCCCAACGGAGTCACCAACTGTAGCAACTCAATTTTTTGCACTCGAGGAAAATACACACAAGTGGAAAAAATACAGTACTCTCTCGTTAGAACTCGTCCTCCTAGAAGGACGAGTGCGACTAGGTTTGAATTAGAAATTGATTTAAATAAGAGCTTTTGGAAAAAAATTTGGAGTCGTCACCTAACTTGATTAAGGTGAGTTAGGTCACCTAAAACTAAATGCAATCTGAAGATTAAACTTAGGGTGTTTAAAAAAAAGGTTTTAAAATCTTCCTCAAGGTTTTAAAAGATTACAACTATTCTAGGGTTATGATTTTAACAATAACTAGGGTATGAAGATAAGATTTGAACCTTAGTGATCCGATTGAATATAACACTTTCTTAAAACAACCCTAACCATGGAATAGTTAGAATCATCTTAGGGTCGTATTTTATTGAAAAATAATTTGGGATTTGAACCCTTTGGACTTTAATGGTTCCATTGAATATAACACTTTCATAAAATAACTCTAACCATGGAATGGATAGAATCATCCAAGGAGTGTGATTTTGAAAGCAAGTTTGAAAGAGGGAGGTTTTTAATGCAAGTCTTTGATGCAAGTTTGAAAACAACTTTGAATGTAATATTGAATGTAATGCATGAACATGACAATCATAATGGAATAGGGTCGTGAACATACAAGGTTAGGTTTTACCACATAATCAAAGGGGGCCGGACCCACACCATCTTAAGGGGAACTTAAAGAAAATCTCTAGCACGGTGATCCCCTCTAAGACCTTCCTAGGCATGAACCAGGAGGTCCCTTGTTTCAAGCATGCAAGAAGAGGAGGTAGAAGATGGGAATTAAAGTAGAAGAAAATCCAAGTGGATTAGGAGAGAGAAGAGAGGGGGAATTGCATAAACTAAATCAAAAACCTACCTTGTCTCTTCTTTTGCTCTGATTGCTTTGGTAGCTTTGTTTGCTTTCCCTTGAGAGCTTTGAATATGCAGTACTTTGATCTTCAATGGATGTTTAGAGTCTTGTGTTTGAGTGTATAGAGTGTTGGGAGGCTAGGGTTTGCCACGCCCTGACTTTCGCATTCGAGGAAAATACACACAAGTGGGAAAAATATAGTACTCTCTCATTAGAACTCATCCTCCTAGAAGGAGGAGTGCGACTAGATTTGAAGTAGAAATTGATTTAAATAAGGTCTTTTGGAAAAGATTTTGGAATCGCCACCTAACTTGATTAAGGTGAATTAGGTCACCTAAAACTAAGTGCAATCTGAAGATTAAACTTAGGGCTTTTGAAAAGGTTTTGACAACTTCCTCAAGAGAGGGTTTTTAAGAAAATAGGTTGTTCGGTAACCTTTTGAAATATTTAACCCCTTTTTAAAAATAACTTCATTTTGGTCTTTGAAAACAATGATCTAGGTTCAGAGGATGGTTACTTGTAGGGAAGAAACACTAAGCCATTACCCTACCCCGCCTTTGCAGTACCTACATGTCTATTCACACTAGGTTCACTCATTTGGAATCTTTGATTAATAAATGTCCAATACTATTCACTTTGAAAAGAATTTAGAAAAGAGGTTTAATATGATACATGATATGCAAGTGCAAGAATTTGATTTGATTTCGAAAATAAATTTGAAAAGACTTGATTTGACTTTGAAATGGATTTGAAAAAATAGATTTGATTTGAAATTGGAAAGAAGGTTTTAGAAATTGGAATTGGAGATTTAAAAATAGATTTTAGAATTAGAAACTTGAAAAAGGTTATAGAATTGTAAACTTGAAAAAGGTTACGGAATTAGAAACTTGAAAAAGTTCTGACTACATCCATGAGGGTTGCCTACATATCCCTTTGTTAAAAATTGGGTCAGTCGTAGTTCGGCCAAGAGTCCAATTAAAAATAGACATTTTAAGATTTTTGAAAAGTTTGATTTGAAACGATTTGATTAGAAAAGAGTTTGATTTGAAAAAGAGATTTTATTTGAACTTAGAATAGAAGATTTCAAATTGAAGTTTGATTTGAACTAGAACTTGATGATTTGAAACTTATTTTGATTTGAAAAGATTGAACTTGGACTTGATTTGGAAATATTAAAGTTTTGAAAATATTTTGATTAATATTGAAGTTGGAAAACCATCTTGGTTTAGAGAGGAGTTTTAGAAAATAATTGAAACTTCCTAACTTCAGGGTTAGGGTTGAACTAGGGTTTAGGTATCCTAGGGTTTACGTTACCTAAGATTGGAATATGTAGTTGAATTGGAAAGGATTTGATTTAGATTTGAAAAGTTCAATTTTAGAAAGTTAGATTTAGGAAAGGTTCAAATTAAAAAAGTTGGATTTAAGAAAGATTTGAAAAGAGATTTGATTTGATTTGAAAACACTTGACTTAGAATGATTTGGAAAGTTAGGGTTTAGAAAATATTGAATTTTGGAAAGCTTTGAAATAGGAATGTTTCAAAATAAGAAAGCTCCATTTTAGAAAAGTGCCAATTTAAGAAAGTTTCATTTTAAGAAAGTCTTGAATTTAGAAAGATTTCAACTTTAGGAAAGATTTGGAATTTGAAAATTTTTGAAATTTAGAAAGATTGGAATTAGCAAAAAATTGATTCCTATTTCCTACAGTAGAAGATTTATAGTTTATTTTCAAAAAGAGATGATTTGATTTTATTTTTAAAAAGGGGTGATTTGATTTGGTTTCTAAAATTGAAGAATTTGATCTAGTTACCTAAGTTAAAAGATTTGAGTTGATTTCCTAATTTAAAAGATTGGATTTGACCTAGAAGTGGAAAGGTTGAATTTTGAAAATGTTGGATTTGGAAAGCTATGATTTTGGTGTAGAAAAAGAGATTTTGGAAACCTAAGATTTGATGTGGAAAATAGAGGTTTTAGAAATCTATGATTTGAGGCAAAATTGAAACTGATGATTTTAAGAAAGAGAATTAGGATTTCCTAACCACGGAATCTAGGGCTTGACTTGGACTCCAAGAAACAAAGTTTTTGAAAAGTAGACCTTTTGAATAGAGTTTCTAGGAAGAAGACTTGAAGATAGTTTTTAGACAGTGAATTTTTGAAGAGAACTTTTGGAAAAGAGTTTGAAAAGAGCTTTTTAAAAAATAGATTTTTGAAGGTAGTTTTTAGAAAGGAATTTTTAGAAAGTGGAATTTTGGAGAGAACTTTTAGAAAGTATTTTGATAAACAATTTTGAAAGAGGTTTGGATATGGACTTTTTGAAAATCTTTTGAATGTCTCACTTTCCTAGAACAATTCTAACTATGACGAGATTAGAACTATTCTAAGTTAGCGGTTTTGAAAACAACATGGATTTGAAATATGGTCCAATTTGATCACATTGAATATCAAGCTTTCCTAAAACAACCCTAACCATGTGATTGCTAGAATCATCTTAAGATTGCGGTTTTGATAAAAAAAAAAAAAACAAGTTAGGGCTTACACCCAAAATATGAACCTTGATGGTCACAATGAATATAACACTTTCCTAAAGCAACCTTAACCATGAATTGGCTAAAACCACTCTAGGAGTGTGATTTTGAAACCATGTTTTGAAAAAGAGATTTTGAATGCAAGTTTGAAAGAGAATTTTGATGTAAACTTTGAAAACAACTTTTGAAAACAATTTTGAGTAGATGAATGAATATTGTTGACTTAATGCCTTGATTTTGATGATAACAAAACATTGATTAATGATCTAATAATTCTACTTGTTGTGCAGATTAATTATTAATTAGATATTGACTTGAAGCTCGTCATAATGGAGGATTTGTGATGCAAAAATTATAATGAAGAATGAAAAGCATGATGAGATGGCATATTCAACAAGTGGTGATCTTATAGAGAAGAAGAAATTTCAAAGATGATGGATGTCAAAGAAGAAAAGACCAACTCAAAGACTTGAAAAGCTTTCTTGGAAGATTTGTTAAAGTTTATGAAGAAGTTATATTGATTGAAGAATTCTAGATGAAATCTAGAAATGAAGATGTTCAAAGAAGGATAGAAAATCAATTCAAGAAATAAAGATTTTAAGTCTTGGAAGCTCTCTTGAAGATATTAAAGAAAACTTGGATCAAATGTTGATGAAGTATGATGAGTTGATACATTCAACAATCTCATAGTTACAACCTCATTTAGATGGCTCTTACAAGACATGGAAGCTCACCTTGGAAGATTTGAAGATGTCTTGAAAGTATTGATAAGAAATCACAAGAGTTGGAAGCTTTATTGAAGATTATGTTGAAGTCTTGAATAGATTGAAAAAGTTATAGAATAAATCAAGTTGATGAAGATCAAGCAAAGAAATTGAAGAAGTATTTGCAAGCTTTAAAAAGTTTATTTGGATGATCCTTGAAAAGATTGGAGACTTTGGAGAAGATTGGATAAAAGCTGGAAGAACAACCTTATTGGTAAAAAGAGTCGACTCCTCAAATTTCATGAGTCAACTCTTTCAAACAGAGCCTTGGAAATCTGCTAGAGACTCAAAAGAGTCGACCCCTCATCATTCAGGAGTCGACTCATTTCAACAGAGCCTAAAAATTTTGAAGACTACCTAAAAGAGTCGACTCTTCACTGCAAAAGAGTCGACTCATTGGGACAGAGAGTTGAGTTTGCAGATTCTGACCAAAAGAGTCGACTCCTTTAAGTCATGAGTCGACTCCTAAAGAAAAAATCCTGAAGCAGACTGCAAAAAGAGTCAACTCATTATAAAAAGAGTCAACCCCAGACAGTAACGACTATATTTTTGACAAACGGTATGGTGCGATCTGCAACCAAAACTTCTCCCATACTTTTCCAACAGCTGTAATCGATCCATAACTTTAAATACAAGATACTTACAGCTTCTATAATGATGAAAAGACTGATTATACCATTGGAATCAAGAGTTTGAAGCTACAAATCTCATGTGCCTTAACCGCCACATATTTTTGTTGAGTGTTTAAAGTTATTCATTAAATTGTACTTATTCATATACTTATTAGGAGAGTTACCCATTGTATAAATCTTATTCATTTCACTTGGGTGGGTTTGTAAACCTATAAGTTTGAGTGTTCTTAGGTAAAAATACTTGTAAGTTTGAGTGAAGCTTGGACAAAATCATTTGTAAGTTTGAGAGAAGATTGGACAAAATTTCTTGGGTTTTGAAAGCTTGGGAAGAAGCTTTTGTTAGAATGAGCTGGGTACTTGTGGTAAAACCAGCAGCTGTGTAAAGAGTATTACATAATGGAATACCTTCGAAAGGATCAAAGAAGAGAGGACGTAGGCAAGGTTGGCCGAACCTCTATAAATCTGGTGCACTTCTTTTCTTACTCTATTTTGTTTATCTAATCACTATACATGCTTACATAAATATATACATTGATATATACTTCACCTGCTTGATATATATACTTTGATTAACTGTTGTTGAAATAAATAAACTGTTTTTAGTTGCAATACTTGATATAAATTCTATAAAACCCAATTCACCCCCCATCTTGGGTTGCCTTCTTGGGCCAACAAATATGACAAGCACAATGCAAGTAAGGTCGTGAACGTACAAGGTTTTGGCTTCACCACATAATCAAAGGGGTCAAATCCACATGGTTTAAGGTTGAATTAGAATAAAGCCCCCAACACGGTGACTTTCAACCATTTTTCCTACACATGAATCAGGGATTCTCTTGTTCCAAACATGCAAGAGGGAGAGGGGGGGGGGGGGGAGGAAGATAGGGGATTAAAATAGAAGAAAACCTAAGTGGGTTAGGAGGAAGAAGAGAGAAGGGGGAAGTACGTAAATATAAAAGAAAGCCTATCTCGTTTTCTTCTTATTTTGTTTGCTTTATTTGCTTTGCTTTTATTAGACTTTGAGAGATTCGAACTTGCAGCACTTCAGTCTTCAATAGATGCTTGGAGGTTTGTATATGAGTGTATATAGTGTATAAAGGCTAGGGTTAGAGTGTATAAAGGCTAGGGTTTGAAGAAGTCTAAGAGAGCTAGGATTTGAAGAGAGTTCGAGGTCTGTATATAGAGAGACAGAGTTTCTGGACTTAGATTGCCGACCCTTTTATGTAAGGGGAATGTTCTATATTTATAGGCAACTTAAACTGAACTGGTGCTTGTTGCAGTGGCGCCAGGCTAACAAATACACTGAGCACCTGTCCCAGTGACTACCATGCAATTTTTAGCTTGGCTCCACTAGGAGTGACTCCAAAAATTCTAAAAATAAATCGGGATGTCAAGAATGGGCCAGAAGGCCGAAAATGGGTAGAAACCCTTAAAATAGTGTCCAGAAGGTAACGAACTTGAAAAATAGCGTTGAGATGGTCAACCAGGCTATTAAGGGCAAAACGGTCAACTAGACCAGAAAACCACCGAAATGGACTTGAAATGTTTCATGGAGGACTTGAAGGTTGCAAACACTATCTAGAGTGTTCCAAGGGAGTGCCAATTTGATACCTAGAGCCGGTGTGGTTAGAAAAGGTGACCAGCCCACCAGGGGCAAAATGGTCATTTTGTACTGGGTTCGCCGGAATGGACTTGGAATATTTCGAAAAGGTGCTAGAAGATTGAAAATACTCTTAGAGGCATTCTCAGGAGGTAACCGATTTGATACCCAGAGCTGGTGTGGTTCCCGTAGTCACTCGGATGCCTAGGGGCAAAATGGTTATTTTGACCGGATGGTCCCGGAATTAGTCTGGAACCGACTAGAAGGCATTTGAACATGTTGGATCATCTTTGGGGCAATCTTAGAAGGGTGTAGTTATTGCTCTGAGGACTTAGGTACCTTCTCGAGCAACGTACTGAAAAAAGTCCAAGGGGCAGATTGGTCATTTTTCATCAGAATGAGCTAGCAGGCACTAGTGTATACCTTGGTTTTGAGTGTTTTCATTACTCTGATGGTCTGTGACGAGTTGGTTTTTCCATTCCCAATGTCGACCTATTTGTGAGTGTTTCTGCCACTCTAATGGTTGTGATGTTTGCGAGTGTTTCCACCACTCTGATGGTGTGCGTTCATTCTGAAGACTGCCTGATCTCGGAAAGCTACTAAGTGGACTTATCGTCTGAAGAATCAACTTTTTTGAAAGATGTACCAATAACGAACATTCTTCATTAGCAGGCTAGCAAGCCCCAATGGTGGATAGTTCTACCATCTCGGGGACTTGAGTTCCATCCCGGTTGACAGGTTTAAAGGCACTAACCATTCCAAAGAGTTTTCTCAGAAGACGTGCCAGATTGGATTATCTTTTTACCTGAGGGATCAACTGTCTCGAAAGGCATGCTTGATTTTATTTTAATTGGAATTAGAATTGAATTTGAGAGTGAAATGGGGACTTGCCGTCTCAAGGAAGACCTGCCAATTGGAATTGGATCGAGCAATGCCACAAAGGCATTTTGGTAATTTTGCCTCTATTGGGCCTAGTGGGCCCGCGAAGCAATTGATTGAACGAATTAAGTTTGAAAAGTTGATTTGGACTTGAATGTGACTGTGTCAGTTTGAATATAAATCTGGATGGATTGGAGATTGCCGAGCGAGCAAAAATTGGGTGCTTACAAGGTTTGAGGATGCTTAAGAGAATTAGGGTTTTAAAGGAATTTGAGCTTTGCTTTTAGAGTGGCAACATTTCTAGATTGAGCTTGCGAATCTTTTTTATGCAGGGGGAGGTCTGTATTTATAGGCAATTAGAACAAGAACTAGCGCCTGTTGTAGTAGCGTCTAGTGGCACCAGCCACTTTGGGAAACTTTTGAAGTGGCAGGAAATAGATCTTTTGACCCTTGGGATGCAAGGTAGAAGATTTGGGAGCCTATCCTAGTGACTACCATGTAATTTTTAGCCTAGCTCCACTAAGAGTGACTTTGAAAAGTCTGGGAATGATCCAGAAGGTTGGGGATGGACGAGAACCCTTGAAAGAGTGTCCCAGAGGTAACTAGTTTAAAAATCAAAGCCAGTGTCGTCGAAAATGGTGATTGGCTCACTAGAGGCAAAATGGTCATTGAACCGAGGAACCACCGGATTGGACACGGAGTGACTCGTGAGAAGGCTTGATGGTTGGAAACACTATCGAGAGTGTTCCGAGGGATTGTCAGTTTAATACCTAGAGTCGGTGTGGTTGGAAAAGGTGACCAGCCCACTAGGGGCAAAACGGTCATTTTGCACTAGGTTTGTCAAAATGGACTTGGAATGGTTCGGAAAGGTACTGCTTGACCGCTTTTTCTTATTGGCTTGTTTTAACTCGCCAGTACACAAGTGTATGATGTAACAATTAACTTAGTGAGACTGAGGTCATATCCACAAGGAGCTAAATTTAAAAAATAAGTTCGGTGACAAAAATTTAAGAGAAATTTATTTAGAAAGAAATTGGTTTACAATAAATCTGAAATTTTATTTGAAAGATGGATGGTTGTGAATGGTATTCAAATGACAATACTTAAAATTACAAGGGAATAAAAATCTTGCCTCCAAATCAATTCCGATGATGGTATATTAGTGGTTCCTTTAGGATATTTAAGATAACTCAATCCAACATCAACAATGATGATATTGGGTTGGAAAATATTACAACAAAGTTCAAAGAAATAAATAATTCTTGCTTAGAAATGGAAAAATAGTTTCAAACTAGGCAAGACATTAAATCAAGCAATCTTTATACCAAAACTGAGGTTTGTGCATAGAAATTCAAGATTATAACATTACCTAAATTATTTTTGAAAATTCTTAATAATAATCAATCATTCATGTACAAAGTGAGAAGATAAAGCATTGAGTTGCATTAATACCTTAAAAAGATCACCTCAACCACTATCATTCGTGATCTTGAACCAAGAAAGAGCTTAGCCAACAACCATTATGAAGAAAAACACTTGCATCAACATGAAATAAGAGGTTTTTAACATTGAAGAACCAAAATCAACAAAAGAAAGCATAATACAAGCTGCCCAGATTTCCGCACAAATCTATCCTCTAACTTTGGATGAAGTTTTCTCCCTCTTCCACTCTATTTCGAGAGATGGCTATTTAAATAGATATTTGTAGAGCTATTTGTCTACTTTCCAGCCCCATAAAGAATAGCTCATTTGGACATCTGAGTCAAAAGTTATGGTCCAAACACCAGAGGTATGTTCAGCACATATAGGGAAAGTCAGATTCGGCCAGAATTTTAAGCTAGCTGTTGTACCTCTTTATTCCATCTTTTGGACTATTTTTTTCTTCTCTCTTTACCCCATAATAAAGAAATTATTGTCCTGCACTTCTTTCAAGTCATGCGCATGCTCTCTTTTTTCCTTAATGAAGAATTATTATACTCTAACCATGTCCAAGCTCTTTTTTTCATAATGAAGAGTTATTGTACTCCGACCATGTGCAAGCTCTTTTTTTCCCAACAAACTTCCTACAAATGAGTTGAAATGGGCCTTCAAACTTTGGGCTAGAGTTTACACAATATTTGGAATAAGTTTGGACCGAAATTTGCACAAAACATAGAGCAAGTTTGGGCTTAAAGTGGATCATCTTTTAGCCTCTTCTTGGATTGAAATGGGGCAGATTTGGAGCACATCTTTGAACCAAAATTTGCTTCGTTCATTGACTCAATTCACTTTAATTTTTTGCTCCAAATCCCAGCCTCGAAGATCTCTAAACTACTTCATTTAAGTTTTAGAAATCTGTCGAAATATTAAACCAAACTTCATTACCAAAGGCACACCAAACTATTATGTAAAACAAAATAACCAATAAAATACATATGAAAAACTAGGGATTTAATGACAATTTAAATCCACAATCACACCCCTAACTAAGATTTTGCTTATCCTTGAGCAAAGTAAAACAAAAATAATTGTCATCTACTTTATTCAAATGCCACGTTCGTAGGATTCACGATTGCATTTAACGTATATAATAAGCCTTTAAACACCTAGGTGGCCCTAGTGGACGAGTTGTAGTCTCATGAGGGTTGTCAGCGATGATACCCACAAACATCTTGAATTTCGCCTTCATCCAAATCTCAAGTCAACCTATTCACAACAATTCAAACAAGTATTAAACAAAAAATACATATTTCTCTAGTACAATATAAAGGACGTGTATAGTTCAGAATACTATTAACTCATAAAGACATTCATAGCATCCTTACTCGGAGTGTGTGTGAATAAACTAACATGATCATTTTCTCAACATTAAAACTCAGGATCACTCAAATTTCTATCGGAATTGTGCTTCAACTCAAAAGCTCACCAAATATGCACTCAACAAATGAAACTCTCAGAAACAGGTGCATTTATGCTCTCTTAACATTTGTATGCGGAAGAAGTAATGTAAACAATCCAAAAGGCCACATACCAAAATCATGAAAAATGCTAAAATAAGAATATCCGTAGTCTCATGAAAGAGTGCCAAGTGTCAGAAATCATAATGTAACCACACCACCACATCTATTTACACATTCACAATTCAAATCATCTTATATTGGGGATCAATTAGGACTTTATTTTGGTTATAATGGTAGGTAAGGAAAAGTGTATATAGCAAGGGTCAATCAAAAACTCACGTGTCCGAGAATGGGCTAAATAAAGCACAAGATGGTTTTTTTTTCAATATGAAATAAGATTTACCACTCTTGGAATGCACCCAACTCTCTTTCCTTCCATTATATACACAAGTTCACATTGACTTCTCAAATTTTAATTCTTCAAGCTCACATTTGGGCATTCGATTTTTTTTTTTTTTTTTAGAGATTGCCCAAATGAACACTTTCTTCACTTATAACTTTGCTCTCACAAATCAAACCAAGTCCATTGATCTCAAAGACACTTTTGGCTGAGGAGTTTGAAAAATAGTTAGTATGCAAAAGGCTCAAATTGGTGAACTAGGGATAAGTATATAAAGAAATGAGACGAACAAGCTTAAATATCAAATATGGCCTAAAATCCTTTCCCAAGCATAACACGGTTTTCCAAGTGTTCAGCAAATTCCAAATGTAAGTGATGTGGCACAAATCAAGAATTCCCGACAACTCATCCAAATTAGAATGAATAATGAGACCAACCAACAATAATTATGTGTTTTCAAGAAAAATGCAAGAGCAGCTGTGATAAAACCCCTCCAAGAAAGAATGGCTCTAAAGCTCACAACAAAGGTACAAGTCTCCACTTTGTTCCTTAAGATTTCCAAGTGATCCTTTATCATCAATCAAGACCATAGTCATGCAAGTTACAAGTGAAGTGTAGAAAGTCTGAGTATAGATGCCGCGAGATACTCTAACAAGAAGTTAATATAATGAGCTAAAATGCTAACATATCAAAACTAAAAAATCCATAACTCATGCTTAATTACTCAAATGAATTATTATGATCATACCGACTTTCAATTAGCATGAAGAATAAATATTTTTTTTTTCTTTTTTTAACAAACCGACAAAAAAAAAATTTTTGTTTTTTTTAAACAAACTGACAAAAATAAAGGTCTCACCCCCCAACTTAAACAATGCATTGTCCCTAATGCATGAATCATGATGGAACAAGTAAATGCATGAGTCAGAAGAAAGAAAAAAAATTACAATATAATAAAACTAAAATATGTACCATGGTGGTTTATTACTTATGAAGCTTAAAATGGTGATGGATCTACAAGATCCAAAGTCTCAATTCAGCCACTAAATTTTCAAGATAAAGTTTCAATCGATGGCCATTTACTTTGAAAACATTCCCGTTCTTGGGATTCTCTAACTCATAGGCACCATGCTCCGAGATGGACTTGATCACAAAAGAGCCAATCCATTTTGTCCTCAACTTCCCAGGAAAGAGATGCAATCATGAATTTTACAAGAGAACTTTCTGACCAACATGAAAGGATCTTCTAAGAATGTTTTTATCATGCAAAGCTTTTATCTTGTCCTTTGAAATTCTTGCGTTTTCAAATGCATCATTTTTCAATTTCTCTAATTCATCCAATTGAAGCTTTCTATGATCGCCAACCACATTTTCATTGTTATTGAATTGGCAAATGACCTAATTTGCGTGATGCTCAATCTCAACTGGGAGATGATAAGATTTTCCATAAGCAAGCCTATAAGGAGACATTCCTAAAGTGGTTTTGTAAGCTGTGCGATATGCCCACAAAGCATCGACTAGTCGTATGGACCAATCTTTGCAGTTCAGATTGACTGTTTTCTCCAAAATGTTCTTGATCTCCTTATTTGCCAACTCAGCTTGGCCATTAGTTTGTGGGTGGTAAGGACTACCAACCTTGTGAATTACACCATCTTTTCTCATCAACATTCCTATGGGTTTGTTACAAAAATGTTTTCCTCTATCACTAATCATAGCCTAAGGTATACCCAAACAAGAGAAGATATTTTCTTTTAAGAATTTGATCACAACTCGGTGGTCATTAGTTTGAGAGACAATGGCCACAAGGATGAATTGGTAACCAAACGAGCTAGGAAATGGTCCCATGAAATCAATCCCCCAATAATCAAATATTTCCAAAACAAGAACAAGATTAAGGGGCATCATGTAATGCTACCTAGTTGTTGGCATCAGTCACATGCAACACAAAAGGCGTGGACATCTTTGAACATGGTGGGCCAGTATAACCCACACTGTAAGATCTTGGTAGTGGCTTTCTTTGAAGAGAAATGCTCACCACAAGCCAATGCATGGCAAAAAGAAATGATACTTGAAATTTCATGGTTGGGGATGCACCTCCTAACAATTTGGTCGGGGTAATATTTGAATAGGTAGGGTCATCCCAGAAAAATGTATGCACATTTCGCAAGAATTTTTGTTTGTTAAGTTTGGACCAATGGGAAGGAATCTAACCTATGGCCAAGTAATTAGCTATATCAGCGTACCATGGAGTGCTTGTAATACATGGTAATATTTTAGAGATTTTAAAATTTTCCATTTAACATTTGTAATAATTTCATGGATAGTAAAATATTAGAATACTATTTGCAGAGATTGAAATATTTTAAAGACAAATATTTATTTAGTTAAAGGGAATAATTCATAAGTCAAAAGTAAGACTTGAATGCTGTAACACTTTGAAAATTTTGGTGACTTTAAAATTATTTATTACTGTAAGCACCCCAGTTTTGACCGCTCGACAGTCTACAGTCCGTCCAGACTTGAGTTCAAGTCAATATGGACATATTCTAGAATTCTAGTCCTAATCCAGTCAATTTATCGCTTCGCAAGCCCACCAGGCCCAAATCGAGGCAAAATGACCAAAATATCTTTGTGGGCGTTGTTCGGTCCAATCCCGTAGGGACGTCTTTCTGAAGACGACAAGTCCCCTTTTCAATTTTAATAGGCACGTCTTTCCGAAGATGGTAAATCCCCTTTCCAAATCCAAATCAGGCATGTCTTTCCGAAAACTGTAAGTGCCCTTCCCAATTCCAACAAGCACGTCTTTCTGAAGACGGTAAGTTCCATTTCCAATTCCAATAGGCACGTCTTTCCGAAGATGGTAAGTCCCCTTTTCAATTTCAAAAGGCGCGTCTTCCCGAAGATGGTAAGTCCCTTTCCAATCCCGTAGGCACGTCTTTCCGAAGACGGTAAGTCCCGTTCCAATTCTAATAGGCACGCCTTTCCGAAGACTGTAAGTCCCCTTTCCAATTCTAATAGGCGCGTCTTCCCGAAGACGGTAAGTCCCTTTTCAATCCCGTAGGCACATCTTCCCAAAGACAGTAAGTCCCTTTTTCTAATTCCAATTCCAATTCCTCTCTCCAGAAAGTTGATTCCTCAAGACGGTAAGTTTATCCAATCTGGCACACTTTTCAAAGAAAGTCTCCTCGGAACGGTAAGTCCCTTGAAACCTGTCGACCGGGACAAGACTCTAAGTCCCCTAGATGGTAGAATGGTCCACCTTTGGCGCCTACTAGCCTGCCAATACAGAAATGTCCGTTTTGGCACGCCTTTCGAGAAAGTTGACTTCTCAGGCATTAAGTCCATTTAGCACCTTTTCGAGATCAGGTAATCTCGAGAATGATCGCGAATCGTCAGAGTAGCGGAAGTACTCGCAAATATCGCAACCGTCAGAGTAGCGAAAATACTCGCAAATGGGTCGATATAGGGAATTGCCAACAAACCCTTGTATCACGGGACCGCCGTCAGAGTGGTGGAAAACTCAAAACCCAGGTCAACACCGGTACCTGCTAGCCCACTTCAGTGAAAAATGACTAAACTGCCCCTAGAGCCATTTTCTGGGACATTTCTCGAGAACACACTTAAGACCTCAGAATGGTAATTCCACCCTTTCCAAGATTTTCTTAAAATCAATCCGGCATGATTAGGTGCCTTCTAGTTAATTTTGGGCCAATTCTGAGACTTTCCGGTCAAGATAGCCATTTTACCCCTAGGCATCCAAACGCTCCGGGGACCACACCGGCTCTGGGTATCAAATCAATAATCTCCTAGGAATGCTTTATATAGTATTCCTGACCTTCCATTATCTTTTCGGATCATTCCGAGTCAGTTCCGGCAAACTCGGTGCGAAATGACCGTTTTATCCCTAGTGGGCTGGTCGCCTTTTCCAATCACACTGGCTCTGGGTATCAAACCAGTAGCCTTTGGGAACATTCTAAATAATGTTTTCAAATCTCGAGTCTTCTTTCGGGACATTCTGAGTCCATCCCGATAGCTGTTCGGCCCGGTTGATCATTTTGCCACTAATGGCCCGGTCAACCCTTCCAACACATCTTGTCATCCTTTTTCAAGTCCATTACCTCCGGGACCCTATTCTAAGGGATTCTTGCCCTTTTCCGGCCTTTTGGGCCATTCCCAATCCCTTAAATGCTTCCCGGACCTTCTAGAGTCATTCCTAGTGAAGCCAAGCTAAAAATTGCATGACAGTCACTAGTACAGACACCCAAATCTTCTCAAGATACGTTGCTTGCCGACCTTAAAACTTTCCTAACTGGTTGAGTGGCGCCAGAAGGTTTTTTGGCCTGGAACTATTGCAACAGGCGCCAAGTCATTCTTCTCTCTATAAATACAGAGCCTCTTCCAGCGTGAAAGAGGTCTGCAAACTCAGTCTAAAAATCTTATTTTTCAATACATAGAGCTCGTAGCCTCTCTAAACCCTAGTCTCCTTAGGTTTTTCCAAACCCTAGCCTCTATACACAAACCCTAGCCTCTCATACATTCATACACTCTCATATACTCATACACTAGCCTCCAACCCTCCATTGAAGACTTGGAATGCTGCAACTACAAAGCTTTGAAGATCGAAGACAAACTCTTGAAGATTGAAGTGAAGACCGAAGCACGACAAGCAAAGCAAAGCGTGCAAAGCTAGGCAAAATAAAGAAGACACAAGGTAAGCTTTCTCTTTAAGTTTACGCATCTTCCCCCTCTCTTCTCTCTCCTAACCCACTTGCGTTTTCTTCCATTTTAATCCCCCATCTTCTTCCCCCCCCCCCCCCTTTCTTGCATGCTTAAAACAAGAGATTTCCCAGTCCATTTATAGGATTAGGCTATTGGAGAGTCATCATGTCGGGGGCTTTCTTTTAGTCTAACTGCAGACCACGTGAGTTCGGCTCCCTTGATTATGTGGTGAAGCCTTAACCTTTTATGTTCAAGACCCCAATTGGCATTGTGCATATCATTATCTTGCATTCCTCCAAAATTCGTTTCCAAACTCATTTTCAAAGCTTGCATCAAAATTACTTTCAAAACTTGCATCAAAATCTTATTTTTCAAAACTTGTTTTCAAAATCACAATCCTAGGATGATTCTAGCCTCTACATAGCTAGGGTTGCTTTAGGAAAGTCTTACATTTAAAGTGACTAATATAGTCCATATGTTCAAAACATTGTTGTTTTCAAAACCACTATCTTAAAGTGGTTCTAACCTTCTTATGGTTAGAATCGCTTTAGGAAAGTGGGATATTTTTATAATCTTACAAAAAACTCCCTTTTCAAATCTATCTTTCTAAAAACCTCTTTTCGAATAACTCTCCTCAATCTCCTTTCCAAAATTGTTTTCTAAAAACTCTCTCCAAAAATCTATTTTCAAAACTTCCTTTTTAACTCCTTTCCAAAACACTTTCTTTAAAATTCCTTTCCTAAAAACACTCCATAGGTTTCCTTTTTAGAAAACTCTCTCCCTAAATCTTTTTCCTAAAAACTCTTTCCAATAATCTCCTTCCAAAAATTCCTTTCCAAAAACTCTCTCTTTTCAAAATTCACTTTCTAAAAACTCCTCACTAAGATTTCTTTCCAAAAACTCTCTCTTTTCAAAACTCACTTTCTAAAAACTCCTCTCTAGGATTTCTTTCCAAAAATCTCCCTTTCTAAAAACTCACTTTCCAAAAACCTCTTTTCTTAGAGCCCAAGTCAAGCCCTAGAACCCACGATTAAGAAACCCTAGTTTTCTTACCAAAAACATGATTTTCAATCTTACCTTAAAACTTAAATTTTCAAAACCTATTTTCTACGTCAAAACTATAGTCTTCCAAATCTAGGGTTTCTAAAACATCATCTTTTCAAATCCATGTCAAATCCAATCTTCCCTTTAAGAAACCAAATCCAATCTCTCATTTAGGAAACAAGATATTATCCTCCGTTTTTGGAAACAAAATCCAATCCCTTGTTTTAGGGAGTGTTCGAGCTATGTATATCAAATATTGGTGTTTTTAGACTGAGTTTGCGGACCTCTTTCACGCTGGAAGAGGGTCTATATTTATAGAGGGAGGAATGCATTGGCGCCTGTTGCAGTGGTGCCAGGCCAAGCATTACACTGGCGCCACTAAGAGTGGCGCCAGCCATTTAGGAAATATTTAAGGTCGGCCAGCAACATATCTTTGACTAGATTTGGGCACCTGTGCTAGTGACTACCTTGCAATTTTTAGCCACGTTTCACTAG
The DNA here is from genome assembly GCA_033060915.1 of Euryodendron excelsum. Lineage (NCBI taxonomy): Eukaryota > Viridiplantae > Streptophyta > Magnoliopsida > Ericales > Pentaphylacaceae > Euryodendron > Euryodendron excelsum. The sequence goes on from CM065385.1 coordinate 33,146, forward strand.
GAGTGACTCCGAAAAGTCTAGGAACGATTTTAGGAGACTAGGAATGACCCGAAAGGCCGAAAAAGAGCAGGAACACTTAAAATAGTGTCCCAGAGTTATTTGACTTGAAAAATGAGGATAGGATGTGTCGGAAGGGTTGACCGGGCCTTTAGGGGTAAAACGGTCAATCGGATCGGGAAGCTGCCGAGACAGACTTGGACTGTCCCGTAAGAAGACTTAAGATTTGGAAACATTATTCAGAATGTTCCCAAAGGTTGCCGGTTTGATACCCAGAGCTGGTGTGGTCGGAAAAGGTGATCGGCCCACCAGGGGCAAAACGGTCATTTCGCACCGGGTTTGCCGGAACTGACTTGGAATGATCCGAAAAGATAAAGAAAGGTTGAGAGTACTATAAAAAGCATTCTCGGGAAGTTACCGGTTTGATACCCAGAGCCGGCGTGGTTGAAAAAAGGCGACCAGCCCACTAGGGGAAAAACGGTCATTTTGTACCGGGTTGGCCGGAACTGACTCGGAATGATCCAGAAAGGTAGAGGAAGGTTGAGAATACTATAAGAAGTATTTTCGAGAAGTTACCAGTTTGATACCCAGAGCCGGTGTGGTCGGAAAAGGAGACCGGCCCACCAGGGGCAAAACGGTCATTTTGTACCAAGTTGGGCGGAACTAACTTGGAATGATCTGGAAAGGTAGAGGAAGGTTGAGAATACTATAAGAAGTATTCTGGGGAGGTTACCAGTTTGATACCCAGAGCCGGTGTGCCTGAACGGATATTTCTACATTGGCAGGCTAGCAGGTGGCAAAGGTGGACCGTTCTACCATCTAGGAGACTTGGGGTCTCGTCTCGGTCGACAGGTTTAAAGGGACTTACCATTTTGAAGAGATTTTCTTCGAAAAACGTGTTGAACCGTCTCAAGGAATAAACTGTCTCGAGAGTGGGATTGAAATTGGAAAAGGGTCTTATCGTTTTCGAAAAGACGTGCCTAATTTGGAACCGTCTCGAGGGATAAACTGTCTCGAGAGAGGGATTGAAATTGGAAATGGGTCTTATCGTCTTCGAAAAGATGTGCCTGATTTGGAACCGTCTCGAGGACTAAACTGTCTCGAGAGAGGGATTAGAAAGGGGACTTACCGTCTTCGGAAAGACATGCCTGATTTGGAATAGATTTACTGTCTCGAGAAATTAACTGTCTCGAGAGAGGGGTTGGAGTTGGAAAGGAAAGGACAATGCCTCTGAGGGCATTTTGGTCATTTTGCCTCTATTTGGGCCTAGTGGGCCCACGAACCAATGGACAGACGGGATTTGGACTTAGAAAATTGGTTTCGATTGAAATATGCCCACAATGACTTGAACACAAGTCTGGACGGAGTGTAGACTGCCGAGCAGTCAAAAATGGGGTGCTTACAATAAGATGTTTAAACTCGTCCAAACCATAGCTGTGAAAGATGTTGCTTTGGCCTCATCATCATCCATGGTTTTTTCCAAGGACTCTAAACCTGCTAACCCAAGGGTTGTGCTTCAAATTAACATTACGGGAAAAAACGAGGATTCCAAGGGAGCCAACACTGAAGAAGAGGAAACTATACTACTCTTGCTTGCTATAAAAAGAACTTTCCTAGACCCTCTCAGTCTGAAAATTCAAGGGTTGGAAGACTCGCTGCGAAACCTCCATGGCCATGACACCTTTGGGCTTACATCCTATGACGAGTTGTGCCTCTTCCCAAACCATCCAAGACCTGCCAAGTTCAAAATGCCTGATTTTCAGAAGTATGATGGCATTGGTAACCCTATTGCCCACCTTCGCCTTTATATTGGGGCATTTAGTGGTCATGAAAATGATCCAAAACTCCTTATGCAACTGTTCCAACACAGTCTCACTGGATCCACCCTGTAATGGTTCACCCGACTCGACCTAAGGAAGATTACGACTTGGATCGAACTGGTCAATGCATTCAAAACCCAATATCGTCACAACATACACCTCATTTCTGACCAGTGGTCCTTGATATTAATGAATAAAGGAGAGAAAAAAAGTTTCAAGAGCTATGCCCTTAAATGGAGAGAAGTAGCTCCACAAGTCAATCCTCCGTTGGAAGAAAAAGAATATGTGCAACTGTTCGTACACACTTTCCAAGGCATATACTATAAAAAGCTCTACACAAGCGTGGGAAAAAGTTTCTTCGAGCTCATCATGCAAGGGAAGATGATAAAGAATGGTCTTAAGACAGGAAGGATTATAGATCCCTATGTAAAAATCTAAAAAAGTTCTACCAACATAGCCAAAAAGGTGGCTACTGCAAGGAGAGTAATCAAGAAGGAGAGTGAGGTGTCTACCATCTTACCCATTCAACCACCACAATATTGTCCACCACTTCAATCTCCCCCTATCCTTCTCATGCCCACTTCAATCTAACCTTCAATGGCGCCCTCACTCACGAGTATCATTCGGGTAGCTGAGGGCATGACACTGAAAGTTGCTTCTCCCTTAAGCACAAAATTCAAGACCTAATAAATAATAAGACAATTGATCTACAACCAGTGAACCCTACTCTTACTCCCAATGTAACCACAAATCATCTGTCGGACCACACCATCAACTTGATACTAGAGGAAATAGAAGACGAGGGTGAATTGGATGTGATCAAAGTTGAAGATTCTGAATGGATTGAGAGACTGATGAAGAGAGTGTAAGCACCCTATTTTTGCCCGCTCGGCAGTCTCAGTCCATCCAGACTTGTATTCAGGTCAATATGGACGTATTCCAATCTAAATCAACTTTCTAAGTCCAATCCCGTCAATCGATCGCTTTGTGGGCCCTTTGGGCCCAAATAAAGGCAAAATAACCAAAATGCCCTTAGGGGCATTGTTCGGTCTAATTCCAATAGGCACGTCTTTCTGAAGATGGTAAGTCTCCTTTTCAATTCCAATTAAATTCAGCACACCTTTCAAGAAAGTTGATTCCTCGAGGTAGTATGACCATTCAATCCGGCACGTTTCCGAGTGAACTCTTTAAAATAGTAAGTCCCTTCAAACCCGTCGACCGGGACGAGACCCCAAGTCCCCTAGATAATAGAACGGTCCACATTTGGTGCATGCTAGCCCGTCAACGAAAAAATGTCTATTTCAGCATGTCTTTCGAGAAAGTTGATTCCTCAGGCCCTAAGTCCACCTAGTAGCTTCAAGAGATTAGGCAGTCTCTAGAATGATCACGACCCGTTAGAGTAACGGAAATACATGTAAACATCGTAACCGCCAGAGTGGTAGAACACTCGCAAATAAGTCGATATAGGGAATTGCCAGCAAACCCTTATATCACGGGACCACTGTCGGAGTGACGGAAACACTCAAAACCTAGGTCAACACCGGTGCCTGCTAGCCCACTTCGGTGAAAAATAACCAACTGCCCCTAGGGCCATTTCCGGCACGTTTATCGAGAAAGTACCTAAGTCCTCAAAACGATAAGTCCACCCTTCCAGGATTGTCTTAAAGACAATCTGGCAGGATTAAGTTCCTTCTAATCAGTTTTGGTCCAATTCCGAGACATTTTAGTCAAGATGACCATTTTGTCCCTAAGCATCAAAACGCTCAAGGAACCATACCAGCTCTGGGTATTAAACCGGTAACCTCCCTAGAATGCTTCTTATAGTATTCCTGACCTTCCATTACCTTTTTGAGTGCAAAATAACTGTTTTGCCCCAAATGGGCCGGTAACCAACCTCTTGGGACATTCTAAGTAATGTTTCCAAACCTCGAGTCTTCTTCTGGGATATTCCAAGTCCACACTAGTAGTTTTTTGATCGACTTGACCGTTTTGCTCCTAATGGCCCGGTCAACCCTTCCAACACGTCCTGTCATCATTTTTCAAGTCTAATACCTTTGGGACTCTATTCTAAGGGTTCCTGTTCCTTTTCGACCTTCCGGGCTATTCCTGGTCCTCTAAATCCTTTCTGGACTTTCCGGAGTCACTCCTAGTGAAGCCAAGCTAAAAAATTACATAGTAGTCACTAGTACAGGAGCCCAAATCTTCTGAAGATACGTTGCTTGCCGACCTTAAAACTTTCTTAAGTGGTTGGCCCCACTCCTAGTAGCGCCAAAAGGATTTTTTGCCTAGTGCCACTGCAATAGGTGTCAGGTCATCCCTCTCTCTATAAATACAAAGCCTCCTCCAGCGTGAAAAGGGTCCACAAACTCAGTCTAAAAACTCTCCTCTTCGATATACAGAGTTCATAGCCTCCCTAAACCCTAGTCTTCTTTAGGTTTTCCAAAACCCTAGCTCTCATATACTCCCATACACTCATATACACTCCTATTCACTCATACACTAGCCTCCAAAGCCTCCATTGAAGACTTGAAGTGTTGCAACCCAAAGCTCCCAAAGATCAACACAAGCCTTTGAAGACTGATGCAAAGCAAAGCGACGATTGAAGCAAAGCAAGCAAGTAAAACAAATCAAATAAAGAAGACACGAGGTAGGTTTCCTATTTACGTTTACGCAACTCCCCCTTTCTCTTCTCTCTCCTAACCCACTTGGATTTTCTTCTATTTTAATCCCCCATCTTCTTCCCCCCCCCCCCCCCACCCCCCTTTTCTTGCATACTTGAAACAAAGGACTTCCCGATCTACGTGTAGGATTAGGTTATTGAAGGTCACCATGTCGGGGGCTTTCTTTTAGTCTAACTGGAGACCACGTGGGTTTGGCCCCCTTGATTATGTGGTGAATCCTTAACCTTATATGTTCACGACCTTAACTTACATTGTGCATATTATGATCGTGCATTCCTCCAAAATTCATTTTCAAACTTGCATTAAAATTGTTTTCAAACTTGCATCAAAATCTTCTTTTTCCAAAATTGTTTTCAAAATCACAATTCTCGGGTGATTCTAGCCTTTCCATGGTTAGCGTTGCTTTAGGAAAGTGTTACATTTAAAGTGACCAATGTGGTCCATATTTTCAAATCCTTGTTGTTTTCAAAACCACTATCTTAGAATGGTTCTAGCCTTCTTATGGTTAGAATTGTTTTAGGAAAGTAAGATATTTTTATGAACGTTCCAAAAAACCCTCTTTTCAAATCTCTCCTTCTAAAAATCTCTTTTCCAACGTACTTTCTAAAAACTCTCTCCAATCTCCTTTCTAAAACTATTTTCAAAAACTTCCTTCAAAAATCTATTTTCCAAAACTCTTTTCCAAAAAAACGCTCTCTTTAACATTCACTTTGTAGAAAAACTCCTTCCTAGAAAAACTCTTTCCAAAAATTCCTTTCCAAAAACTCTCTCAAAGTTTTACTTTCCAAAATCCCTTTCAAAAAAGTCTCTTTTCAAGTTTACTTTCTAAAAACTCCTCTCTAGGATTTCCTTCCAAAAATCTCCCTTTCTAAAAACTCACTTTCCAAAAATCTCTTTTCTTAGAGTCCAAGTTAAACCCTAGAGCCAACAATTAGGAAACCCTAATTTCTTTTCTTAAAACATGATTTCCACTCTTGCCTCAAAACCTAGGTTTCTAAAATCTCCTTCTTTGCATCTAAATCCTAGATTTCCCAAACCTATTCTCTACATCAAAACTATAGTTTTCCAAATCTAAGATTTTCAAAACTTCACCTTTCAAATCCATATCAAATCCAATCTTCCCTTTAGGAAACCAAATCCAATCTTCTCATCTAGGAAACTAGATCAAATCCTCCATTTTTGAAAACAAAATCAAACCACTTCTTCTTAGACGCAAAATCCAAATCTTTCCCAATTCCAATCCTTCCTAATCTCGTACGTTCCTAAACCTTAAATTTCCAAAACTTAAACTTTTAAATCTTCCTTTAAACTTTAAACTTCTTAATCTTCCTAATTCCAACGTTTCCTAAATTCTATACCTTTTCCACATCTAACTTTTCAAATCTTTCAAATTTCAAATCTTCCTAAAATTCAAAACTTTTCAAATCCAAAACTTTCTTAAATCGAAACTTTCCTATTTCAAAACATTCCCAAATCGAAACTTTCATAATTCGAAATCTTTCCTAAAATGAAACTTTCCTAAAACGGAACTTTCCTAAATCCAATCTTTCCAAAACAAGTCCAAGTCCTTCTTCCAAGTTCTATCCTTCCAAATCAAAATCCAATCTTTTATTCTAAGTTGAACTCCAACTCTTTTTCAAATCAAAACCTTCTATTTTCTATCGGACTCTTATCCGAACTTCGGCTGATCTAATTCCTCAAAAAGGATACGTAGGCAACCCTTCTGGGTGCAGTCATAATCTTTTTCAAACCTCCAATTCCATAATCTTTTTCAAACCTCCAATTCCATAACTTTTTTTCAAATCTCCAATTCCATAACCTTTTTTTAAATCTCCAATTCCTTGTCTTTTTTCCAACTTCCAATTCCATGATCTATTTCAAACTTCCAATTCCAAATTTCTATTTTCAAATCTCTATTTTCAATCTCCAAAACTTTCTTTCAAAATCAAATCTATCTTTTCAAATTTCTTTTCAAATCAAATCAAGTTTCTTTCAAATCTATTTCCAAATCTATTTTCAAACTCTCTTCTCTTGTAATTGCATATCATACATCATTCTTTTAAAAATTCTTTTCTAAAAGTGGATAGTTTTGGACATTCGTTAATCAAAGACTCTAATGAGTGAATCTAGGGTGAATAGACATGTAAATACCACAAGGGCGGGGTAGGGTGATGGCTTAGTGCGTCTTCCCTACACGTAACTAACATTCGAACCTAGAATCACTGTTTTCGAAGACCAAACAAAGTTATTTTCAAAAAAGGGCTTAAATATTTTTCAAAGGTTGCCAAACAACCTGTTTTCTTAAAAACCCTCTCTTGAGGAGGTATTTTCAAAATCATCTTTAAAAACCCTAAGTGTAATCTTCAGATTATGCTTAGTTTTAGGTGACTTAACTCACCTTAATCAAGTTAGGTGGCGACTCCAAATGTTTTTCAAAAGCCCTTTATTCAAATCAATTTTCAATTCAAATCAATTTTCCAAAAGCCCTCTATCTCTATAATCCGAATGAAGTATATGATCCTTTGGACTAGCCAATTGAAAAGCCAATACTTATGGAGGAGGCCCTTGCCAAAGACATGGTCATTAACGGTTAGGGTAATGAGTTTCTACACCCAATGTATGTCGTAGCCAAGTGCCACCTATCAAGGAACCCCTAGCCCGCGACTAAGTTCAACTACAAAGATATGGGTTAGGAACTGGAAGAGCCAAAAACCCTGGCAGAGCCATTCAAACTAGAGGGAGGCGAGCTAGCTAACCTATTCATTGAAGAAACTAAGAAGGCAACAGAGGACAATAAGGAGATCAATGAAGCTGACAACTGCACTGTCACTCTCAACACATCCAGAGCCATAAAAGTAGCCCCTGCCTACCTTGTTTTATCTAAGGATTTCAATGACGGATGGATCATTGAAGATGTGGGCATCATTCCAAAGCCTAACTGAAAAGGATTCTCTTTAAAAGCGTACAAGTGAGAGGTGTTCTCACCCGCTTTCTTTCTATCCCTTTATTTTTTGTTTTTAAATTGATGTTTGCATTTCCATTCTTATAAAAACTATATGCTGTTCATTGACATGATAGAAAGATAGTTTTTCATTCAATTGCTATTGTCTCATATTCTTGTGAATGATGAATGTTTCCTAAACAAGGGGTGTGTTCTATCTTGTGGAGGACCTGACTTGAAGGGTGTGATAGCATGAGTTAACCACTTGTCAAATGATCAACTTTTTGAAAAGAGAGAGGACAAGGATGAATGAGGAAACCACCTAAAAGTAGCACTTACGAGACACCGAAGCTAAGCCATAGGTAGCCAAATTATCAAAAGAAAGAGGAGTCATTTTTCATTTTCCAAAAAAAAAAAATGTTTATAATCCCTTTGCTTAACTCACTAGTGCCTCGTAAAATCTATTTTGAAGTTTTCTTAATTCAAAATCTATTTTAAAAAATTCCTAAGTTTTTCCCTCAAAAGTTTTAATCAAAATTCTATTTTCAAAAATTTACCCAAGTTTTTCTTTTAAAAAGTTTTATTCTAAGACACCCCGAGTTTCTCGGGGCCTTTTCTACCAAAAAGGCCCCACATTCAAAGGTTTTACTGCTTTTTCCTTCAAAACAATTTTATTTTAAAATTTTAAACTCTTTGTTCATTTTAAAACATTTCAGGCGAGTTTCTCGGGGCCTTCTCTACCAAAAAGGCCCCACCTTCAAAGGTTTTATATCTTTTCCCTTCAAAAATATTTTATTTCAAAAATATTTTGACTCTTTCCTTAATTTTAAAAAATTTTGATAGAGTTTCATTTGTAAATGGTCCTTACAACGCCCAAAATATTGCCATAGCATACAAGTCGTGCACCCAACGATATCACAATACCATCGCACTAATACACATAAAACAATCTATGCACATTCCCAAGATTTTTAAATTTCTAAACGCCTGTCCTATTTCTCAAAAATTCAAGGGTTTTCAAATTTATCACAAAATCTCTCAAAGCTACTCCAAATATTTTTTAAAATATTCTCATATATTTCTAAATATCAAATTCAAACATTTTCACTAATTTTTCATAATTTTCAAGTATTTTTCTATTTTTTGAAAAATCAAAAATTCAAAAAGCTTTCAAAAAATCACGAAACTTCATATGATTATTCAACACATTTTTCTAAAACACAAGGTATAAAATTCTAGTTAAAAGATGCAACACCCATAGCTATAGGAGCAAATTTTTAATTCCTGCAGAAACCCATTTTACATAAACATGCAAAATTACCCAAACTCAATCAAACAAGTATCAAAATGTGAAAAAAAAAAACACTACCAGAGAATTTAAAACACATCAAAACATTAAAAAATAAAAACTCACCTCTTAGAGTTCTCTGGCGAAATTCTCTTCTCGGGCGACAATTTTGACGACTGTGACAACTTCCGGTAACTCTCCAGCGTCCCCCAAAGTTGCCCTTTTAATGCACAAGTCTCCATTCTTGCAAAAACACTCGAAAAAGCTCTCAAATAATCAAAAACTCATCAAACTCGTAACCCTGAGATGGTAAAACAGTTCACTTCTGGTGCCTGCTAGCCCACTAATGTTGAATGTCCATTATTCGGCACGTCTTTCGAGAAAGTTGATTGCTCAGACAATAAGACCATCCAATAGCTTTTCGAGATATCACAAACATCGCAACTGTCAGAGTGGCAGAAACACTCACAAACAGGTCAACATTAGGAATTGCTAACAAACCCCATATGTCACGGGACCGACCTCGCCTCTTGGTCGTGGCACGTTTACCGAAGCACGGGATACTTTTGAAAACCAAATCATCACAAACCGTTAGAGTAATGAAAACACTCAAAACTCGGGTCAACACTAGTGCCTGCCAGCCCACTCCAGTAAAAATAGCCAAACTGCCCATTGGGCCTTTTCGGCATACTTCTTGAGAAAGTACCTAAGTCCTCAAAGCGGTAAGTCCATCTTTCCAGGATTGTACCAAAGATAATTTGGCATGTCCAACTGCCTTCCACTCAATTTCAGATCAATTCCAAGACCATCCGGTCAAAATAACCATTTTGCCCCTAGGCACCTGACCGCCTTTAGAAACCACGTCGACTCTTGGTATCAAACCGGTAACCTCTTGAGGATGCTTCTAATAGTATTCTAAAACTTCCAACAACTTTTCAGATCATTCCAAGTCCATTCCAGGAAGACCGGTGCAAAATGACCGTTTTGTCCTGGTAGGCCAATTACCTTTTTCCAATCATACCAACTCTAGGTGTCAAACCGAAAACCCTTTGGAACACTCTCGATAGTGTTTCCAACCTTTAAGCCTTCTCACGGGTCTCTTCGAGTCCATTACGGTGTTTTTCTGATTCAATTGACCTTTTTGCCCCTGGTGGGCCGGTCAACCTTTTCAAATATTTTAGCACTATTTCTTAAGTCTGTTGCCTCCGGCACACTCTTTTACAAGTTCCCGTCCATTCCCGGTCAAGTCTAGTTACTCAAAACCTTCTAGATCATTCCCTAACCTTCCAGAGTCACTCCTAGTGGAGCTAAGCCAAAAATTGCATGGTAGTCACTAAGACAGGGGCCCAAATTTTTTTCCTTGCGTCCCAAGGGTCAAAAGATACATTTCTTGCTGCCCTAAAAACTTTCCTAAGTGGCTAGCGCCACTAGTAGTTGTCCCAAGCAAATAAATGTTCTGGTGCCACTCCTAGTGTTACTAGTGAAATTTTTACCCCAGCGCCACTGCAACAGGCGCCAAGGTCATTTTTAGTTGTCTATAAATACAGACTTTCTCCCTGCATAAAAAGGGTTTGCAAATTAAGTCCAAAAACTCTATCTCTTTGAAAATAGAGTTCAAAGTCTCTCTAAACTCTAATTCTCTCAAGCCTCTTCAAGCCCTAGCCTCCATACACTCAAACCCTAGCCCCTATACATCCTATACACTCAAATACAAGCCTTTAAATATCCATTGAAGACTCAAGTGCTGCAACTTCAAGACTTTCATAGTTCGAGTCAAGTAAAGCAAACCAAGCAATCAAAGCAAGAAGAATACGAGATTGGTTTTCTATTTATTTTTATGTAATTCCCCCCTCTCTCTTCTGCCTCCCAATCCATATGGATTTTCTTATATTTTTATCCCCATCTTCTACCTCCACTTCTTGCATGCTTGAAACAAAGAACTCCCTGATTCATGCCTAGGAAGGACTATTGAAGGTCATCGTGCTGGGGGCTTTCTCCTAGTTTAACCTTTGATGGTGTGGATTCGGCCCCTTTGATTATATAGTGAAGGACTATTGAAGGTTAAAGTTGTTTTCAAACTTGCATCAAAACTCTTTTTCAAAACTTACATTAAAAATCTCGTTTTTCAAACTTGTTTTCAAAATTACACTCATAGGATGATTCTAGCCATTCCATGGCTATGGTTGTTTTAGGAAAGTGTTATATTCAATGTGAACCCTAAATTATTTTTATCAAAATAATAATTTTAAGATGATTCTAGCTATTCCATGGTTAGGATTATTTTAGGAAGGTGTGATATTCAATATTATCATTATGGTCCATATTTCAAACCCTACTTGTTTTCAAAATCACAACCCTAGAATGATACTAATCATTTCATGGTTAGAATCGTTTTAGGAAAATGAGGTATTTATTAGACTTGTAAAAGTCCATATTCAAATCTCTTTATAAATAATTTTGCAAATCCACTTCCTAAAAACTATTTTCAAAAATCTACTTTCTAAAACCTCTTTTCAAAGATCTATTTTTCAAAAATTCTTTGCCTTGAAGTCTAAGTCAAGCCCTAGAATCTATGATTAGGAAACCCTAATTCCTTTTCTAAAGTAATGACTTTCTATTTTTTACATCAAATCATAGATTTTCAAAACCTTTTTTTGTCTCAAATCATAGGTTTTCAAAACTATTTTCTACATCAAATTCTAGATTTTCAAAACTCTTCTTTTCCAACCAAATCTTAGATCTCCAAATCCATTATTTTCAAAACTTAACCTTTCCAATTTCATGTGAAATCAAATCTTTCAATTTAAGAATCCAAATTAAATTCTCTAATTTTGGAAACAAAATCAAATCATCTATTTTTTGAAATAAAATCCAATCTTCAACTTTAGGAAATAAGAATCAAATTTTTCATAATTCTAATATTTTTTAATTCTAATTTCCCTAATTTCAAACATTTTCAAATCTCAATTTTCTAAATTCGACTTGTCAAATTTTTTCAATTCGAAAACTTTCCAAATTTTGAACTTTCAAATCTTATTTCCAAATTTCAGTCTTTCTAAGTTCAAATCTTTCTAAATTCAAAACTTTTCAAATTTAAATCTTTCCTAAACCCTAACTTTCTAAATTCCTTTAAATCAAATATTCAAGTCAAATTTTTCCTAACCATTCCAAGTCAAGTATTTCTAAATCAAATCAAATATTTTTTAAATCTTATTTAAATCCAACTTTTCTAAAATGGAACTTTCCTAATTCAAGACTTTCTAAAATCAAACTTTTCAAGTCTAAATCAAGCCTTTCCAATTTGATTGCATGTTTTAACCCTAGGTTACCTAAGTTCTAGGATGTCAAAACCCTAGTTCAACCCTAACCTTAAAGTTAGGAAGCTTCAACTCATTTTTAAAACTCTTTTTCTAAACCAAGATGGTTTTCAAACTTTAATCTAAGTCAAGATGATTTCAAAGTTCAACTACATCTTTCCAAAACAAGTCTAAGTTCTATTTCCAAATTCAATTTCAAATCAAAGTTCAATTCCAAATTTTCTATTTAAAGTTCAAATCATACCCTTTCAAATCAAACCTTTTCAAGTTAAACTTTTCAAAAACCTCAAAGTTTCTATTTTCAATCAGACCTTGAGTTCGAACTACAACCAACCTGATTCCTAACAAAGAGATACGTAGGCAATCCTCATGGGTGCAGTCACAACCTTTTTCAAATTTCTAATTCTATAACTTTTTTCAAATTTTCAATTCCAAAATCTATTTCAAGTTTCCAATTTCTATAACCTTTTTCAAACTTCAAATCTACTTTCAAAATCAATTTTTTTTCCTTGCACTTGCATATCATGTATTATATCAAACTTTTTTCTAAAATTCTTTTCAAAGTTGATAATATTGGACATTGAATAATCAAATATTCTAAATGAGTGAACCTAGGGTGATAAGACATGTAGGTACCACAAGGGCAAGATAGGGTGATAGCTTTGTGCATCTTTCCTATATGTAACCAACTTTTGAACCTAGAATCACTATTTTCAAAGACAAAAAACGGAGTTATTTTTCAAAAAGGGTTTAAATCTTTCCAAAGGTTGCCAAGCAACCTATTTTTCAAAAAACCTTCTCTTAAGGAAGTTTTCAAAACCGTTTCAAAAACCCTAAGTTTAATCTTCGGATTGCACTCAATTTTTGGTGACCTAACTCACCTTAACAAAGTTAGGTGGCGACTCCAAACCTTTTTCTAAAAGCCCTTACTCAAATCAATTTCTAATTCAAACCTAGTCACACTCATCCTTCTAAGAGGATGAGTTCTAACGAGAAAGTATAACGTTTTCTCACTTGTGTGCTTTCTCAAGTGCAAAAAAATTGAGACGCGACAATAAGTAGACAGTCTTTCAATCTAAGGAGGCTTTGTTTTAGGACTGTAATGTAGACTAAGTTATGGGGTTTGAGAATCAAAAAGATATGCAGGCTTAAATTTAATATTGCTTTCAGTAGGGTTTAGATCCACACCATCCTTAGTCGGTCTTCTAGCGGAGGTTCGTCCCCTAGTATCCTTCCTTTGCCTTAGCAACACATCTAGTCCATTTAAATCAAGCAATCCATTTTCAATTAGAGATGACTTTGTTATGATTGTAATGTAGGTCATGATTCTGGGTTTTTGCAAAAAAAAAAAAGGTAAAAGCTCAAACCTACTGCTTCTATTGGGCTTCCTTACCACCTAAGATCACCTTTTGATTTTCCTTTTTGCCTTCTGAACATTGCATGCCCTTTTAAGGCAGCATGAAGTGGGCCATCCTTTCTTGTGACTTACTTTACTTTAACCTTTTTTTTAAGCTCATTCCTTCACTTTTGCTTGCTCTATGATGGTTCTCCTCTTTTTTTCTTACTCTCTTTTTTCTGACGCAGATACTATTACACCCCTTTTACTTGACTGTAATTTCTCTCATTGCCTTATTCCTACACATTATGGGCGGTGATCACTAGGTTGAGGCTTAGAAAGAAATGTAACTGGCTCAACGGGTTTGACAAAGGTTGCTTTTGATTAGACAGGGACATGAAATGGGGGCCTCTCTTCCTTTTGAAATAGATTGCTTGATTCATAGAGCCTTTACGTTATTGCAGCTTGATGAAAGATAATTGACATTCCTTGCTATAAGCACCCCATTTTTTTTTGCTCGGCGATCTCTGGTCCGTCTAAACTTGTATTCAAGTCAATATGGATGCATTCTAGTTCAAACCAGTTTTCTAGACGTAATCTAGTCAATCAATAGCTTTGTGGGCTCATCCTGCCCAAATAGAGGTAAAATGACTAAAATGCCCTTGGGGCATTATTTGGTCCAATTCCAGTGGGCATATCTTCTCGAAGACGATAAGTCCCCATTTCAATCTCAATTCCAAGATCAAAATCCAATTCCAGTCCAGTTCCAGTTCAAATCAAATTCAGTATGTCTTTCCAGAAAGTTAATCCTTCAAACAGTAAGACCCTCTAGCTTAGCACGTTTTCTGAGAAATTCTTCAGAATGATAAGTCCCTTCAAATCTGTCGATCGGGACAAGATCCCAAGTCCCCGAGATAGTAGAACGGTCCACTTTTGGCACCTGCTAGCCTGCCAATGAAGAATGTTCGTTTTGGCACGCTTTTCAAGAAAGTTGATTCCTCAAGCGATAAGTCCACCCAGTAGCTTCCCGAGATCAGGCAATCTCTGGAATGATCGTGACCCGTTAGAGTAATGGAAATACTTGCATATTTTGCAACCGTCAAAGTGGTGAAAACACTCGTGTCGCTCCCCGATTTTTGGACCAAGTCTTTTCGGCTCGGGAGAAACATGGAATTCTGTCATTAGAACTCATCCTCTTAGAAGGACAAGAGCGACTAGGTTTGAAATTTAAATTGGTTTGATTAAGGGCTTTTTGAAAAAATAGGAGTTGCCACCTAACTTGATTAAGGTAAGTTAGGGCACCTAAAACTAAGTATAATCCGAATATTAAACTTAGGGTTTTTGAAAAAGGTTTTGGAAAAATCTCCTCAAGAGAGGGTTTTTAAGAAAATAGGTTGTTTGGCAACCTTTGGAAAGATTTAAGCCCTTTTTGAAAATAACTCCACTTTGCTCTTTCGAAAATAGAAATCTATGGTCCGATAGTTGGTTACGTGTAAGGAAGATATCCTAAGATCATCACCCTACCCCGCCCTTTCGATACCTACATGTCTAATCACCCTTTTGTTCACTCACTAGAATAACCGGTTACCATTATCCACTTAATATCTACTTTAGAATTTTGAAAACGGGGTTTATTCATCACTTTTAGGATGAATGATGCATGATGCAAGTCTAGAGGAAAGATGTTTGAAAACATGAAAGCTTTGAAGGATTTTGAAGTAGAAATCTTGGATTAACATAGAGTTTTTAAAAAGGGACTTGAGTTGAAATAAGAGTTATGACCGCACCATTTTAGGTTGCCTACGTATCTTATTTGGCAAGAATCAGGTCATTCATAGTTCGGGCAAGAGCTCGATGGAAAATAGGCGTGTTATTGCCTTTGAAAAGTTTTGAAGACACTTTAAGGTTTTTGGAAAAGTTTGAAGACACTTTGTGGTATTTGGAAAAAGAGAACTTAAGAGCTTTGATTTGGGATCGGATGTTGGAGTGTTTTAAAATAGAACTTCGAAACTCTAGAAAGGGGATTTTAAAGTGTTTTAAAATGTTTTTGAAACAACTCATGAGAGTTTTGGAAATGCTTTGAGATAACTTAAAAGAGTTTTGAAAATGTTTTTTTGAAGAAGGCCTTGGAGGTATGATTTGTGAGTATTTTAGTAAATTGATTTTTGAAAAGTTTTTTAAAGTGGTTTTTGAAAACACCTACTACTTTGGAACTCTAATATGGACTACCTTGGAGGTTGTTCTTAATATATCACCTTCCTTAAGAATCCCTAACCATGAAAGGAATAGAGACACCTTAGGGTTGTGAGTTTTTGAAAACATTTTTGAAAATAATTTAAAGATAGAGTGTAGGAGTATTTGAAAAGGTTATGGAGTTGGTTTTTGAAATCTCAAGAGGGTAAGAGGTTTTGAAAAAATGGGTTATGGGAATAGTTTTAAATAGAAAGATCATTTAAAAGGGGTTCATGAGTTGGAACCTTGAAGTATACTAACCTAGGTTGGGTTGACCTAAGGTTAGGAGTGACCTAAGGTTAACTAACTTGGGTTAGGTTAACCTCGGATTAAGGTGACCTAGGGTTAATCAACTAGGGTTTAGTTAACTTAAGGTTAAGGTGACCTAGGGTTAATCAACTAGAGTTTGGTTAACCTAGGGTTAAGGTGACCTAGGGTCAACTAACTTAGGGTCAAGTTAACCTAGGGTTGGATAACTGGGGTCAAGTTAACCTAGGGTTGGATTGGAAAATGGCTTTGAAAGGCAGTTTTATGCATTTCTAAAAGGATTCTTAGAAAACAAATCATATTAGACAACCCTTTTGAAGATCATTTCCTTGAAAATTTGACTCTAGCCAAGGATATGGTTTATATGGTTGGTGTTTGAAAACCATTCCGAGGGAGATTTCCTTAGGACAATTTTAACCTTTATCTTGAAAAGAGTAGGGGTTTCAAAAATCAACAAAATGATGACAACTTTTGAAAAACCATTTTTAATGCCAAGATGCAGAGGATGAATTTTTGAAAACCATTTTTGAGAAGAAGATTTTGAAAACCATTTTCCAAGGGAAAGTATTCTAACAAGTCAAGGTTCTTGTGGCCAATGTAAAGGGAGGTCACTCAAGAGAAGATTCCATGGGGCCATTCCAACCACTAAACTTGAGAGAATAAAAATCTTAGAAATCAAAAAGTTTGAAAATCATTTTTATGCAAGTTGGAATGCAAAGATGCAAAAGTGTGAGTTAAGGGTTAATTGGGGGATTTTCTAATGCTTGATTTCTTAGAATCTCATTCTAAATTTCAAGGGACCAACTCTTAGAACCACTTTGAAGGGAATATTGAGCTTTAGAATGGCATGGAAATGAGAATAGAGTAAGTTTTGAAAAACATAGTTATCATCATGAAAATAAAGCCAAGCACACAAAACATGAACAAGATAGCAATATGCAAGAGGGTCATGAATTCATATAAGTCTTTAGGCTACACCACATAATCAAGGGGCTCCAAGGCCATACCATCTTAAAGTAGGCTGGTAAGAGATCCCTCTACACGGTGGCTCTCACTAACTTTCCTCTAGGCATGAACTAAGAGCCCTCTTGCTTCAAGCATGCAAGAAAGGGGGGGTAGAAAATGGGATTTAAAATAGAGAATAGCCTAAGTAGGCTATGAGGGAGAAGAGAGGAGTGGGGGAAACAAAAATATAAAAGAAATACCACATTTTGCCTTCAATACACTTGCAATCTTCTATGGATGTTTTGACTTGAGCTAGGATGGCTTTAAGTGTGCTTGAGGGGTTGGAAGGAAGTATTCTATGGCATGGGAGGCTATGTTGGTGAAGTGTGTATGGGTTAGGGGGAGGTGGAATCTACCCTAAGTTATTGAAATGTGAGAGGTATATAGGAATTTTAGGTTCTAGAGCAGTTTTTGCAGAGCTTCGCTATCAATTTTTATTTTGGAATATACAAAGGGGGAGACCTATATTTATAGGCAATCCTAGAGAGGCCTAGCGCATGTGGTACCTGTGCCTGGGCAAAATTTGCCCTGGCACATGTAGTGCATGTGCCAATACTATTCCATTGGCAAAATATCACGTGGCCCCCAAATGTACTGGCTAAATCTTAACGGTTAATCAAATTTTGGTCGATTTGATCAAAATCTAGGCACATATAGCATACGCTCCGTTACCGAGAGTGTTTGTTTAAACTTTACCTCGATAATTGAGCCAACCAGGAAGGTTTCAGAGGAATCGGTTGCATCCACAGTGTTCTCCTAGGGTTTCTTGTGAACTTTCCAGTTTTTAAAAAGTTTAAACAATGTTCGAAAGTATGAGATAACATCTCGGGAAATGTGCATGAAATCGCATCTTTCCGGAGTGTCTGTGATACACTCCACAGGGGTTCAAAAGTAGCTATTTTTGTGCCGCATGATCGAGGCCTTTGGGAAGTAATCCCTCCAATTAGACCGTACTGATGGAAAGTACTCTGAAAATACTTTTCAGAATTTCCTAATTTATGCATTTCTCAAGTTGTTTGACAGTGCATCATAGTCAGGGTATTGGGAAAAAAGTCAATCTTGGCGGAGCGTCTGTGAAACGCTCCAGAGGTTGCTGAAAGTGGCAGTTTCCGAACCACGCGATGAAGGATTTCAGGGAGAGTTCTATCCGATCGAGCCATATTGATGGAAAGACCTATGAACAAGCTTTTGAGAATTCCCTAGTTTATGCATTTCTTAAATCATTTGATGGTGCGTTATAACCAAGGAATCAGGAGAAAAGACAATTTTGGTAGAGCGTCTGCGAGACGCTCCAAGGAACTTTTATTGAGTCGAGGGTGTTTAGTGTCGCAAGGTCCTTTTTAGGTTCAATAGGGGTGTATGACAAGACCCACCATTCAATATTCTAGGATCGATGTAGTTTTTAGGGCACATTCGAGTTATTAGGGGCAAAATGGTCATTTTGACCGGAGTTAGTCAAAATGGGACTAGAATTGGACCGAATGACGTGCAGAGTACGCCTAAATGTTTAGTAGCACTTTGGAAGGGTGGACTTACCGTTTTGAGGGATTTTGAACTTTCTCAAAATGTGCCTGGAGGCCCAAGGGGCAGGTTTGGTCATTTTTCACCGAGTCAGGCTAGCAAGCGCTGGTGTTAACCTAGGTGTTGGTTCCCGAGACCGCCCGGTCTTAGAAAACTACCTGTGCGGTGTTGGTCCCTAAGACCGTCCGGTCTCAAAGAGCTACTTGTAGGGTGGAGTTAGTTTCTAAGAATGCCTGGTCTCAGAAAGCTACCTGCAATGGTGGTGTTGGTCTCTGAGAATGCCTAGTCTCAGAGAATTACCAAATGATAGACATTCTACATTGGCGGGCTAGCAGGAGCTAAAAGTGAACTGTCTGGAATTTGATAAGGTGTTGGTCCCCGAGATTGCCTGATCTTGGGAAGTTACCTGGATGGCGTTGGTTCCCGAGACCGCCCGGTCTTAGAAAATTACCTAGAATGCCTAGAGGCATGATCGTGTTTATGGCTTCAACTGGACCTTGTGGGCCCGGGAAGAGATTAGTTGACTATATTGGAGTTTGAAATACCCATTTTGGGCTTGCATGTGTTGTGATGCGTGAAAACTGGGTCCGGTTAGGTCGGAGATTGCCAAGCATGCAAAAATGGGGTGCTTACATTTTATAAACAGGTCAACATCGGGAATTGCTAATAAACCCCTATGTCATGAGTCCGAACTCACGTCTTGGCCATGACACGTTTACCAAAGGATGAGATAGCTTTGGAGACCAACTCGTCATAGACCGTCTGAGTGACGAAAACATTCAAAACTCAGGTCAACACTAGTACCTGCTAGCCCACTCTAGTGAAAATTAACCAAACTGCCCTTAGGGCTTTTACGGCATACTTTTTTGAGAAAGCACCTAAGTCCTCAAAGCGGTAAGTCCACCCTTCCAAGATTATCCTAAAGGATAAACCAGCACATTTAAGTACCTTCTAGTCAGTTTCGGGCCAATTCTATGACCATCCGGCCAAAATGACTATTATGCCCATAAGTATCTGAGCGCCTCGGGAACCACACCGGCTCTTCGAATTAAATCGGTAACCCTTTGGGGATGCTTTTAATAGTATTCTCAATCGTTCCATACATTTCTGGGCCATTATGAGTCAGTCCGCAAACCTAATGCAAAATGGCCTTTTTGCCCCTAGTGGGTTGGTCGCCTTTTCCAACCACGCCGGCTCTGAGTATCAAACTGGCAAACTCTGGGAATATTCTAAGTAATATTTCCAAGCCTCAAGCCTTCTTCTAGAACATTCCAAGACCATCTCGGCAACTTTCTGACTCGATTGACCGTTTTGCCCCTAAAGGTTCGGTCAACTCTTTCAACAAATCCTGACATTATTTTTCAAATCTACTACCCCCAAGACACTATTCTAAGGGTTCCTGTCCCTTTCCGACCCTCCAGGCCATTCTTGCTCCTTTAAATCATTCCTGGACCTTCCAGAGTCACTCCTAGTGAAGTCAGGCTAAAAATTGCATTGTAGTCACTAGTACAGGCTCCCAAATCTTTGAAAGATACGTTGCTTGCCGACCTTAAAAGTTTCCTAAGTGGTTGGCACCACTAGTAGTGGTGCCAAGCCAAAAAATGGCCTAGCGCCACTCCTAGTGGCACTAGTGTAAAGTTTTGCCTGGCGCCACTACAGCAAGCGCCAGTTCATTCTTCTGTCTATAAATATAGAGCCTCTTCCGACGTGAAAAAGGTCCGCAATCATAGTTTAAAAACTCTGAGCTTCGATATACAGAGCTCAAAGCCTCTCCAAACCCTAGCACTCTTTAGGTTCTCCAAACCCTAGCCTACATACACTAAACCCTAGCATACATACATTCATATACACATATATACTAGCCTCTATTGAAGACTTGAAGTGCTGCAACTTGGAAGCTCTTGAAGGCCGAAGTAAAACAAAGTAAATAAAGCAAGCAAAACGAAGAAGACACAAGGTAGGCTTCCTATTTACATTTACACAATTCCCCCCTCTTTCTTCTCCCTCCTAACCCACTTGGGTTTTCTTCTATTTTAACCCCCATCTTCTACCCCCCCCCCCTTCTTACATACTTGAAACAAGGGACTCCCTAGTTTATGTGTAGGATTAGGCTATTGAAAGTCACCGTGTCGGGGGCTTTCTCTTAGTCCAACCGGAGACCACATGGGTTCGCCCCCTTGATTATGTGGCGAAGCCTTTAACCTTATATGTTTACGACCCCAACTTGCATTATGCATATCATGATCATGCATCTCTCCAAAACTTGTTTTCAAAACTTGCATTAAATCTTCTTTTTCCAAACTTATTTTTAAAATCACAATTCTAAGGTGACTTTAGCATTTCTATGGTTAGGGTTGCTTTAGGAAAGTGTTACATTTAAAATGATTTTCATGGTCTATATTTTCAAATCCTTGTTGTTTTCAAAATCACAATCCTAGAATAGTTCTAATCTTCTAATAGTTAGAATAGTTTTAAGAAAATGAGATATTTTTTAGAGGCTTGCAAAAGTCCACATTCAAATCCCTTTCCAAATTGCTTTTCAAACTTACTTTCCAAAACCTCTTTTTAAATCCTCTCAAAAATCTCTTTTCAAACTTGCTTTCCTAAAAACTCTTTCCAAAAATCTCATTCCTAAAAATCTCTCTTTCCAAAAAGATCTATTTTTTAAAATCCTTTTTGCTTGGAGTTCAAGTCAAACGCTAGAGTCATGGTTAGGAAATCCTAATTTTCTCTCCTAAAACATGATTTCCAATGTTGTCTGAAAACATAGATTTTCAAAATCTCTATTTTCTACGTCAAATCCTAGATTTCCAAAATCACTTTTCCTATACCAAAATTATGGCTTTCCAAACCTAAGGTTTCCAAAATTCCTCCTTTCCAATTCTATGTCAAATAAAATTTTCTATTTTTGGAAACTAAATCAAATCTTTCATTTTTTGAAACAAAATCAAATCATCTCCTTTTGGAAATAGAAATCAAATCTTTCATAAATGTCAAACCTTTTTAAATTTCAAACTTTCCAATCTTTTTAAATTTAAACCTTTCCTAATTTCTAAATTTTCTTAAATCAAACTTTCCAATTTTTAAATCTTTCTTACATTGAAATCTCTCCAAAACCAAAACTTTCCTAATTTCAAAGTTTTCCAAATTTAAAACTTTCTTAAGTTGAAACTTTTCAAATTCAAAAACTTTCCTAAGTTCAAACTTTTCCTAATTCTAAAACTTTTCAAATTTTAAATCTTTGTCAAACCTAATCAAATCTTTCCTAACAAGGAAATTTTTCAAATTCGAAACTTTCTTAAATTGAAACTCTCTAAATTCAAAACTTTTCAATTTCAAAACCTTTCCTATTTTAAACTCTCCTAATTTGAAATTTTCCTAAAATAAAACTTTCCAAAAATGGAACTTTCCTATTTTGAAACTTTCCTAATTTCAAAATTTTCTAAATTCAATCTTTCCTAGACTTCAACTCTCTATGTTTTCTAAATCAAACTTTCCAATAAAATCTTTCTTAATCTCAAGTCCTTCCTAAATCCTATCTTCCTTAGTCTAGGTTTCCTAAAATCAAGTTTTCCAAAATCAAGCTTTTCAAGCTCAAGTCAAATTCAATTCAATTACATACTTCGGCCCTAGGTTACCCTAAGTCCTAGAATGTCTAAACTCTAGTTCAAACCTAACCCTAAAGTTAGGAAGCTTCCAACTTTTCTCCAAAAAATTCTTTTCTAAACCAAGGTGGATTTTCAAATGTCAATTCAAGTCAAAATGTTTTAAAAGCTCTATAATTCCAAATCAAGTTCAAAGTCAATTCTAAGCACTATTTCAAATCCTCAAATTAAAGTCCAATCTTTTCAAATCTTCCAAGTCAATTTCAAATCAAAGTTCAATTTTCAATCTTCAAATCCAAGTTTCAAAGCGAACTCTTTTCAAATCAAATTTTCTATCGGACTCTCGTCCGAATGACGACTGACCTGATTCCTAAAAAGGAATACGTAAGCAACCCTCATGGGTACGATCACAACCTTTTTCAAGCTTCTATTTTTACATCATTTTTCAAGTTTCCAATTCCATAACTATTTTCAAACTTCTAATTCCGTAACTATTTTCAAACTTCCAATTCCAAAACTCTATTTTCAAATCTCTATTTCTAATTTCTAAAACTTTCTTTCAAAATCAAATCTATCTTTTCAAATCCATTTCAAATCAAATCAAGTTCCTTTCAAATCTACTTTCAAAATCAAGTCTTATTCTTGCATTTGCATATCATGCATCATGTCAAACATCTTTTCAAAGTTCTTTTATAAAGTGGATAGTATTGGACTTTTATTAATCAAAGATTCCGAATGAGTGAACCTAGGGTGAATAGATATGCAGGTACCATAAGGGGGAGGTAGGGTGATGGCTTAGTGCATCTTCCCTGCACGTAACCCATCTCCAAACCTAGATCATTGTTTTCAAAGACCAAATAGAGTTATTTTCAAAAAATGGCTTAAATATTTCCAAAGGTTACCAAACAACCTCTTTTCTTAAAAACCCTCTCTTGAGGACGTTTTCAAAATTGTTTTCAAAAATCCTAAGTGTAATCTTCAGATTGTGCTTAATTTTAGGTGACCTAACTCACCTTAATCAAGTTAGGTGGCGACTCCAAATGTTTTTCAAAAGCCCTTTATTCAAATCAAATTTCCAATTCAAACCTAGTCACACTCGTCCTTCTAGAAGGAAGAGTTCTAACGAGAGAGCATTGTGTTTTTCTCACTTGTCTTTTTCGAGTGCGAAAAATCGGGTTGCGACAGCTGGCGACTCCTCTGGAGACACTTAGAGGGTTAGGCCAATATCATGTCTCTTCACCCTCACCCATTTGGGGTCTTTGATTAATTTGTCTAATTCTATCGACTTTAAACTTTCAAAATCAAGTTTTTCCAAGATTGTTTTCAAAAAAAAAAAAAAAAAACATGTCATTATTTGTACTCTACTCATATTTATTCTATCTTGCATTAAGTTTGTCATTGAAGTAATAACTTTTGCATATTTATTTTTGTAGGTGGACCCTTATTCACAAATTTATTTCATGTTATATTAACTGTTGTGTATGAATGAATGTATAGATTAGAGAGGATGGATGGGAGTTTTTAGGCTCTTTCCTTTAATTTTCAAAAATCACACACGCACTGCACGTGCACTTATATTCTACATACTTGCATTCTTTACCCTGATATCTCCCTTCTAGTTAGAAAGGGGAACAGTATATTGGTTGTGGGCAAGATGCTGTATCAGTTTCTTTGCATACAGCCTCTTGATGGTTTTCTTGCTTAGATCACCAACTGATCATGGCACCACCTCAGGGAGTGGGCCTAGGTTCGAAGATCTGGGAACTGAGCCTTTTTAAGACGAACGGTAAATTCCTTCAAACACGTCGACCAAGACGTGACCCCAAGTCCCTACCCGAGATGGTAGAACGGTCTACCTTTGGCATTTACTAGCCCGCCAATGAAGAATGTCCATTTCAGCACGCCTTTCGGGAAAGTTAATTCCTCAGGCGATAAGTCTACCTAGCAGCTTTCTGAGATCAAGCAGTCTCTGGAATGATCGCAACCTGTTAGAGTAATGAAAATACTCGCAAATTTTGCAACCATCAAAGTGGCTGAAACACTCGCAAACAGGTCGACATAGGGAATTCCCAATAAACCCCTATGTCACGGGACTGAACTCACCTCTTGGCTGTGACACATTTACCAAAGGACGAGATACCTTTGGAAACCAACTCGTCACAGACCGTCAGAGTGACAGAAACACTCAAAACCCAGGTCAACACCAGTACCTGCTAGCCCACTCCGGTAAAAAATGACCAAACTGCCCTTAGGGCGTTTCCGGCATGCTTTTTCGAGAAAGTACCTAAGTCCTCAAAGTAGTAAGTCCACCCTTCCAAGATTGTCCTAAAAGACAATCTGGCACGTTAAAGTACCTTCCAATCAGTTTTGGGCCAATTTTGAAACCATCCAGTCAAAATGACCATTTTGCCCCTAGGCATCCGAGTGCACCAAGAACCATAACGACTCTGGGTATTAAATCGGTAACCCTTTGGGGATGCTTTTAATAGTATTCCCAATCATTTGATACATTTCTCGGTCATTCCGAGTCAGTCTGGCAAACCTGATGCAAAATAATCGTTTCGCCCTGGTGGGCTAGTTGCCTTTTCTAACCACGTCGGTTTTGGGTATTAAAGTAGAAAACTCCGGGAATATTCTAAGTAATATTTTCAAGCCTCAAGCCTTCTTCCGGGACATTCCAAGTCCATCCCGGTGGCTTTCCTACCCAATTGACTGTTTTGCCCCCAATGGCCCGGTCAACCCCTCCAACAAATCTTGATAGCATTTTTCAAGCCTACTACCCCCAAGACACAATTCTAAGGGTTCTTATCCCTTTCCAGCCCTTCGGGCCATTCTCGCCCCATTAAATCATTCCTGGACCTTTCAAAGTCACTCCTAGTGAAGTCAGGCTAAAAATTACATGGTAGTCACTAGCACAAGCGCCCAAATCTTTGAAAGATACGTTGCTTGCCGACCTTAAAAGTTTCCAAAGTGGCTAGCGCTACTCCTAGTGGCACCAGTGTAAAGTTTTTCCTAGCGCCACTGTAGCAGGTGCCAATTCAGTCTTCTGTCCATAAATACAGAGCCTCCTCTAGTGTGAAAAAGGTCAGTAAACACAATCTAAAAACTCTACTCTTCGATATACAGAGTCACTCCTAGTGACCTTCCGAAGTCACCCCTAGTGACTATTGAAGACTTGAAGTGCTGCAACTTGGAAGCTCTTGAAGACCGAAGTAAAACAAAGTAAATAAAGCAAGCAAAATGAAGAAGACACAAGGTAGGCTTCCTATTTACATTTATACAATTCCCCCCTCTCTCTTCTCTATTCTAACCCACTTGGGTTTTCTTTTATTTTAACTCCCATCTTCTACCCCCTTTTCTTGCATGCTTGAAACAAGGGACTCCCCAGTTCTTGTGTAGGATTAGGCTATTGAAAGTCACCATGTCTAGGGCTTTCTCTTAGTCTAACCAGAGACCACGTGGGTTCGGCCCCCTTGATTATGTGGTGAAGCCTTTAACCTTGTATGTTCAAGACCCCAATTTGCATTGTTCATATAATGATCATGCATCTCTCCAAAATTTGTTTTCAAAACTTTTATCGAAAATTGTTTTCAAAACTTGCATTAAAATTTTTTTTCCAAACTTATTTTCAAAATCACAATCCTAAGGTGATTCTAGCCTTTCCATGGCTAGGGTTGCTTTAGGAAAATGTTACATTTAAAACGATTTTCATGGTCCATATTTTCAAATACTTGTTGTTTTCCTAGTCACAATCCTAGAATGGTTCTAATCTTCCTATGGTTAGAATCGTTTTAGGAAAGTGAGATATTTTTTAGAGGCTTGCAAAAGTCCACATTCAAATCCCTTTCCAAATTGCTTTTCAAACTTACTTTCCAAAACCTCTTTTTAAATCCTCTCAAAAATCTCTTTTCAAACTTGTTTTCCTAAAAACTCTTTTCAAAAATCTCATTCCAAAAATATCTATTTTTTAAAATTCCTTTTTCTTGAAGTTCAAGTCAAACGCTAGAGCCATGGTTAGGAAACCCTAATTTTTTCTCCTAAAACATGATTTCCAATGTTGTCTCAAAACATAGATTTCCAAAATCTCTATTTTCTACGTCAAATCTTAAATTTCCAAAATCACTTTTCCTATACCAAAATTATGGCTTTCCAAACCTAAGTTTTCCAAAATTCCTCCTTTCCAATTCTATGTCAAATAAAATTTTCTGTTTTTGAAAACTAAATCAAATCTTTCGTTTTGGGAAACAAAATCAAATCATCTCTTTTTGAAAATAGAAATCAAAATTTTCTTAATGTCAAACCTTTCTAAATTTCAAACTTTCCAATCTTTCTAAATTTAAACCTTTCCTAATTTCTAAACTTTCACAAATCAAACTTTTCAAATTTCAAATCTTTCTTAGATTGGAATCTCTCCAAAACCAAAACTTTCCTAATTTCAAAGTTTTTCAAATTCAAAACTTTCTTAAGTTGAAACTTTCTAAATTCAAAAACTTTCCTAAGTTCAAACTTTTCCTAATTCTAAAACTTTCCAAATTCCAAATCTTTCTCAAACCAAATCAAGTCTTTTCTAACAAGAGAACTTTCCAAATTCAAAACTTTCTTAAGTTGAAACTCTCTAAATTCAAAACTTTCCAATTTCAAAACCTTTCCTATTTTAAACTCTCCTAATTTGAAGCTTTCCTAAAATGAAACTTTCCTAAATTGGAACTTTCCTATTTTGAAACTTTCCTAATTTCAAGATTTTCTAAATTCAATCTTTCCAAGACTCCAACTCTCCATGTTTTCTAAATCAAGCTTTCCAATCAAATCTTTCTTAATCTCAAGTCCTTCCTAAATCCTATCTTCCTAACTCTAGGTTTCCTAAAACCAAGCTTTTCAAAATCAAGCTTTTCAAGTTAAAGTCAAATTTAATTCAATTTCATGCTTCAACCCTAGGTTACCCTAAGTCCTAGGATGTTTAAACCCTAGTTCAACCCTAACCCTAAAGTTAGGAAGCTTCCAACTCTTCTCCAAAAATTCTTTTCTAAACCAAGATGGTTTTTTAAACGTCAATTCAAGTCAAAATGTTTTCAAAGCTCTATGTTTCCAAATTAAGTTCAAAATCAATTCTAAGGTCTATTTCAAATCCTTAAATTAAAGTCCTATCTTTTCAAATCTTTCAAGTTAATTTCAAATCAAAGTTTAATTTTCAATCTTCAAATCTGAGTTTCAAATCAAACTCTTTTCAAGTAAGATTTTCTATCGGACTCTCGTCCGAACGACGACTGACCTAATTTCCAAAAAAGGATACGTAGGCAACCCTCATAGGTGGGGTCACAACTTTTTTCAAGCTTCCATTTTTACAACCTTTTTCAAGTTTCTAATTTCAAAAATCTATTTTCAAATCTCTATTTCCAATTTCTAAAACTTTCTTTCAAAATCAAATATATCTTTTCAAATCAAATCAAGTTCCTTTCAATTCTACTTTCAAAATCAAGTCTTATTATTGCATTTGCATGTCATGCAACATGTCAAACATCTTTTCAAAATTCTTTTCTAAAACGGATAGTATTGGACGTTTATTAATCAAATATTCCGAATGAGTGAACCTAGGGTGAATAAATATGTAGGTACCGTAAGGGCGGGGTAGGGTGATAGCTTAGTGTGTCTTCTATATACGTAACCAACCTCCGAACCTAAACCAATGTTTTCAAAGACCAAATGGAGTTATTTTCAAAAAAAAAAAAGGCTTAAATATTTCCAAAGGTTGCCAAACAACGTCTTTTCTTAAAAACTCTCTCTTGAGGAAGTTTTCAAAATTGTTTTAAAAAATTCTAAGTATAATCTTCTTATTGTGCTCAGTTTTAGGTGACCTAACTCACCTTAATCAAGTTAGGTGACGACTCTAAATATTTTCTAAAAACCCTTTATTCAAATCAAATTTTCAATTCAAACCTAGTGGCACTCGTCCTTCTAAGAGGATGAGTTCTAATGAGAGAGCACTGTGTTTTTCTCACTTGTCTTTTTTGGGTGCGAAAAATCGGGACGCGACACTTGTTGATTTCTCAATTATCTGCTTGCCCTAGTGTGGGGGGATGATAAGAAATCTTTTGCTTTCTGCATGGCACTAGGAGGTTAAGCAAAGGGAATATACATTTGTTTTTTTTTTTTGGAAAATTAAAAATGGTTTCTCTTCCTTTTGATGGTCTAGTTACATATTGTTTAGCTTTGGTGTCTTATAAGGGCTGCTTTTTGGGTGTTTTCCTGACCCACTATTCTCTTCCCTTTTGTTGAAAAGTTGATCATTTGACGAGTGGGTTAAATCATGCTATCATAACCTTCAAGTTAGATCTTCCACAGGATAGAACACACCCCCTTTTTGAAAGCATTCACCATTCATTAAAACATGAGGTAATAGTGTCGCGCCCAGATTTTTCGCACTCGAGGAATACTCACACAAGCAGGAAAAATGTTGTACTCTCTCGTTAGAACTCACCCTCCTAGAAGAATGAGTGCGACTAGGTTTGAATTGAAAATGGATTTGAATAAAGGGCTTTTGAAAAAGATTCGGAGTCGCCACCTAACTTGATTAAAGTGAGTTAGGTCACCTAAAAACTAAGAATAATCCGAAGACTACACTTACGGTTTTTGAAAAACAATTTTGAAAATATCTCCTCAAGAGAGGGTTTTTAAGAAAAACAGGTTATTTGGCAACCTTTGGAAAACATTTAGCCCTTTTTGAAAAATAACTCCATTTTGGTCTTTGAAATCAGTGATCCTAGGTTCGGAGGTTAGTTACGTGTAGGGAAGACGCACTAAGCCATCACCCTACCCCGCCCTTTCGGTACCTACATGTCAATCTACCCTAGCTTCACCTACGAGAGTCTTCAACTAACTATTGACCAATCTTATCCACTTTGAAAAACAATGCTTAAGAAGAAATGATGCATGGGATGCAAGTGCAAGTTGAGAGAATTGAAAAATAGATTTGGAAATAAATTTGAAAAGAAATTGATTTGAAAATAGATTTGAAGAGATGGAATTGAAATTGGAAAGTTTGAGAATTTGAAAATAGGAATTTGAAAATAGAAATTTTGAAATTGGAATTTTGAAAACAGATTGGAATTTGAGATTTGAAAGATGTGGAGACCGCACCCATGAGGGTGGAATTGAAAGTTTGAAAAGTGTTGTGACCGCACCTATGAAGGTTGCCTACGTATCTCTTTGGGGGAATCAGGTTAGTCGTAGTTCGGACTAGAGTCTAATTGAAAAGAGATTGATTTGAAGAAGGAGATTGAATTGGAAATTGAATTTGATTTGAAATTAGAAGAGGAGATTGGAAATTGAAATTGAGAAGATTGGACTTTGATTTGAAAAGGTAGATTTGGACTTATTTTGGAAAGAGAATGTTTAAGAAACCTAGACTTAAGAAAGATGAGACTTAGGAAAGACTCAAGAGTTTAAGAAAGATTGTATTTAAGAAAGGTTTGAATTAGAAAAGTTTCATTTTTGGAAAGTTTTGAATTAGGAAAGTTTCATTTTTGGAAAGTTTTGAATTAAGAAGGTTTCGAAATTAGGAAAGTTTTGAATTAAGAAAGTTTCAACTTAGGAAAGTTTTGAAAATTGGAAAGTTTTGAAATAGGAAAGTTTTGAAAATTGGAAAGTTTCGTTTTAGGAAAGGTTTGAAAAAGAGAAGTTTTCAATTTAGGAAATGCTTGAATTAAGAAAGTTTTGAGTTTAGAAAAGTCTTAGATTTGAAAAGATTTGAAGTTTTGGAAAATTTAGAATTTAGAAAGTTTTAGATTTAGAAAGTCTTAACTTAAGAAAGTTTTGAATTTAGAAAGCTTAGAATTTTAGAAAGATTTGACATTTAGAAAGTTTAAGATTTTGAAAGTTTTAGAGTTTTTTTTTTTTAGAAAATCTTGAGATTAGGAAAGGTTTGAGATTAGGAAAAGTTTGAAAGCTTAGATTTGAAAGGTTAAGATTTGAAAAGAAGGTAGAATTAGGAAAAGGTGGAATTAGGAAAGATTTGAAAGCTTAATGTTTAAAGAAAGATTTGAAAGTTTTGGGAAACTTATGGTTTAGGAAGGTGGGAAATTTGGAAAGAGTAGAATTTAGAAAAGATTGAGTTTTAAAATTTAAGGAAGATTTTTATGTTCAAGTTTTAGAAACTTAAGATTTAGGAAAGTGAAAATTTAAGAAATATTTGAGTTAGGAAAAAGTTGGATTAGGAAGGGATTGGATTTGGTTTCTAAAAGAGAAAGTTTGATTTTGTTTCCAAAAACGGAGAATTGGATTTGGTTTCCTAAATAGGAAGATCTGATTTGGTTTTCTAAAGGGAAGATAGGATTTGGCAAGGATTTGTAAAGGGAGATTCTAGAAACCCTAGATTTAGAAAATTATAGTTTCGACGTAGAAAATAGGTTTTGAAAACATGTATAGTTTGGATATAGAAAACGAGAGATTTCGAAAATCTGGGTTCGAGGCAAAGTTTGAAAATCATGTTTTTGGGAAGAAAATTAGGGTTTCCTAATGGTTAGCTCTAGGGCTTGACTTCAGCTTTAAGGAAAGAGATTTTTGGAAAGTACATTTTTGGAAACGATTTTTTGGAAGGAAATCCTATGAAGAAGTTTTTGGAAAGTGACTTTGAAGAGAGAGTTTTTGGAAAGAGATTTTAAAGAGAAGAAGTTTTTGGAAAGCGTGTTTTTTGGAAACAAGTTTTAGAAGGAAAACCCTAGAGGAGAGTTTCTAGAAGGAAGATTTTGGGAAGTATGTTGAAAAAGAGATTTTTAGGAGGAGGGATTTGAAAAGAGAGTTTTTAGAAGGTATAAAAACATCTCACTTTCCTAAAGCAATTCTAACCATAGGAGGGCTAGAACCACTTTAGGAAAGCGGTTTTGAAAACGACAAGATTTGAAAATATGGACCGCATTGGTCACTTTAAATGTAACACTTTCCTAAAGCAATCTTAGCCATGGAAAAGCTAGAATCACCCTAGGATTATGGTTTTGAAAATAAGTTTTTGAAAAAGGAATTTTGATACAATTTTGAAAACAATTTGAAGACTACTTTGAAAACGATTTTTGGTAGATGCAAGATCATGATATGCACAATGCAAATTTGGGGTCGTGAACATACAAGGCTAAGGCTTCATCACATAATCAAGGGGGCCGAACCCACGTGGTCTCTGGCTAGACTAGAAGAAAACCCCCGACACGGTGACTCTCCAATACCCCAATCCTACACATGGACCGGGAATCCCCTTGTTTCAAGCATGCAAAGAAAGGGGGGGAAAGAGATGGGGGATTAAAATAGAGAAAACCCAAGTGGGTTAAGAGAGAGAAGAGAGAGGGGGGAAATGCAGAAATTTAAATAGGGAGCCTACCGTATGTCTTGTTTATTTTGCGCGCCTTGCTTGTCTTCGATCTTCAGTCTTCGTCTTGATCTTCGTCTTCAATCTTCAAGAGTTGTCTTCAAGCTTTAGATGGCAGCTCTTCAAGTCTTTGAAGGAGGGTTGAAGGTTAGTGTATGAGTGTATGGGGGTGTGTATGACTGTATAGGAGGCTAGGGTTTAGTGTATGGTGGCTAGGGTTTGGAAAAACCTAGGGAAGCTAGGGTTTAGGAGGTGTCTGAGCTGTGTATATCGAATTATATGATTTTTAGACTGAGTTGACGGACCCTTTAAACGCTAGAAGAGGCTCTGTATTTATAAAGGTTAGACAACACTAGCGCCTGTTGTAGTGGCGCCAAGCCAAAGTTTACACTGGCGCCACTAGGAGTGGCCCCATGCCATTTTTTGGCTTAGTGGCGCCAGCCATTTAGGAAATGTTTAAGATCAGCAAGCAACGTATCTTTGACTAGATTTGGGCGCCTGTACTAGTGACTACCATGCAATCTTTAGCCTGGCTTCACTAGAAGTGACTTCGAAAAGTTCGGGAATGATTTGAAGGAGTCGGGAATAACCCGGAAGGCCGGAAAAGAGCAGGAACACTTAAAATAGTGTCTTGGAGGTATTTGACTTGAGAAATGAGGATAAGATGGGTCGGAAAGATTGGCCGGGCCTTTAGGGGCAAAATGGTCAATCGAACTGGGAAACTACCGGGACAAACTCGGGCTGTCCCTGAAGAAGACTTGGGATCTGGAAACATTATTCAAAATGTTCTCAAAGGTTGCCGATTTGATTCCCAGAGCCGGCGTGGTCGGAAAAGGAGAAGGAGACCGGCCCACCAAGGGCAAAACGGTCATTTCACACCAGGTTTGCCGGAACTGACTCGGAATGATCTAGAAAGGTAAGGGGAGGTTGAGAACACTATAAAAAGTAGTCTCAGGACATTACCGGTTTGATACCTGTAAGCACCCCATTTTTGACCGCTCGACAGTCTACACTCCGTCCAGACTTGTTTTCAGGTCATTATGGACATATTCCAATCGAATCCAATCCTATACTCTAAATTCCGTCTTTCCATCGCTTCGCGGGCCTGTCAGGCCCAAATAGAGGCAAAATGACCAAAATGCCCTTAGGGGCATTATCCTTTCTTATTCCAATTCCAATCCCTCTCTCGAGACAGTTTATTCCTCGAGACGGTCCGAGTAGTAAAACTACTCACAAAACCGTCAGAGTGGCGGAAACACTCACAACACCGTTAGAGTGGCGGAAACACTCAAAACCTAGGCACGTCTTTTTGGAGTCGGTAAGACCCCTTTCCAATCCCTCTCTCGAGACAGTTTATTCCTCGAGACGGTTCCAATCTAGGCACGTCTCTTCAGAGACGGTAAGACCCCTTTCCAATCCCTCTCTCGAGACAGTTTAGTCCTCGAGACGGTCCGAGTAGCAAAACTACTCACACAACCGTTAGAGTAGCGGAAATACTCACAAAGCCGTCCGAGTAGCGGAAATACTCAACCGTTAGAGTAGCGGAAATACTCACAGAGCCGTTAGAGTAGCGGAAATACTCACAGAGCTGTCCGAGTAGCGGAAATACTCAACGGTTAGAGTAGCGGAAATACTCACAGAGCCGTTAGAGTAGCGAAAATACTCACAGACCCGTTAGAGTAGCGGAAATACTCACAAAACTGTTAGAGTAGCAAAAATACTCACAGAACCGTTAGAGTAGTGGAAATACTCTAAAATCATCAACCCCGTCCGAGTAGCGGAAATACTCAACACCTAGGTCAATACCCATGTTTGTTAGCTCACTTCGGTGAAAAATAACCAGACTACCCTTAGGGCCTTTTCCGAGACTTTTCGGTCAAGATGACCATTTTGCCCCTAAGCATCCGAATGCCCCGGGAACCACACCGGCTCTGGGTATCAAACCGGTAATGTCCCGAGAATACTTTTTATAGTGTTCTCGACCTTCCTTTACCTTTCCAGACCATTCCGAGTCAGTTCCGGCCAAACCTGTACAAAATGACCGTTTTGCCCCTAGAGGGCCGGTCTCCTTCTTCGACCACACCGGCTCTGGGTATCAAACCGGTAATGTCCCGAGAATACTTTTTATAGTGTTCTCGACCTTCCTTTACCTTTTCGGACCATTCCGAGTCAGTTCCGGCAAACCCGGTACAAAATGACCGTTTTGCCCCTGGAGGGCCGGTCTCCTTCTTCGACCACACCGGCTCTGGGTATCAAACCGGTAATGTCCCGAGAATACTTTTTATAGTGTTCTCGACCTTCCTTTACCTTTCCAGACCATTCCGAGTCAGTTTCGGCAAACCCGGTACAAAATGACCGTTTTGCCCCTAGAGGGCCGGTCTCCTTCTTCGACCACACCGGCTCTGGGTATCAAACCGGTAATGTCCCGAGAATACTTTTTATAGTGTTCTCAACCTTCCTTTACCTTTCCGGACCATTCCGAGTCAGTTCCGGCAAACCCGGTACAAAATGACCGTTTTGCCCCTGGAGGGCCGGTCTCCTTCTTCGACCACACCGGCTCTGGGTATCAAACCGGTAATGTCCCGAGAATACTTTTTATAGTGTTCTCGACCTTCCTTTACCTTTCCAGACCATTCCGAGTCAGTTTCGGCAAACCCGGTACAAAATGACCGTTTTGCCCCTAGAGGGCCGGTCTCCTTCTTCGACCACACCGGCTCTGGGTATCAAACCGGTAATGTCCCGAGAATACTTTTTATAGTGTTCTCAACCTTCCTTTACCTTTCCGGACCATTCCGAGTCAGTTCCGGCAAACCCGGTACAAAATGACCGTTTTGCCCCTGGAGGGCCGGTCTCCCTCTTCGACCACACCGGCTCTGGGTATCAAACCGGTAATGTCCTGAGAATACTTTTTATAGTGTTCTCGACCTTCCTTTACCTTTCCAGACCATTCCGAGTCAGTTTCGGCAAACCCGGTACAAAATGACCGTTTTACCCCTAGAGGGCCGGTCTCCTTCTTTGACCACACCGGCTCTGGGTATCAAATCGGTAATGTCCCGAGAATACTTTTTATAGTGTTCTCGACCTTCCTTTACCTTTCCGGACCATTCCGAGTCAGTTCCGACAAACCCGGTACAAAATGACCGTTTTGCCCCTAGTGGGCCGGTCTCCATTTCCGACCACGCCGGCCCTGGGAATCAAACCGGCAACCTCTGGGAACATTCTAAATAATGTTTCCAGATCCCAAGTCTTCTTCCGGGACAGTTTGAGTCTGTCCCGGCAGTTTTCCGGTCCGATTGACCGTTTTGCCCCTAAAGGCTCGGTCAACCTTTCCGACACATCCAATCCTCACTTTTCAAGTCAAATACCTCCAGGACACTATTTTAAGTGTTCCTGCTCCTTTCTGGCCTTTCGGGTCACTCCCGGCTCCTTCAAATCATTCCCAGACTTTCCGGAGTCACTCCTAGTGAAGCCAGGCTAAAGTTTACATGGTAGTCACTAGTACAGGCGCCCAAATCTAGTCAAAGATACGTTGCTTACCGACCTTAATTGTTTCCTAAATGGCTGGTGCCACTAGCAGTGGCGCCAAGCCAAAAAATGGCCTGGCGCCACTCCTAGTGGCGCCAGTATAAATTTTGCCCTGGCGCCACTGCAACAGGCGCCAGGCTTGTCCAACTTCTATAAATACAGAGCCTCGATCAACATGAAAAGGGTCTGCAAACTTAACCTAAAAATCACACAATTCGATACACAGAGCTCGAGCACCTCCAAAAACCCTAGCCTCCCTAGGTTTTCCAAACCCTAGCCACTATGCACACCCCTATACACTCATACACTAGCCTTCAACCACTCTCTCAAGACTTGAAGAGCAGCCATTCAAAGCTTGAAGATAATCCTTGAAGACTGAGGGTGAAGATCAAGACCGAAGACCGAAGACCGAAGACTGCACGGCGCGCAAAAATAAACAAGAAACAAGGTAGGCTCCCTATTTAATTTTCTGCACTTCCCCCCTCTCTCTTCTCTCTCCAACCCACTTGGGTTTTCTCTATTTTAATCCCCCATCTCTTTCCCCCCCCCCCCTTTCTTTGCATGCTTGAAACAAGGGGATTCCCGGTCCATGTGTAGGATTGGACTATGGGAGAGTCACCGTGTCGGGGGCTTTCTTCTAGTCTAACCAAAGACCACGTGGGTCCGGCTCCCTTGATTATGTGGTGAAGCCTTAACCTTGTATGTTCAAAAGCTCTTTCTCAAAAACATGTTTTCAAAATCACAATCCTAGGGTGATTCTAGCCTTTCCATGGCTAGGGTTGCTTTAGGAAAGTGTTATATTAAAAGTGGCCTTTTGGTCTATATTTTCAAACCTTGTTTTCAAAACCACTTTCTTAAAGTGGTTCTAGCCTTCTTATGGTTAGGATTGCTTTAGGAAAGTGAGATGTTTTTACACCTTCTAAAAACTCTTTCTTCAAAAATCTCTTCCTAAAAATCTCTTTTTCAACGTACTTTCCTAAAACTCCCCTCTTCAAAATTGATTTCAAAAACTCCCTTTCAAAATCTCTTTTTCAAAACTCTCTTTTTCAACTCCTTTCCAAAACTTTCTTTTCTCACATATAGGATTTTCTTTCTAAACTCTACGTTTCCAAAAGCATGCTTTCCAAAAAACTCCTCCCTAGGATTCCCTTCTAGAAAACCTTCGTTTCCAAAAACGCGTTTTCCAAAAAAAAAACTCTTTCCTTAGAGCCCAAACCAAACCCTAGAACCCACAATTAGGAAACCCTAGTTTTCTTTCCAAAAACATGATTTTCAAACTTTGCCCCAAACCTAGGTTTCCAAAATCTTTTGTTTTCTATATCAAAACTATACATGTTTTCAAAACCTCTTTTCTACGTCAAAACAACAATTTTTCAAATCTAGGGGTTTCTAGAATTTTCTTTTCCAAATCCTAGCCAAATCCTACCTTCCCTTTAGGAAACCGAATCAAATCTCCCCGTTTAGGAAACTAGATCCCATCCTCCGTTTTTGGAAACAAAATCCAACCTTTCTCTTTTAGAAACCAAATCCAATCCCTTCCTAATCCAAACCTTTCCTAATTCAATACCTTCCTAAACCATAAGTTTCCTAAACCTAAACTTCAAATCTTTCCTTAAGTTTCAAAATCCAAATCTTTCCTAAATTCGAATCCTTCCTAAACTTTCACTTTCCTAAATCTTAAGTTTCCAAAACTTGAACATAAAAATCTTTCCTAAACTTTAAAACTCAACTTTTAAATCTTTCCTAGTTCAACCCTTTCCTAATTCTACCCCTTTTTCAAAATCTTTTTCAAATCTAAGTTTTCAAATCTTTCCTAAACTCAAACCTTTCCTAATTTCAAGATTTTCTAAAACTCTAAAACTTTCTAAATCCTAAACTTTCTAAATTTCAAATCTTTCTAAAATTCTAAGCTTCCTAAATTCAAAACTTTCTAAATTTGAAACTTTCTTAAGTTGAATCTTTCTAAACCTAAAACTTTCTAAATTCTAAACTCTCTTAAACTTCAAATCTTTCCAAATCTAAGACTTTTCTAAACTCAAAACTTTCTTAATTTAAGACTTTCTTAAGTTGAAACTTTCTTAATTCAAACACTTCCTAAGTTGAAAACTTTCCTTTTTCGAACCTTTCCTAAAACGAAATTTTCTTATTTTCAACACTTCCTTGTTTTCAAAACTTTCCAAATTCAAAACTTCCCTTTTTCAAACATTCCAAAATTCAAAACTTTCTTAATTTGAAACTTTCCAAATTCTAAACCTTTCTCAAACTAAACTTTTCTTAATTCAAAACATTTCTATATTCAATACTTTCCTATTTCAAAACTTTCTAAATTTCAAACTTTCCAATTTTCAAAACTTTCCAATTTCCAAACTTTCCAAAAATGAAACTTTCTTAAATTCCAAACTTTCCAAAAATGAAACTTTCCTAATTTCAAAACTTTCCTAAAATGAAAACTTTCCTAATTTCGAAACCTTCCAAAAATGACACTTTCCTAAATCGAGCATTTCCTAATTTAAACATTTCCTAAATCCAACCTTTCCTAATCTCCTAAACCTTCCAAGTCGAGTCAAGCTTTTCCTAAGTCTAGGTTTCCTAAACCTCCATCTTTCCAAAACCAAGTCTTTCCAAAATCAATCTTTTCCAATCAAAGTCCAATCTTTCCAATTTCAATTTCCAATCTCCTTTTCTAATCTCAAGTCAAATCCAATTTTCAATCTTTTTCCTCTAATCCAATTTCTCTCTTCAAATCAATCTCTTTTCAATCGGACTCCGGTCCGAACTACGACTGACCTGATTCCCCCAAAGGGATACGTAGGCAACCTTCATAGGTGCGGTCACAATACTTTTCAAACTTTCAATTCCACCCTCATGGGTGTGGTTTTCAAAATCTTTTCAAGTCTCAAATTCTAATCTATTTCCAAAATTTCAATTTCAAAATTTCAATTTTCAAACTTTCAATTTTTAAACTTTCCAATTTCAATTCTATCTCTTTAAATCTATTTTCAAATCAAGTCAATCTCTTTCCAAATCTATTTTTCAATTTTCTCTTATTTTGCACTTGCATATCATGCATCATGTTAGTTTATAAACATTGTTTTCTAAAGTGAATAGGGTTGAACTATGGTTAGTTAAAGACTCTCATAGGTAAATCTAGGGTAGATTGACATGTAGGTACCGAAAGGGCGGGGTAGGGTGATAGCTTAGTGCGTCTTCCCTACACGTAACCAACCTCCGAACCTGGATCACTGTTTTCGAAAGACCAAAATGAGTTATTTTTCTAAAAAGGGCTAAATGTTTTCCAAAGGTTGCCAAACAACCTGTTTTCTTTAAAACCCTCTCTTGAGGAGATATTTTCAAAATTGTTTTCCAAAAACCCTAAGTGTAGTTTTCGGACTATGCTTAGTTTTTAGGTGACCTAACTCACCTTAATCAAGTTAGGTGGCGACTCCGAATCTTTTGCGAAAGCCCTTTATTTCAAACCTGTTTTCAATTCAAACCTAGTCACACTCATTCTTCTAGGAGGGTGAGTTCTAACGAGAGAGTACAGCATTTTTCCCGCTTGGGTGAGTATTCCTCGGGCGCGAAAAATCTGGGCGCGACAATACCTAGAGCCGGTGTGGTTGGAAAAGGTGACCGGCCCACTAGGGGCAAAACGGTCATTTCGCACCGGGTTTGCCGAAACTGACTCGAAATGATCCAGAAAGGTAGAGGAGGATTGAGAATACTATAAGAAGTATTCTTGGGAGGTTACCGGTTTGATACCCAGAGCCGGTGTGGTTCCCGGGGCATTCAGATGCCTAGGGGAAAAATAGTCATTTAGCTTCAAGTGGGCCCTACGAGCCCGAGAAGCGACTGGTGGACTAAATTCAAGTTAAAAAGGTGGGCTTAGAGTCTAAATATGCATGTGATGTGTGAAAGTGAGCTTGGTCAGCTCAGAGATTGCCGAGCGGTCAAAAATGGGGTGCTTACAAATAGCATTTGAATGAAAACTACCTTTTTATTACTATAAGAGAAAGCGCAAGGTTTTTATTAAAATGGAAATGTAGACATAAATTAAAAGAAAGAAAGTAAAAGGGATAGAAAGAAATTGGGTGAGAACACCCCTCTCTTGTATGCTTTTTAGGTGAGCCCTTCTAGTAGGGTTTTGGGACGATGCTTACATTCTTGATACTCCATCCATCATTATGATCCTAGGACAAGGTAATGCAAGCAGAGGCTTCTTTTAGAGTTTTGGGTGAGTTGATGGTGATGGTGTAATTATCAGCCTCATTGGCTTTCTTATTGTTCTCCATTACCCTTTTAGCTTCTTTGATAAATAGGTTGGCTAGCTCGCCTTCTTCTAACTCCAATGGTTCTACCAAAACTTTCAGCTCTTTAGGTCCCCAACCCATGTCTTCATAGTCAAATTCCATCATAGGCCAAAGGTTCTCTGATTGGTGGCTTTCAGCTGTAGCATAGTTAGGGTGCAAGAATTCATCACCCCAACTATCAACAATCAGATCTTTGGTAAAGACCTCCTCTACAGGTATAGATGTTTCAACTAGGAAATCAAAGGGGTTTTGCACTTCATTTGGATTGTAGAGATAGATTGGGCATGGTAAGAAGTCATCCTCCTAGTCGCTTTCTTCATCAGTCTCCCAATCTCCATCATAATAATCTTCAATCATGATCTCATCTAATTGCTCCAGTATTAGATTCACAATGTGATCCAGCAGAGGGTTTGTGGTTACATTAAAAGTAGGAGTAGGTTTCACCAGTTATATGTCGATGGTTTTGTTATCTATGAGGTCTTAGATTTTATGTTTGAGGGCAAAACAACTTTTCGTGTCATGCCCTTGGCCGCCCAAATGGTATTCATATGTGAGGGGGCGCCATTGAAGGTTAGGGGTAAAGGGCTTGGCAATGAACGGGCCGACATGGGCTTTAGTATATTTTTCTTTAAGAGGTTATGGTAGGCTTTTGTCTGGATGTAAGCCAAAGTATCAAAAGTGCGGATGCGTCAGGCCGGCCTATTGGGGTTGAAGTTGGGTTGTGCCCCAGTAGGAGCAAAGTTGGGTGCTTGGACAACGGGGTTGATGAGCATGGTTAAGGTGGGTATAGGCAATATAGGATGTGACGGGGAGGTGGATGGTATTGCGGTAGTTGCATAGGCAAGATGGCCAACACTTCTCCTTCCTTCTCGATCACTCCCCTTGTAGTGGCTACATTTCTGGCTATATTAGCAGAGCTTTCTCCAGTCTTTGCATAGGGGTCTGCGATTCTCCCTATTTTGAGGTTGTTTTCTATTATTTTCTCTTGTATGATGAGCTCAAAAAAGTTTTTCCAATACTTATGTAGAGCTTTTCATAGTATATGCCTAAAAAGGTGTGCACGAACAGTTGAACATACTCCTTTTCTTCTAAAGGAGGATTGACTTGTGCTGCTACTTCTCTCCATCAAAGAGCGTAGCTTTTGAAACTTTCATTCTCTCCCTTACTCATTGTCATCAAGGACCAACGATCAGAAGTGAGATCTATGTCGTGGTGATATTGGGCCTTGAATGCATTAATTAGCTTAATCCAAGTCGTGATCTTCCTTGGATCAAGTTGAGCAAACCATGGCAGAACGGTCCTAGTAATGCTGTGTTGGAACAGTTGCATGAGAAGTTTTGGGCCATTCCCATGGCCACTTAATACCCCAGCATACAGGCGAAGGTGGGCTATAGGGTTGCCAGTGTCATCATACTTTTGAAAGTTGGGCATTTTGAACTTGGCTGGTCTTAAGTGGTTCGGGAAGAAACACAACTTGTTATAGGCGGTAAGCCTAAAAGTGTCATGGCCATGGAAGCTTCGCAATGAGTATTCCAACCCTTAGATTTTCAAGTTGAGAGGGTCTAAGGGAGCTCTTTTCACAACAAATGACAGCAGTATAGTTTCTTCATCTTTGGTGTTAGCCCCCTTGGGGTCTTCCTTGCTTTTCCCCATTGTGTCAGATTGGAGCACAAATCTTGGGTTGGCGGTTTCAGAGTCTTTAAGGAAGACTGTGGATGATGATGGGGTTGAAATAATATCTTTCATTGCCATAGCTTGGATGAGCTTGAACATTTCATCGATCTTAGTTCTCATCTCATTGACTTTCTCTCGTGAGATCGGGGAGGTCGCATCAAGGTTGGCTGCCATTGGCAAAACTCTTTGTCGGGTATTGATCGGGTCTCTTGGTGGATGCTGATCTTCCTTAGGAGCAATGATGACTTTCTATGGTGTAGTTTCTATGAAAGAAAAAGGAAAATAAGAACACAAGCCAAAAGTTAGTGTTAGATATCTAGAAAGCTTTATGCGATGCATGCCCTAAGGGTGTCCCTTTTTGAGAGGGAGGCTAAGTATGATGCATTTGGCTCACTTTTTGGAGATAGGGGTTTTGCCCTTGTATGCAAATATCATACCTTTGGTTGAGAACATTCATTTATTCACTTGTAGAAACTAGAGGAGTACATTGAACTTTGAGTTTGAATACAGCAAAATTGAAGTACATTTTAATAGGGGTAGGGAGAACATTTTTCTTAGGATTTCCACCTATGTACTTTTACATTTGAAATCTTAAACTACTCTTGAGTCTTTGGATTCACCTTCTTTGAGTTTGATATTGAGGATGCCATTGAAAGACATTGCTTTTTGGTTGCCCCTTGTCTTCTTGGCAACCCTATCTCCGTGAGCGTAGAGAGATTAGAGCCCTTCTTTATGGAATAACTTGAAATGTATTCCATGAGTCATTAGGGTTACATGGGAACCCTTAGAATTTTGGTAGGTTTTATGCAAAAGAGAGTGATCTATGTGTAACTCTTTATGGGTTAATCATATACATGAAAATGCAATGACTTGAGTTACTTTGAAACTTTTGTTTTGAAATGGAGTATCGAATGCATGTACATGTATGCAAAGAGTATAGCGAGAGAGAATGCAATTTTAACGTATATATACATGCATGAGCATTACACAAGCATTATAATAGTAGGATTGGACAAGAATAAAGGAAAGTAAAGTAGTTGCCCTTTCCTTCATGGTTTTGAAATTGACGTGAGTGTCTTAAATCCAGTAGAGGTTCAGTTATGTAGGGTTTCTACATGAGCATGAGGTTGAGGGTTTATTAATGCTTTCTAAGAATGCTCGGTTCCTATTATCGGTTAATGATCTGAGTTGAGAGACCATCATGAGACTATAGGCTAAGAAACTGACACAGCATCCACCCACAACCAAAGTCCTGTCCCCTCTTCTAAATAGAAGGGTTATCATCAGGTAAAGTATGCAAATATGCAAATACAAGTGCACTTACAGTGGGTGTGTGAGATTTTTAAAAAGTGGAGGAAATGACCCAACAATTTCCATCCATCCTATCCATTCCATTCTGTCATTCATGACAATTTTTATAAATGATAAAATTAAATGTGAACATGGTCCACTTACAAAATAAAATGAAATAAGTCAATATTTTGATGACAAACTTAAAGCATGATAGAATGGTTGAATGCGAATGGAATGCAAACAATGACACGTTTAAAAACAGTTTTGAAAAATTGATTTAAATTGGAAATGGATAGAATTGGATTAATTAATCAAAGATTCTAGATGAGTAAAGAGTGAAGAGATATGATAATGGCCTAACCCTCTAAGCGTCCCCAATGGAGTCGCCAGCTATCGCACCCCTATTTTTAGCACTCGAGAAAATATTAGTGAGAAAAACACGATACTCTCTCATTAGAACTCATCCTCCCAGAATGATGATTGCGACTAGGTTTGAGTTGGAAATTGATTTAAATAAGGGCCTTTGGAAAATGATTTGGAGTAGCCACTTAACTTTGTTAAGATAAGTTAGGTCACCTAAAACTAAGGAAAGTCTGAAGACTAATCTTATAGTTTTTTAAAAAGGTTTGAAAACTTCCTCAAGAGAGGGTTTTTTGAAAAACAGGTTATTTGACAACATTTGAAAAGATTTAAGCCTTTTTTTGCAAAATAACTTCGCTTTGGTCTTTTGAAAACAGGGATTCTAGGTTCAGAGGTTGGTTACGTATAGGGAAGATGCACTAGGCTATCAACCTTTCTTGCCCTTGCAGTACCTACATGTCTTTCTACTCTAGGTTCACTCAATTAGAATCTTCAATTATTCGATGTCCAATTATATCTACTTTTAAAAGAATTTTGAAAAAAATGTTTGGTATGATACATGACACGCGAGTGTAAGAAAGGATTTGATTTTGAAAAATAGATTTGAAAAAGGAATTTAGAGT
The DNA here is from genome assembly GCA_033060915.1 of Euryodendron excelsum. Lineage (NCBI taxonomy): Eukaryota > Viridiplantae > Streptophyta > Magnoliopsida > Ericales > Pentaphylacaceae > Euryodendron > Euryodendron excelsum. Next base: position 76,290 of record CM065385.1, read on the forward strand.
TTAAAAAAAAGGTTGTGGAATTGAAAACTTGAAAAAGTTATGACCGCACCCATGAGGGTTGCCTACGTATCCCTTTATTGGGAATCAGATCAGTTGTAGTTCGAACACGGGGTCCGATTGAAAATAGACAATTTGTGTAACACCACAAATTTTCTTGACTACATTGCATCCCTATTAAAAAGGTCAGAGATTTTCTCATTTTTTCCCAATGAATAAGAAGTACGATGACCACAATTAAATTCCCACTAAAACAAAAACCATCCTCACTCATTTTGGCCGTTTCTTCCTTGGATCAAAGAATCGAACCTCAAACCACTAGAAACACCGGTCTAAACCCTTACCTATGAACCAACCTATACTTGAACCAGTCCAAAACCTACCCAAGAAGCCCACTAAAAGTAAAAACCGGTTTAACCGGTTACACACACATGCTAAGCCGGTTCACCCTCTTATTGAAGATAACTCACCACATTTCTTTTCCCTATGTGAACCAACCCAAATCCTTGTAACCATGGATTAATAACCATGAATAAACCGGTTCAATTAAAGACCAAGGCTCCACTAACTCTTGTTATGACTGAACCCATGGAAAGGTGGATGGCACACTCATACACAAACTTAGATTTATCTTATATATCACCCCATGATTACATATACACTGACTTAGTCACATTGTAATGAGTTTGTGCCATGACCCGATACACCACCTTGCACCTCATGCACCATCTCATCATGACACCTGGCCTTGTACATACTCCATAAAACGCTGAAATGCACCTGTTTTCTGTAGATAGTTTGAGCAACTTAGAGAACTTAGAAAGTTAGCTAGAGAAAATAAAAACAAAAATAAAACCGAGAGAAAGAGAGAAGAAAGAAGAGTGAACTTCGAGTTAAGCTTCCCAGAGACATTCTAAGGTAAGAAACCACTCCCCTCCACCTCCCTCATCATAACCCAGTCGAATAGAGGTGTACCAGTGGTTGGAAACCCATAAAATCGAAGAGAGAGAGAGAGAGAGAGAGAGAGAGAGTTTATCCTCGATGCACTTGGCCGTGGCAAGAGAGATAGGAGCTAGGGGGCTGTTGCAGCAGCTATGAAGTTTTTCAAGGACACCTATAGGTGTCCTAGAGAGACCCAAAGCCTCTGTACGTGCTCTGTCTAGCTCTTAAAAGAGTGTTTCACCAGAAAATCTACCCAGAAGCGTGGCTCCGGCCACCGGCCACGGTTGTCGACCGCACCACTTGGGGTAGACTCGTCTTGGGGTTAGGAAAAAAACTCATGAAGGGCTCATAATTTGAAAATGGAGGGAAGACGGCCAAAATGGTAGTTGTAGGTCTAAACCGTTAGGGTTCTGCCATGCAGTGGCCATTTCAGGCTCCGTCCGACCACCTCCGACAACCGTTGGTCGAGCTCTGGCCATGGGTGTGAAGCCCAGGACCTTACCAACACTTGGAGCTAACATACATGGCCAGGAATACCAGTGGTTGGCCGAAAAATTGAGCACAAACACACCCAATCGTAGTGGGAGGAAGAAGAAGGCTGTGCCTTTCTCCCCCACGCACAACTGGTTCCGCGTGTAGGCTCGTCCCGCCATATTTGGCTCTGAAATTTTTATATCCATCCTATTATCATCCAAATATCTTACCCTCAAAATTTATTTCTATGTTTGGCATGAAAATTCACAGAAAATAAAAGGAGATATGAAATTATTCTAGAATTTTACCAGAAAATTCCTAAAAATACAGGGGACATAGATATAGGAGAGTAGCCTTAGTAACTACCCTAGATAAGAATTCTAGAATATCTTCTATTTCGAGCTACTAGGCAGTTTTGTTCCTACCAAAGATGTGTACCACCCAAGATACTGACTATTTATGATACCACACTACTAACAGTCTAACTTACTTAGTAAAGATATATATGAATAGATATCTAATTCTTGTAATATGAACAGAAAATATTTGAAGAATCGGATCAAATTTTTTGCACACATACTAGTAGGGTAGGAAATTGTGTATTCCCTAAGATACATTCTTATTTTCTTCTTAATTAAATGTTCGGTTACATGTTTATTTGATTATGTTCCTTTCTATCCAAATGCTTGGTTGAAATGCTAAAAGTTGTATCCTTCTTTATTATATTGCATGCCTTGCAAAAGTGCATTTTATGTATGATCGCATCACTGGGGAGGAATAAGGGAGGAACAACCGGATAAATAAAAGAACCCTGGGTTTATAACATGGGTGATTGTTGATCAACTGGTATTGGGGCTACCACAAATTAGTATTCATTAACTTGATATGGGCTAGATAATCATGGGTAGGCCCCCACTAAACTTGAAGAGAAGGAGTGTCAAGGGTGGGCCCACTGGGCTTAATGATGCACCAGGCAAGACATACCTACAGGATCCTAGTGATGATAAAAATAAATGGTAACATATGCATGTCATAGCATTAATTTACTACATTACATTTTAAACTTGCGTCTTATGGAGTCATGGTATTTCTACTAGGTTTCACAACTCATTCCTATTTTATGGGACAAATTTTTAGGAAATGAGGCATCAGCTGGATTCCAAGGAAATGATTACGAGAAATGAACCACACGGTTCAGTTGGAAATTTTCTTTAATGTTTGGTTTGGATTGTACATAAAATAAAGCAATGGATCTCAACTATAAGAATAATGTTCTTCGGATATAATAATCATTTTGGAAGTATGTAGATAATGTACCTTTAATTGTTAACCCCCTTGTCTCGATCTAAAGAGTAAATAGGTCTTGACACTTTAAGGTCGTGCTTGATTTGAAAAGACACTTTGGGGTCCTGAAAAGTTTGATTTGAAAAGAGTTTGATTTGAACTTTGATTTGAAATTAACTTTGATTTAAAATCGAAGTTAGAATTGACTTTGATTTGAAATTGAACTTGATGATTTTTAATTGAACTTGGACTTGGTTTGAAAAAATTGAGTTGAGCTTTGACTTGAATTGGAGTTTGAAAACCATCTTGGTTTTAGAAAAGAGTTAAAGATCTCTAACTTTAAGGTTAGGGTTGAACTAGGATTCGGCCTCCGAAGGTTTATGCAACATAGAGTTGAAACATGCGCTTAAAATAGAAAGGTTTGATTTGAACTTGAGAGGTTTGATTTTGAAAAGTTCGGATTCAGAAAATTTTTTAATTAGGAAAGTTTCGAATTAGGAAAGTTTGAACTTAGAAAGATTTGAAATTTAAAAATAAGATTTAAAAATTTGAAATTAAAAAAGTTAGAATTTGGAAAGATTTGAAAAGTTGAATTGAGAAAATTGAGTTTGAAAAGGCTTCACCTAGGATTGAGGTAACTTGGGATTTGACATCCTAAGACCTAGGGTTTATGCAAAGCACTTCAAAAGATTGGATTTCAATTGAAAAGGGAAAGTTTTGTTTGTTTGGAAAGTTTTGACAAAGGAAGTTTTGGAATTTAGAAATACTTCAAATTATGAATGATTTGATTTCTATTTCCTAAAGTAAAAGATTAGAATTTATTTCCAAAAGTAGAGGATTTGATTTAGTTTTCAAAATTAGAAGATTTGATTTGACTCAAAATTGGAAGGCTTTAGTTTTGGAAACCTTGAATTTAGAAATCTATGATTTTATGTAGGAAAAGGTCTTCGAAAGTTATGATTTGATGCAAATAGAAAGTCATGATTTTAAGAAAAGAATTAGGGTTTCCTAATC
>CM065385.1:85000-100000 GCA_033060915.1 Euryodendron excelsum
CACAACTACAATTGTGCTTTCACAATATAGCATATAACTTCTAAGAGAATCTTGGGGTATCACGCCTGGAGCTCTTGACATTGGGAGACCTTGGGGTTGTAACTAGCCTTTTATTCTGGGTTTGGATCAAGAATTTAGTAATACAAAAAAAAAAAAGGAAAACGAAAAGGTGAGAGAAAAAAGAACAAAAATTTTCTTTCATTATGTTCTCTTTTCTATCACATTTTTCTTTTTTTTTTTGTTTTATTTATTTATTTATTTATTTTTAACAGAATCAATCACTTAACAACTCTTTAAAAAGAAGAAGTTAAGTGTATGTATTTAAACACACACCAAGACTTATTTGATGTGAGCCCAGCCCAACGCAAAGCGTTGAACGCAGATATGGGCCTAAGCCCAATTTTTTGTTTTTCTTTTGATAAATTCGAAGTCTAAACAAGCGAATTTACGACCAAATTTTTCATTTTTTGATTGGGATCTGGATACAAAATTTAAACTTTCAACAACTTGAATTTTAAATAAGTTTAAAACACTTTAAGATTAGAAATCAAGTATAAAAATAAGGGTAAATTACAAGGATATCCCCTAGATTATGACTCAGTATCACTATGTCCTCTAAACTCTAAAACATAACAAGTTGACTCCTAGACTATCAATTTATATCAATCAACCCCTTCTGTTAGAAATATATTAGCAATCAGGTAAGAGAGTAGATGAAAATTATCATGTAACTTGTACATGTTTACAAAAATTCATTTTACAGCTTAATTACATTACCTTTTTGTAATAATTGTTTGATGACTGAAATATTTTTTATTTTGTCCCTATATTTACATGTCAATTCAAAGGACATTTCAGTCATTAGACCATTATTTTAACAAAAGAAGATTAATTGAGGTGTAACACTATACTTTTATTAACATGTACAAGTCAAATAATAAATTTTCATCCATTTTTCTAACGAATTGCTAACAGAAGGGATTGATTGATATAAATTGATAGTTTAGGGGGTTAATTTGTTACTTTTTCGAGTTTAAAAGTATAATGATACTGAGTCATAGTTCAAGATATGTACTTGTAATTAACCATAAAATAACCCTATTTACATACTAAACTGTCTTTAGCCTGAATAAATAAAACATGTCGATTGTAGGAGGAAATCGAATTCCTGCCGCCCACGTGTTTGCCTTGGCCCTTGTCTAGTTGCCTGCTTCTGCCTGAGGCTATTTACCAAAATTGATTTATTTTATTCAATAAATATTAAACAAGGGTTAAAGTCTCAATATTTACAAAACCCTCGTTAAGCGTCATTAGCATTGACACCTTTAACATAAGCGTCAACGCAAATGATGCTTTCATTTTAATTTGTCAAAATTATAAGAAATAACTAGAAGATGTCAATAGCACTGACGCTTTTTATGAAAGACTAAAAACATCATTGGTAATAATGCTTTAATAAAAACGTCATTACTAATGACATTTTTATATCAGGAAATTTTTTTTATGTATAACATTAATCTAGCCTAACTCCTTCACCGGGACTTCGATCGACGCGCCGTCAATGCCCACAGATCCACTTTTCGTAGACAGTGTTGTGTGTCGAGTTTCGCGTCCAACGGAGGCCGTTGGGCCAATTTGGCATCGCCGAACTCTGATTTTATAGTTTTTAAAATCTCTAAGTCTCCAGGAGGGGAAAACGCAATAACTCCTTCACTGGGACTCCAATCGACACGCCATTAGCACCCACAAATCCACCTTCCCTAGATGGTGTTGTGTGTTAAGTTTTGCGTCCAACGAAGCCCGTTTGGTCGATTTGGCATCGCCGAACCCCGATTTAATAGTTTTTGAAATCTCTAAATCTTCAGGAGGAGAAAATATAATAACTCCTTCACTAGGACTCTGATCGACCTGCCATTAAAGCCCACAAATCCATTTTCTGTAGACGGTGTTGTGTATCAAGTTTCGTATCCAATGGAGGCCATTTGGTCGATTTTGCATCACTAAAGCCCGATTTCACAGTTTTTGAAATCTCTAAGTCTCTCAAAGAGGAAAAGGCAATAACTCCTTCACCGGGAATCCGATCAAAGCGCTATCAGTGCTCGTAGATCCAGTTTCTCTAAATGGTGATATGTGTGGAGTTTCATGTCCAACAGAGGCCGTTTGGCCAATTTTCCATCACTAAACCCCGATTTTATAATTTTTCAAATCTCTAAGTCTTCGGGAGGAGAAAACGCACTAACTCCTTCATCGGGACTCCGATCAACGTGTCTTCCATGCCTCCAGCTCCACTTTCCCTAGACGGTGATGTGTGTTGAGTTTCGCATCCAACGAAGGCTGTTTGGCCAATTTGGCATAGTCGAACCCCGATTTCACAATTTTTCAAATCTTAAGTCTCCGGGAGGGGAAAACACACTAACTCCTTCATCGGAACTCCAATTGACGAGCCCTTAGTACCTGCAGATCCAGCCTTCAGTACTTGCAAATCCACTTTCCCTAGACGGTGCGGTGTGTTGAGTTTCGCATCCAACGTATGCTGTTTGGCCAATTTGGCATCGTCGAAACCTGATTTTATAGTTTTTCAAATCTCTAAGTCTCCAGGAGGGAAAAATGCACTAACTCATTCACCTGGACTCCCGATCGACGAGCTGTCAGCGTCCACAGCTCCACTTTCCCTAGATAGTGTCGTGTGTCGAGTTTCACATCTAACGGAGTCCGTTTGGCTAATTTGGGATCGCCGAACCCCGATTTCACAGTTTTTCAAATCTCTAAGTCTCTAGGCGTGGAAAATGCACTAGCTCCTTCACTAAGATTCCGATCGACGCTCAGTCAATGCCCGCAGCTCTACTTTCCGTAGATGATACTATGTGTCGAGTTTTGCATCCAATGGAGGCCATTTGGCCGATTTGGCATTGGCAAACCCCGATTTCATAGTTTTCAAATATCTAAGTCTCTGAGAGGGGAAAACGCACAAACTCCTTCATCGATTTGGCATCGCCAAACCCCGATTCCAATGTTTTTGACATAATGTTATAATTTTTACATGAAAATATATAAAGTTTAATAGTCATAAATGTTTCAAAATATGATGATATATTACTGAAAATTGATCACATATGGGCACACGTTTTGTACAAGAAAGATGTAACATAAGTGACCACACCTCGACCACAAAGAAAAATACAAAATACATCCTATATACCACATGCAAGTGCTCGTCTAGGTCTCTTGCTCCTGCGATATACAATAGGGACCTGTGTGCTTAGTGTTGGCTGCTCCTCTGTGATTTATGAGGCTTGTGTCTCGTCATCTCCACCACCCCCCTAAGGAGTCTGTGTCTGGTCATCAGCCTGTGTGCTTGGTGCTGGCTGCTCTTGAGTGATCTGCGAGGCCTGTGTCTGGTCATCTCTACCACCCCCCCAGGAGCTTGTGTTTGTCCACATGATGCCTCATCTATCTGTGAGTGCACATCCCTAACTCTCACCTCATTAGCCTGTGTAGTCGATGGTGGATGCTCATGTGTGATCTATGAGGCCCACTTTACCGATGGAGGTGAATGGTGAATTGTCTCATCATGTGACTCTACAAGAGGTGATGACGAGCTGGTCAAAGTTAGTATGATGACTCTATCCAAAATTGCAGTAGCCATCTTCCTATGGAACTGGTGCATCTTAGATACAACCTTTGCCTGTCCTATACCTCTACCTCTACCTTTACCTCTATGCGGAGGTCCCACACATCCTCTCCCCCTACCAATCGGCTGTGGCTCAATTACCTGTGCCATAACGTCACCCCTGGATGTAAATGGCTCTGTTGAATCGTGGTGATACTGTACCGAGGACACATGATGATGAGGGGCCATCAATGGATCTCGTCAAATGTAAGATGTGGACGGCCCAACAGAAGTGAACTGCAATGGCACATGACTAGATGAAGATGACCCTGCTGTGGGGGCCGATAGACCTATCGGAGTAAAAGGGTCGACTATTCCTGATAGGTGTGGCTCGTGACTGGACATGGAAGGCCCTACTATGGGAGGCATGAACCTACAGGAGTACAAGGGTCGGCCCTATCTAAAGAGGGTGGCACTGCAACGGGGGATGACATAGCTGGATCAGCACTTGCTGCCTATGGTATATGGTAAGCCTCTAGTATAATGTGTAGGGTCGTGTCACACATGTCGTGGTTGAACAAAAGCGTCTCTAAGCCTGCATCAGCATTGTATCCACGAATGGTGTCCGCTGCCCACTACTGCATAAGGGTCATACACTGGGCCTGTAGCGCAATAAATCATAACGAATATTATATTAAAAATGATTAAAATGAAGAGATTTATTTAATAGTAGTCTACTTTATATACTGTTATACAATATCCTTACCAAAATATCATGTCTCCCCCCCATGCCAAGGTATCCAGCTGAAGACCTGTGTGGTGGATTGGCAATCAAGGGGCACGTGATAAATCGGTACCACCCTACGTAAGAGTCATGGCATGATATAGGCTCCTCGGTAACCTCACCAACAATAATGTGTTGACATCGCTCTCTCCATCTAGTGATGAAATAATTATGGAATTGCAACCAATCTACAACAGGCCTACCCTACCTATCTATGATATGAAGACCAATACCAGTGTCAGGGGCTGTAGGTATGACCTGGCGACGACCAAATTGTCGGAGAACATGACTCGAAAAATGCCACTCGACCACATCAAAGCATATAACTGGAACCTCAGTCATCCATATGTCACTCCTAGCACAACAATAATTAGGGAGGGTATCGATGATCTCACCGTGTCGACCATAAGACTGCCATAAAAACTAAATCATACAATATAAATGTTAGATTAGGAGACAAATACCTATTACTGTACTAAGTTGACATAATGTAAGAATAAAAATGTAAGTACTTAAAAGGTAAATCACATCATCTCTCAACTGATCAAGCTGGTCTCTATACACTGCAACAACGTGGGTGGGGACTTTGTCTAGTGCGAACTTACTCTTCCACCTTATTTCAAAATAATACAAAATATATTTAAATAACATGGACAGTTCAATATTAATTGCACATTGTATAACTATTTTTATTTTTGAATTTATAAGTACAATACCTAGCACCCCATAGCCCAGTGGGTAGGTGTTGCTCATGTCTAATGGCTAACGACTGTTGTCCAAGAGTCGCAACAACATGCCGACGTGGGCTAATCCTAAGGAATCCTAAGGAATCTCTCCTAGGCCCATATCTGTTACATAAATAGCAGAACATAATGAAGTATGCCCTATAAAAAGTCATAAACATATAAACATGATAATAATGACCCCATACCTATAGCAACACCAAAACACCTCCTATATCCTTCATGTCAATCTTAGTTGCCCGACACATCATTCGGTAAAGTGAGGCAAGGGCAACCGCACCCCATTTAGGAACAACGCCTTACCATCTCTGACACCCTCATTTACTCACTCTCAATTGTAAATAAATGGCCACCGGAGTTCCAGGTAGTTCTAGTAGTTGCCAACATGCTCGAGTGTGGATCCTACCTCCGTTCCATGATGAGTATTGGTGGAAAAAATACTCTAACCCAAAAGAATATTATGTTGGCTTACGACAAGAGTGGCCATTCAGGGTGAAAAAGCAGGAGGGATTGGTAAGAGATCTGTAAAATCTCGAGGTTCGAATACTACATCGACGCTCTCAGGAGATGCCAAGGAGGAACAAGGTAGATTACGAAGAAGTAGTAGCAAGAATAAGGTAAGAGAATAACCGAATGTTGATGCAACGATGTCGTTACTTCATGCTCCAACTCACCACTGAAATGTCCGAGGCCAGTGGGAGAGAACTGATGCCAAGGGAACAAAACAATGTATTAAGTAATGACCAGTATCTGTCAAACTATTACATGTCTGATGAGGAGTGACTTAAGCAGTTATGTCCTTTTGAATGAGTGTTTATGTTTATGTTCATCGGTTTGCAACTAGTATTAGCAGACCTTAATCCTTATGTTTATATTTTGTGAAAGTGTATTATCATGTACTACGTTTGTATTTTGGAATTAATACATAAGGTTATCTACATGAAGATTTAAAAAAACATCTTTTATTATAAAGTTCATAAAGCTGCTGAACGTACTAAACAAACATACATGAACATGATACACAATACAATAAACCTCATGGATTTTCATCTTCATCGGATATGTCAATGTTAGATTGAAGTTGTTCATCATTCATAGCATGTAAATAAAATTCTGCCTCATCCATTAACCCCTCTTCAGCGCGCTCAGTCACGAACATGCTAAAGGAGTGTCGCCACAACCGCATGTATATTTGATTCTCCTCTTCATGAAAATGGTGCAATGCCTTCTGCTACAACTGAGGAGTATTGATAGGCATATTCATTGCCAATCGATGAGGAATTCGAAGATTGGCTGCTCGCAAGCCTACAACAAAATTCTCAATTCTTATAGTTTTGTATGACAACTCTTCTAACATTGTATTAATAGTACTCTATGTGTAATGCTTATTTGGATCCAAAGGGTATTCAAAAACTTCTTCATCTTATGCAACCCAATGACGACCCATAGCCTTGAAAATGTCCTCAGCAGTGTATATCGTCATGACTGAGGAGTATCGGTACAGTTTTATAGTTGAAGTTCAACCACCATATAGGTAGTATTTATACAATCCATTGTATTATACCTTATAGTCTGAATCCATTTCAGGATTCACGTGAAGCCATTATAGGCATTGCAACATTTTTGTGAAATGTTGGAGAAATTGATATGACAAGTCCATGAAAGGCTGGGAAAAATGTGTTCAGTCTCAATCCATTGTAGTCATTTGAAAGTCTTCAGTGTCAGTCCATTGCAGCCTTCGCGTCAAGCTGCATCTCCCATTGCTGCCTTCGCGTCAAGCTGCATCTCCCATTGCTGCCTTCACGAGAAGGCTGACATAACAAGTGTTCATTATAAATCAATTGCAGTGTACAAAAGCCTTCACGTGAACCATTAAGTCTACAACCATTGCATTGTCCTCCACATCATGGCCTGACTTGGCTAATCAATTGTAGGCTTCACTTGAAGCCATTATAGCCTATATAAGTTATGTGATAACGTCAATAAGTCATAAGCCTCAGCCACACCTCCAAAGATGCTAAAGCAAAAAGGCTTACAGGGTGCGTCGTCCAGTCGTTCGGTCCCAGGCGACAACACGCACCCAAACAACCAAACCTCGTTAGACTTCCTTAGGGTGGGTATGTACACGAATGCAATCAGTAACAAATGGTATGGCTGAAAATGTCAATTTTTCAACAAACCTATCCTAATGCACAATACAACAGGTCTGGTTAGCCACATATTCATTGGCGAGACATCCCAACGATCACCCTACGGTGTGACAGACGAGCAATGTAATAGGTTGAAGTTACCATGGGAAGACTTACTCGATAAACGGCGTGAACAAGAGATGTATTGCTGATGGCATGGCCTCCGTGTCCCAAAGGCCCGTTCAGCTAAGGTGAGGGGCAGTTTGTCACATTTTGCTAGTAAGGTCATAAAAGCACTCAAACACGAGATTGACTAAATGCAACAAAGGTTGGATAGGTATCATTTTACAGAGCATGTGAACAAATAATGTGTTGATCCAACACAATGAATAATAGACATTATTAAAGATCCGTTGTTGGTTTTTGACCCAGAACTTTCAAACTTCTCAAAAGAAGAAGACAACAATTGTCAGGACCTGACTTCGCTTTCACTAGGTCGCAACAATGAAGGGGGTTGGGGGTTTATAAGTTTAACGAGGCATGATAAACATGAATCTCACCATCTTTTGGAATAGTTAAATTATCATTACATTATAAACGGAAACTTAGCGGAATCTTAGCAAAATGTCTCATTACAATACATCCCAAAATAAAACTAGTTAACTTAAAAGATTTAGAGCAACAGGATAACAAGGGGACTCATTCCCATATGTTCATTTCCTTGGAAAACCAGTTGATGCCTCAACTCCTAAAAAATGTCCCATAAAATGAGAGTGAGCTGCAAAGCCCGGTAGAAAATCTATGATTTCTACAAGGTATAGATTTAAATGCAATGCAGTAAAAGAATGGCATGGCATTCATATGTCCCTTGTAGTTTCTTTTTATCAATTCCAAGATTCATGCAGGTATGTCCTGCCCAGGCCAATTCAAGCCAATGGGGCCCACCCATGATTCATCCTCCGTTATTAAGTTCAGTGGGGCCCATCCATGATCGTCTAGCCCATTATCAAGCCCAGTGACACCGACCCATGACAGCCCCGAGTATCAAGCCCAGTCAAATGCACCCATGAAATAAATCTGAGGTCTTTTCCTCTCAGGTTGTTCCACCCTTACTCCTCCCCAGTGATGCAAGCACACATGTAATGTATATTTTGAAATCATTTATACAAGGAATTATGTATTCAATGGGATAATTTGCATAAACGAACGTAAACAATTACGGCAACTTGCAGGTCATCTGATAAGGAAAAAAATAAACATGTATTTGAAAGAATGCATAGTTTCCTACCCTGATGGTACGCTCAGGTCAAATTGGTCCTTGATTCACATACTTTCTGTGAAGGAAAGAAAATACTAGCTTGCTTGTTACAATTATCCAAAATTTCACAATAAATCTAATAAATCGGTGATCATTATTTTGAAGTGCTAAATAATTAGAGAATTAGCAAGATTAGAGTTGTTAATAAGGGTAGGCTCAGTGGGAGTTTGGACTTAGACTCAGCCGGCGAAACTTCAAGAGAGAGAGAGAGGGCTCCGAGAATTGTTTGGAGCAGAGAGGGAGAGTTTCTGGATAGAATTTTTTACCCAAAACTGTGAGGGGGGAGGCTTGTATTTATAGTACAAAATAGGAGAGTGGTGCGCCACTCTTAGTGGTGCATGGCTTAATGTTGGTCGTGCGCCACTAAGAGTGGCATAGGGAGATTTAATAAGGGCTTAAAAATAGGCTAGATACCGTGTTGGTAGATTTATAACCGATTCTGGGGAGTTATGTAGTGGCACACAGTTAAAGAATGGTCATGCTTCACCCAAAGTGGAGCACGGAGGTTTTGATTCAATAAAGGAAAGTGTTGAACGGCGGTGCTCGGCTAGGAATTGAAGGAAATACTCTGGAAAGTGTCCCGGAGGTTGCCGGTTTGATTTCCAGAGCCGGCATGGTTGAAAAGAGTGACCGGAACACGGTCACCTCATTCAGGGAGTTCTGGGGTTGATCGGGTTGACCAGAGTTGACTAGGGTTGACTAGAGTTGATCGAGGTTGACCGGGGTTGACGAAAGTTGACTGGGGTGTTGCCGGTTTGATACCCAAACTGGTGTGGTTCCTTGGGGCATTTGGATGCCTAGGGGCAAAATGGTCATCTTGATCGGGAAACCTCTTGGAAAGGACTGGGATTGACTAGATGGCACTAGACGTGTCAGATAGTCTAGAGACGGCTTTGGAACGTGGTCTTAGCGTTCTCAAGACTTGGTACTTTCTCGAAGAATGTGTCGAGCTCGCTGGAGGCAAAATGGTCATTTTTCACCAGGACGGACTAGCAGGCATCAGTGTTAACCGGTCTGGATTTGGTTTGGACTTCTATCCAAGGAATTGGTACTTTCTCAATGCTGTGGACTGCAAAATTTTTCATGACCTGGCTATAGTGCAAATGTATACTACTAAAAATTCTAATCTGATTAGTATAGCCTAATCTACATGATTAGAATCATACATTCGAGATCTCTCTAGTTTGATCCTGAATAACAAGTATCAGCAACAAGCCCGAGTCAAGTAATAGCAACAAGTACGAATCAACTACTCGAACTCAACCTTTGAACTTCTACTATATCCCTCGTATACGCTTTGCTCTAGAGAGAGTGCGCTCGCAGTTGTTAGGGTTTCTCTTTCTCACAAAAACGTGTATCTCTCAATTATGAGCAAAGTATAACCCTAGCTGCTTTTAGAGTACGTATATATAGAGACTACAATAAAGACCATATGATTAGTATAACTAGTGCTTCCTATACAAATAAAAATTCCTAATCCAACCAGGATTAATCACTATTTACGTAAATTATAATTGATACTACTAATGAATTATAATTGCACTCCCTATCATACTAGGAATTATATTTCAATCTCCATATTACTAAATGCTTATTCAGCTCCCCACGTTAAGATTACAAATACCCGTCTATTAAATTAAATTACTGACAATTAAATTTAACAGACTTATTTAATTCTTTTAGACCTTTTACTTAACTTATTTGATATTTCGGATTCATAATCTACCTACAAGGTTTGACATAATCAAAACTTATAAGCTTCCTCAGGGGGTATCATCAATCCCTACACCGGGATGTGGATTTCATCAATAATTAATATTCACCATACACGTAATGTTATTATCCAACTCACTGAGTTTATTGACTCACAAAGAATCTCACTCTTCTATGAATCAAAACAATAAATACTACATGCATGTGTCTTTTTATTATATTAGGATTAAGAGCATAAGCACTCATAATAATTATGAGATATTAATTGTTTTATATAGTCAGTATAATAACAATTACCTCAACACGGTTCTATTCAATACACACAAAGTGTACTAGTACAATGAGTTGGAACTACACAGTTCCCCATAGTTAAGACAGACCTATTAAAACCTTGTGCTACAGTCCTACTGATGATGTGTCCAGTTCTATCTAAGACTGTGAACGATAAGCTTATATTCCATAAGAACTGATGATTTGATCTTCCGTGTGTAAGCCGTATTCTACACACCAAATTATCTACTATACAGAATAAGAGACACACATGCAAAATCATTAAATAAATAAAGCAATACAATCATTGTTCACACAATGTCATGTTGTATCTGTGACCCCCCGGTAGTATATGACCCATATGTTGGATAATACAGGTATGGGGATATATCGGCATACTGTGAAGCCGTGGTGTAAGATTCTTGGATCAACATCTCAGTGAATGACCCGAGAATGCCACTATATGCCACCTGAGTCAACAATGGAATGTGCGTCCTTGGAAATTCATTGTAACTTTCGTGAACATTGTACACCCCATAACCTGAATACATCGACTCCAATGCCCAACCTACTCGTTTTGTTCTGTTTCTCAACGTACAGTTCAACGTAATTTAGTGTCGGAAAACACAACGGGATGTCCAACACACTATCCAAGGTCATGTCATCATTGATGGGCACCTTCTTATAATAAATAAATCTCTCCCATTGTCTATGGAGATGTCTGCATATCAATTTCAAACGGATGTTTTCCCCTTCATTTACAACCTTCGGCATAAGAAACTGTTCTAATTCTTCAAGTATTATTCTGCATTGTATACTTTAAAATCCCTTCGCTTCGGTATCATATGATATGCCTTCGTCAGGGTCTTGTACTATCGTCCTGCCCCAGTACCACATCACCTTTACGATACCCATTCAGTCAAACTTACTCTAAGTAAACATATGAAAATACAAGTTAGATGAAGCTAGATCAAGTTAAAAAGTAGCGTATTTAAATTATGATATGATATATATTTGAGAAACAAATTCAATGAGAAAAATGAAAAATGAAAACAAGGAAAAATTATCAAAAATTAAAACATGCTCTTAACTAGTTGTTTTTATTATTTCTTTTGATAAAGTGTATTAACTAGTTATGGTTTTCCCAAATATATGTGTGAGGGTGCAAGGAAGAGATAAGTCAGCAATTTTGATAAAGTGTAAGTTACTGCGAGTTTGTTTCTTGGAAAAATAATGGATCCATCTCTGGTGAGTCTATCCCAAAATATCAACTCTATAACTTTTTTCTATTGCATTTAAAGGAAGAAGCCCACCAAACATGGTGGAGCTGTTGCATGATTTTAAAATTACAAAAAATGAAATCATACAATTGTAAATAGCATCAATCCATAAAATCATAAACTGATAGGACCCATGCATTACAGGAAACAATTTTGAAGCTATGCATAAGTCAAAGTAATTATGGGCTAGTCCAACAAAAATTAATAAAATCATTCCACATCGACCGGTATGAGGCATCAAACTGTATTAACCATTAACAAACAAGAAGACTGCCACATCTAGAGATGAACAAAACGATCGTTAATCCACTAGGAACAGATAAAAAGAATAATATAGGATTAGCCAGATGCTTCCCTATATTAGATTTTCCTTACACTTTTCGATAGGCACTACCAACTTCTTTATAACAAATGTGGGATAAAAGTAATCGTCCGCATAAGCAGATGAGAGGAGTTCACTAGGAATAGATAAAAGTGATTAAGAAACACCTCTAAAATTTCAAGCATTCTCTCTTTTTTCTAAGTGTAATGTGGAAAAATTGAAAGGTCATTAGCTTCAAGTACAAATCACAATTTCCTATTACCTAATTCCTATGCCTTTACCATTGATGTAGGATAGGGCTACTATAAGCTGCCCTACCTTCAAATATGGTGAGCTAGGGCTTCAAATTGTAGTCTAGTGTTGGAAAGTTAAGGTTAGAGTTTGAGGATAGAATATAGCTCCCAACAGCAGAAGTTTAAGGCTGTTTTTAAGTTTAGAATTGAAGGGAATTACTCGCTGGATTTTCTGGACAGAGATGGTTTATCAAGGATTTTAGGGCTATTATGATAGGATAACAGGACTAGGGCTCAAGGATCAAATGTTTAGCATTAGGGAGGAATTTAGAGTTTAAGAATGGCTGGTTGACGCTATAATATTGCCTAGTGATGCTGAAGATCAAAATAAAGAATATGACAATGAAGAAGAATAAAAGAAACCTTAGAATCTCTTTAAGGTTTTCAAAGAGTCTCACCTAAAAGAAATTCATGGATTCTCACTATTGAAAGTGCAAAAACCGAAGAGAAATATTACTCATAACTTCTCTATTAAGTTTTCAAAGCTTAGCTTCATACAAAGGTACAAGACTTCCTACTAGACTAAGGATTTCCTAATCTCCTACTAGAAAAGAATTTCCAAAACCAACTACGACACAAACATATTTCCAAAAACGTAAATGTCTCAATAAATTTCCTCAAGAAACCCCTAACTAATCTAGACCTTAAAAATATTAAGACTACCAAACAAACAGAGAACAACAATCATTTTCTAGCAAACAAACAGAGAACAACAATCAAGGAAAATAGAACATAGAACGACAAGTATACACAAGACCAAATAAGGAGCAGACCTGTTTCAGGTCTTGTATATATATATATATATATAGAGAGAGAGAGAGAGAGATATGAAAAAATGTTACCTTAATTCTGAAAATGCAAACAATGGCGGGGAGGGGCGAAGACACAGCAATGGGGGACGGAGAGGGCCGAAGAGAGAGGGATACTGGCGAAAATCATTGCGCCTGTCGATTGTCAAAGGAGCAGTCGGGAGAGAAGGAGCAGTCAGGAGAGAAGGGAAAGCGTTGATTCCAGTTGAAAACGTCAACACTAAAAGCGTCAAACTTAGGGATGGAGTTATAAAATGCTAAAATCGTCAATCAAAATGACGCTTTAAGGAAAGCATCAATACTATTGACATTTTCTGTAAAAGGCGTTAATGGTATTGATGCCTTTACACCTATTCTTAAAGCATCATTTTTATTAACGATTTTAATAAAGAATTAAAAGAGTCAATGCACGCTTTTAGTTATTTTTCGTAATTCAGTTTTTAACAAAAAATTAAAATTTAAATCGTCGTTAATATTGACACTTTTGTTAAAGACGTTAATGTCAATGGCACTTAACTAGTGTTTTGTAAATATTAAAAAAGTGACTCTGATTTAATATTTATTGAATAAAATAAATCTGTTTTGGTGAATTCCTTCTGCCTGCCTGGGTCGAAGAAGAAGGAGAAGAACAATGGCAACTCTGAAAGTATTTGTTGTTTGATGGCTAATTTCCATAAGAAGGCCTATTAATAGTCTTTATTCCTGAACTGAGCGTGGTTTTTAGTTAATTCCGTTGGACGAGTTCAACGCTTTTTGAAAAAGCATTTTTATTGAAAACACTAATCCAAAAAGCGTTTTTTGCGTATTTATATGACCGTATGCGCGACCGTTAAAAACTCTTTTTTTAAATAGTGTTTTCATTATAAACGCTATTTCAAATAGCGTTTTTCCTGAGAACGCTGTTTGAAAAAGCGTTTTTGAGCCCTATATTCATCGACTCACTCCCTCGCTTTTTCATTCACAGCGGTGGTTCAAAACTTGAAAAGTTCTTCAAAGCCGTATTGTTGATTGGAGCTCTAGTTCAAAGCCTTATTGTGTTGATTGGAGCTCTGTTGTAAGAGAGAAAGCCATTTACGACTTCACAAGATAAACAATCTCCTATCTGTTTCTGATTTTATTGTTTTTGTATATATATATCTATGTATAAGTGTGTATATATATTAGTTTTTCTACGTATAAGTGTATATATATCTATATATCTATCATTTTTTTTATATATGTATACTTAAGTGTGTATATATATTTTTGTAAATCAATGCAAAACATGACAATTGTTGCCATTCTCTCTCTCTTTTTTTTTTTTTAGTTGGACAAATTTTTAGTTGAATGAAAATTTTGACGATGACTGTAGGTCTTTTGTTTTATTTTTTTAGTTAGAACAAGTTTAATTATAGTTGTCATTCTCTCTATTTTTGTAAAAAATTTTAGTTGCAATGAGTTCTATTGATTGATAATTTTGAAATTGTTGACATTACGACTTGTGATTGACGATTTGCTTTTTAATATATTTTTTTCTTCTTCTAGTATTAACAGTTAAATGTAGTGTTATTGTAATGATATTTTTGTTAGGTGAAAAATTCAACATGTATTAAAACAAAAATGTGTAGATAATTATTTAAATAAGATGTTAAATAATATATTAAAAATATGTTAATAAAAAAATAGTAACAGAAAATTAATAGAAAAGTAGTAAAAAATTCAATTATGTAATATAAAAATAAAATTAAAC
>CM065385.1:105000-122500 GCA_033060915.1 Euryodendron excelsum
AATTACTCTCAGACTATGGTGAGGCTCACATATCTCCTATTTCTACTTGACTTGGACGCTGCCAGGGCATATAGCTGGGTAGTGCAGTTTTAGCCATGCTTTACAGGAGCATGTGTTAGGCGGCGAGGACTGGGGCGAAGCAGATTGCAGGAGCACTTGTTTTATTACAGGTTGAATACATAGTTCATGTTATGCTTCTTTACAATGCTCGTCTTTTATTACAATTTATTCATAGCGTGATTGTTGGGCCCTTTTTGTACAGATATGGGCATGAGAGCGATTCCCACGCGTGGGCCCGCACCGCGTGGATGATCCTATTGCTAGCCAGCAGCCATTAGTTATACAGGGGGTGGAGTTTCCCGGTGGACCATGGAGAGCTAGGTATGTATAACTGTTTTTTTATTTTTGTTAACACCTCTACACATTTGTAATTATAAAATTTAATTGATATTATGTTGAACGTTTATACCATATGGAGATCTAGATATCGCACTACTAGTACTTCCGCCCATGTGGTCCGCGTTTACCGAGATCAGCTAGACCGATTGCGACCTGACGAGGTATGTATACAATTTCAGATTTTGTAATTCATATTACTTAATTGTAGCATCGTTGTTTATTAATGGGTACTATTAATGTAAATTATATAGTTCATATGGAGGCCGTACAATGTTATCATGCATACACTTCCTGATTATTGTCGGGTTCGGAGTGATATATGGGTCACTCGATCCCCTTTGTTGTGCGTAGAGGTTGTTGAGTGGCATTTACCGGATCGAGTTTGCCGATAGTTTGGTTTTAGACAGGTTGTACCTGTCACTCATGATACCTCGCCCACATTACATGCTATTGATTTGAGAGGGAGACCGCCTATTGATTGGACCCAGTTCTATGGACAGCACATGGAGCGATGGCAGCATAGGCGTGAGTATCTTGTAGTTGGGGTGATTGATGCTGTAGATATGCATTACGACGATCCATATATGGTATGGTACCGCCGTATCACAAGCACACTGGTTAGGAATCCAGTTCATCGGCCTCCTACTGGATACCTTGAGGTTGGCTCTACGGTCGAGATTGTGGTTAGTAATGTCATAAATTATTTATATTTTTGCTGTGATTTATAAATGTTTGAATGCCATAAAACCTTCAAGTCACTTTGCAGACTTGTCACATTGCGGTCATACATCATTTCGTTGATCGTGCCATATATGCATACGACAGGCCAGAGGCACTGCAGGACATGTATTTGGTCCGAGACTTGTGTCAAAGGTCACTTCATGTCTTGTGTGAGCAGCAGCGGATTGCACAGCCAGGAGTTCCAGACGCTCCCACTCCTATGCCACCAGCAGCTCCAGCCGCTCCCCCTCTCAGCTGATCATCATGACAGGAGTTCTTACAGTATTTTAGGGTCACGCAGCCAGCCTCAGCCTATGTGACTCTGACTAGGCCAGTATAAACATATCACACCGAGTCACACGATGTGCCCTCATCATCACGTCCGAGTAGTTTTGATGTCATACCGCGTCGCACCACTTATTGCCATATTACATCACCTGTTGCATACGACTAGGGGTATTGGTTATCGGCAGTAGGAGTTGATGATGACTTCCAGCAATATGTTGACCCATTATTAGCATCTGGGCAGCAGATAGAGACGCGTTTTTCAGCAGAGGGTCGAGACCATTTTGACCCTACGACACGGCCAGAGGGGCCATCACAGGTCACTCAGGTTAGTAGTGTGCAGCAGATTCATCCAGTGGTGCCACCCCCTACCATTGACACTGGGGGTATTTCACAGATCACACAAGTAGAGCCACATCCACATCTACAGCCACAGATAGAGCCACCGACGGTGCCACAGCCACCGACAGTGCCACAACCAGACCCACATTCAGAGGCACATCTGACACCATGGTCCATCACAAGTGTCTTTCTTCAACAGCCGAGGCCCGCGAGAGAGAGGAGGCCACCCCGATGTGGTACAGGAGGCCATGTATAGTACCGAGATTGTTTTTTGCACACTGAATATTTAGATTTCGAAACTTGTTGGATGTAATAGTTAATGATGATAGTTTTGTTGTAAATAAATTTTGTTATAACAAAATTAATGACAATAGTTTTTGTTCTATCTATATCCATTTATAAATGAATACAACTGTTGTTATTGACACTAGCACTCTTTGCGGAGAAAACAACTAAAGTTGACGATAAATTCATTAAACTGATAAAATAAAAATAATAGAATAATTCATTTTTTCTTTACCCACCAAAAAAAAAATATTAATGGATGAAAGAAATATCGAAACTACTTATCATAACTGAAATATAAAGACTTGTCATTTGTTGAATACGCTGCACTAATGACAAGACAATAATTTAGCAGACTCGTCATGTCCTATTACTTTTCGATACATGATTGTCCTATCTCTATCTTCTGAGACATGTCATGTGAATTTCTTGATAATTGTCATGTCTTATTACTTGTCAATTCATGATTCTCATATCTCTACCTTCTAAAGCCTTTCACGTGAACCCTGCCAGTAACTTCATCATTGTCATGTGAATTTTGCAGTATCACGTGAAGCCTTTCACTAACGATTAGTATCTTTCAGCATGACGGATTGGTGTGAACTGGTTAAGTATAAAATGGTGTGAGGTTATGAAATGCTTAAAAAACCAAATCTCCAAACATGCCTCAGCGAAAAGGGTTATTTGGTGCATCATCTAGTCATTCAGTTCCAAACAACAATGTGCATGAAAATCAGACCTTAGTCATCCACATGGTGGGTACATATACAAACCCAATTGGTAACAAATGGTATGGCCGAAAACGTAGCTTCCTCAACAAACCTAATCTAATGCACAATATGATGGGTTTGGTCAACCATATCTTTATTAGCAATGCATCCTTGCAACCACCCCACAATGTGATCGACGACCAATGCATAAGGTTGCCCTGGAAAGACTTATTCGATAAACGGTGTGAGCAAGAGATGTATTGTCGATGGCATGGCTTACGCGTCCCAAAGGCCCGGTCAGCTAAGCTTTTTGGGAGGAGATCACCTAACAGTAAGGTCATAAAAACACTCGAACGCGAGATTAATCAAATGCAACGAAGACTAGATAGATATCATTTTACGGAAGACGCGAAGAAACAATGTGTTGATCCAACAAAACGAATAATAGAAATTATTAAAGATCCGTTGCTAGTTTCTGACACAGAACTTTCAGACTTCTCAGAAGAAGAAGGTGACGATGACTTTGAAAACTATCTACCTACTAACCTTACCGTTACTGGGAAGCCACTATATTATTATGAACATGGTCCATGAAAGCATGTTCTGATTTGTAGTTCAGTATGATGCAAAATAAGTTATTATGTTTTCATGTAATATATGTGTGAGTTTGGGTTATATTTTCCATTTTGGGGAGGAAAGGTCCGGTTAAAAAGTTATGTCATCTTTCAGGATTTCAGGAGTTAGGGTTCTGGAGTTAGGCCATGTCAGCCTTCGGGGTACCGTTTTGGGGAGGAAGGGTCTCGTGAGTGCGAAACTCGACGGGAGGCTCCTATGGGTCTCGAGTGACATGTGGGAGTTGACGGCACGTCAATCGGAGTCCCGGTTAAAAAGTTATGTCATCTTTCAGGATTTCGAGAGTCAGGCTTTCGGAGTTTGGCCATGTCGGCCTTCGGGGTACCGTTTTGGGGAGGAAAGGTCCCATGAGTGCGAAACTCGATGAAAGGCTCCTGCGGGTCCCCAGTGACGTGTGGGAGTTGACGGCACGTCAATCTGGGTCCTGGTTCAAAAGTTATGTCATCTTTTGGGATTTCAGGAGTCAAGTATTCAGAGTTTGGCCATGTTGGCCTTCGGGGTACCGTTTTGGGGAGGAAGGGTCCCGTGAGTGCGAAACTCGACTGGAGGCTCCTGCGGGTCCCGAGTGACGTGTGGGAGTTGACGGCACATCAATCGGAGTCCCGGTTAAAAAGTTATGTCATCTTTCGAGATTTCGGGAGTCAGGCTTTTGGAGTTTGGCCATGTCGGCCTTCGGGGTGCCGCTTTGGGGAAGAAAGGTCCCGTGAGTGCGAAACTCAACGAGAGGCTCCTGCGGGTCCTGAGTGACGTGTGGGAGTTGATGGCACGTCAATCCGGGTCCTGGTTCAAAAGTTATGTCATCTTTCAGGATTTCGGGAGTCAGGCTTTCAGAGTTTGGCCATATCGGCCTTTAGGGTACCGTTTTGGGGAAGAAGGGTCCCGTGAGTGCAAAGCTTGACGGGAGGCTCCTGTGGGTCCCGAGTGACTTGTTGGAGTTGACAGCACATCAATCGGAGTCCCGGTTAAAAATTTATGTCATCTTTCAAGAATTTGGGAGTTAGGCTTTTGGAGTTTGGCCATGTCAACCTTTGGGTTACCGTTTTGGGAAGGAAAGGTCCCGTGAGTGCGAAACTCGACGAAAGGATCCTGCGGGTCTCGAGTGACGTGTGGGAGTTGATGGCACGTCAATCGGGGTCTTGGTTCAAAAGTTATGTCATCTTTCGGGATTTCGGGAGTCAAGCTTTCAGAGTTTGGCCATGTCGGCCTTCGGGGTACCGTTTTGGGGAGGAAGGGTCCCGTGAGTGCAAAACTCAACGGGAGGCTCCTGCGGGTCTCGAGTGACGTGTGGGAGTTGATGGCACATCAATCCAAGTCCCGGTGAAAAAGTTATGTCATCTTTCGGGATTTCAGGAGTCAGGCTTTCAGAGTTTGGCCATGTCGGCCTTCGGGGTACCATTTTGGGGAGGAAGGGTCCCATGAGTGCGAAACTCAACGAGAGGCTCCTGCGGGTCCCGAGTGATGTGTGGGAGTTGATGGCACGTCAATCTGAGTCTTGGTTCAAAAGTTATGTCATCTTTTGGGATTTCAAGAGTCAGGCTTTTTGAGTTTGGCCATGTCGGCCTTCGGGGTACCGTTTTGGGAAGGAAGGATCCCGTGAATGCTAAACTCGACGAGAGGCTCATGCGGGTCCCGAGTAACGTGTGGGAGTTAACGGCACGTCAATCTGGGTCCCAGTTAAAAAGTTATGTTCATCTTTCAGGATTTCCGGAGTCAGGCTTTTGGAGTTTGGCAAAATCGGCCTTCGGGGTACCGTTTTGGGGAGGAAAGGTCCCATGAGTGCGAAACTCGACCGGAGGCCCCTACGGGTTCCGAGTGACGTGTGGGAATTGACGGCACGTCAATCGAAGTCCTGGTTAAAAAGTTATGTTATCTTTCGGGATTTTGGGAGTCAGGCTTTCGGAGTTTGGCCATGTCGGCTTTCGGGGTACCGTTTTGGGGAGGAAGGGTCCCGTGAGTGCAAAACTCGACGAGAGGCTCCTGCACATCCCGAGTGACGTGTGGAAGTTGACGGCACGTTAATTAGAGTCTTCGTTCAATAGTTATGCAATGTTGAAAGGTTGAAAATGAGTTGGAAATGAATTTTTAAATTTACTTGTGTGTTGCTGTTAAAAACGCTTTTTTAAAAAGCGTTTATATTGAAAACGCTTTTTAAAAAAGTGTTTATACGTAAAAAAAAACGTTTTTAAGAATAGTATTTTTAATAAAAACGCTTTTTAAAAAAGCGCTGAACTCATTTCATGGAATAAACTAAAAACCACGTTCAGTTCAGAAATAAAGACTATTAATAGCCTTCATATGGAAATTAGCCGTTGTTTGATACCTAATAAGTTAAAAAAAAGAAAGAAAGAGAAGGACAGATATCGTTAATCAGTAGTAACTGAATCAGCGATTCAGCAGTGTTCATTCATCAGCATCAGTATCAGTAGGATTGTATGAGATTAATGGGAGAGGAAGAGGAAGTGGAAGTGGAAGTGGAAGGATGGATAGAAGGAGAGGAGAGCGCAAAAGCAATGCTAGCGAGGGTTCTGAAGGAGCGGCCATTATTGCTTCTTCCTCCTCCCCTTCATAGGGTTCCTCTCCGTCTTGGCAACATCGTTGAGGTCGTCGGCCCTTCTCCTTCTGCAAAAACCCACATCTTAATACAGGTACTACTACTACTACTACTACTACTACTACTTCTACTTCTACTACTACTTCCTCCTCCTCTTAAGATATTCCCCAAATTCTTATTCTTTTCTCTTCTTTTCTGTTTTCTTTGTTTCTTTTATATATTTCTTTGAGTATGTGTAATATTTCCTACTTGTTTTTAATTAATTGTACCTCAGATAAGGCTCAATTCCACTTTATTATTAACTGGTCTTTTGCTCTTGAATTAAATTCGAATCTCTCTCTCTGTTAGGATCAAGGGGATTTGGTGATGGAAAAAAAAAATGTAGAAAAAATAGAACAAAAATTTTATTTTATTTTATTCTCTTTTCCCTTTCCCTCATTTTTTTTTTTTTAAATTTGGTTCCAAACACAGCATAAACGTGATGAGTTCCTGGCAGCTGAAAATTACGTGTGCCATATAAATGTCATACTGTATGTCTGAGACACCATGAAGGAATGATATAATTATCGGAAAAAAATGTTCTGCAATGAGGTCTGGCCTAATTAAAATGATAACCTTCAAGGATTGGCTTTCTGAATAACATAAGTGGGTACGCTAAGGAATATTTGATATTAATTTGACATTTGATATTGATAAGTTTGGTCAAGTCCTTTGCAGATAAAGATTTAAAGAAAACAGGGGGTTAACCTTGAAAAATTTCCTGGAGCTTTTGGAGAAGAACTCTTGCTCCTGCCTTAGTCGAGGTGGAGGGATGTTCTTCATAAGCATTTTGTCCTGCATTTCCTCCACTTTGATGGGAAGCCCTTTATTTTAATCATGTAACTACCTCAAAATTGCAATCTTCTTGAGAAACAACAAAACTTCTTGTAGTGGTGCTTGTAGATGGAATCTTAATTGATCTTTGTCCATGAGGGATTGATAGCAGAAAATGGGTGTATACAGATGTTTCTTTGGGCTAGGATTTGAGATTGTTATTTCATACTAAAGGCCTCTTAACCTATGAGGCTATGAATATAATTCACCACAAGTACATTCATCTTTGGAAAGATTGTTTGTAAGACCGGGTCTGTTTTTTCTTTAGAAGTGCAGGAAATGAAGTTCACTAAAAGGAGGGGAGGTTGTATAGAGAGCAAAGCATCGGATGTCCTTAAGGATGAGCCAAGAAAAGATGAGAAGAATCACAGAAACTGGGGGCGACTGGGATACAACAAGAATAAGATGAAACTATAAAGTAAAACAAGAATCGATAGTTTGTGCTTATAAATGTTAAGTATTCATTTTTGGGCTGACTGAAATTGTTTTCTGAGGGCACCCTCTGTTGACGCCTCTTTTCTAGCTAAAAAAATTGCTTTCCAAATTAAACTATTTCGCACCCATGTATAACCGTGTAAGTTATTTCTAATTGCACAGATCAATCTCGTACTCTATTAAAATATGCTCGCACTACCATCTTCCTAGAAACATTATTGGCTGTATAGCAGGCGTTGAAAAAAATCTGTCATACAAAAATTCGTGAATCCCTCTTCTTAGCAATATCTGACATAATGTCTTCCTGATGACATAAATGCATAAGAAATGCAAAAACAAAACCAGATTGCCTTGATTTATCTAAGGAGTACTCGTCACAGTTGAACTCCTTTGAGAAGGATATGAATTTTGAACTATGGATCTGCCAATTAGACCTGAAGGGAGCACTGTTACCCGTTTATTGCAAGCAGAGATATGGAAATGCTTGTGAACTCTTTATCAATTGAAGTCTGAAAAGTGAAAAGTAAGCATCATCTATCCCAATATTAGGCATTAGATTCCCAAATAGAGCGAATACCTCCTATGCTGTCTTCACGTACTTGTTGGTGTATTTTTAAGCATATAGAACAAAAAGTCACTGAAGTACTGCAATTTCAAAGGGCTGTCTTCTGCCCTCCAAAGCTTGGTAAAAACCCTTTCACTAGGCAAGGATCAAAATTTCGTTTCGATAGGTTGTTTCGGTTGGCTCGGAAATAGAAACGGTTCGGAAACGTTTCCGAAATGTTTTGAAAACATCTCAGAAGTGAAAAATATTAATATAGAAAATCTCAATCAAATTGTACAACATTATGACAAGATGTAAATTTGAGTTGACACAATTTATTGTTTGGGTTTGGCGTTGGGTTTTGGTGCATATTTCTATGTTCTGGAGTGTCTTGATGGAAACCATAGAGTTTTGTTATTCCACTAGTGTTTCGTTTTGGTCTCTTGAAAAATGGAAACATTTCGGCTGTTTCGACGGAAATAAATGGAAATTTTGTTCCTTGCACTAGGGATACAATTTTTTGGGGAAGGATACCAAGTTTGAACCAAATGAACACCAAATATCCTTTGTCAAGTACCTTTTGGAAAATTTTTTTTCCTTCTCTTTTCAAGTAGTGTAAGTATTGGACAATGCATAAAAAGTTGATCAAAGGTCTTACTGTCTTCCTAACGTGACACACATGCTTTAGAAGTTATGCTTTTGATACCTCATTGATTAGAGTATACAAGAACTATTCACTCGGTGATCATTATGTTTCAACCCTTTTGAGTCATGCTAGATAAGCATATTTATGTGGATGACAAATTGCGTTGATGTTAACACCTAAAAGTAGGAATTCAAAGATAAGGTACATGAACAGTTGTCACTTGAATGAAGATATACTTTGTTCAGAAGGTTAACACAATGGGTGGATGTTTGTTAACCTTTTGGTTATAGAGACTGTTTATAAATTCTAAGTTCCAAGACAAACGAGTTTGGGATGTGGAACAAATATTTGAAACTGAGTTTTTACATTTTTGAATGGACAAATTGATGGGGATGAATGGATTTGAATGGGTCTTCCAAAATGGTAAAATTCAAAAAAAAGAAACTGAAAAGAATTTTAGCATGATTCTGAATGATGGATATAGTTGAGAGAAATAAGACTTGTAAGGATATCTAGGAGTATCCATAGAATGGCATAATGGGGGGACTGTGGTCTTAAGTATTAAAATCCATCCGTTGTTCACTCTCTAGCAACCTTCAATAGCCGCTTCTAAAAGTGGATATTGTGCAATTTGATGCTCCTGGGGAAGGTGTGTGATTTTTTTGATAGGATACAACATAGGAAGGTGTCACATTGTGGTTACGAAGACCATTTCTTTGAGCTGACATTGAGATGATGATTGTTCTAGCTACGGACGTGTGTCATTTTAGCTCGAGAGTATAACAAGGTTATTACCCTTAAATTGTATTGGTGTTGAAGTTGGCCCAGTCTTCGTTTGGAGTTTTTAAGGATCAATTTCGATTTGGAGGGTAGAAAATAATGCATCTTTGAATGCCTAAAGGCTTTGTATTCCAAGGCACTCAAGTAACTTTCTCAATCTGATGGAAAGTGTCTATGGAAATCACTGAATGAGTGGTGTCTTAATTTGTTGGGTTGTAGGTTGCTAGAGGTACATAGGAAATTGTAAAGATTACGAATTATTGCAAATCCAGATCAGTATTACAAAGTCAGTGATGTAGGACAAGTGCAGAGAACACTTTCCTTCAAATCGTCAGTCCAAATTGATGTGTGGTAGCAGTGGATGGCTCTATTTTTATGGCTGAATTAATAGATTGCGTGGAGGCAAATGTGGTAAAAATATACAAGCTTTTAGCGTTTGCCTGGGGTAACAAAATGGTAGGGTTTTGAACATGAAAAGATGAGATTTTGTGGGCCGTTTCAAGGCTATTCTGGGCCCTATGATGATGACCAGTGAACAGTAAATTAAGAGTTGGTTTGTCAGGTGCTAGGCTGGTCAATCCAAGTAGACATGAAATTAGGGTTTTAAAATAGCATGATTCAGATTTGTTTATGGCTTCTGAAATCTCTAAGAAGTGTAGGAAATTAGAGAGTAAAGAAAGAGAAGAAGAAGAAGAAGAAACTGTAGGAAGCACTCCTAGAACTATACATCACACCTAGAGTTTAATACCTAATACACCTAGGGTTAAGAATGCATCACACAATTCCAAATCTCGAAAAAGGCTCTGAATATTCTGTAGAACATGTTGTCTATTGAATTAAAAGCATTACATGACTTCATACATATTTTAGAGATCTCCTACACCAACTAGGACTTGGATTCCTACATAGGAAACTAGATTGTTGACTTCTAACTGTATTGAAACTCAACCAGAACACTTCTTTGGAGACCTAAAAATATAACTTTGATGCCTATGGGAATTTGTTAGTTACTTTCGTAGGAGTTACTTGAAACCTATTTAGATTTTTGAAGTCTTCTAAACTAGAAATTCTCATTTTAAGAAGTCCATATTTTATCTAGACTTTCTATTGTTGAGGAGTTTCTACTTTCAGTCTAGTTAGGAGTGCTTCTTGCATATAATTCATCTTGTTAGATGTCCTTTATTGTTGAAAATTGAGTATTATATGGTCCTTTGGCTATTAAATTCTTGTTATCATAGGGTTTTTAAATGTCTAGAATGATTTCTAGAGTTTGCTCATGACCTCTGTGACCTCAGCATCTTAAATTACATCAAAGTCAAATTTGACTGAGGAAAATCGGCGATTGTTTGCCTACTTCCTCTCTTGCATTCTTCTTTGTTCTTTACTTATTCTTAATGCTTTTTGACAATGCAAAAACTCACAACATCATACCCCATGGTAGTAGCACTTTTTTTTATAGCCAAACCCATTCACCTCCGTTCTATTTTCATGGATCCTAAAATAATGGTTAGTTTAGAACTTGACGACCGATAAAGTGATATGAATTTTCAAATGTAGTGTACCAAATAATTGGGACAAGGCATTGTTAAGTTCCTGCATCACATGGGTTGGATTAATAGGGGAGGATGTTTTAGGCTAGTTTGCTGTATACAAGCCACAAGCTTAGCTTCAGATAGGGCTGGTTGCTCACTGCGCTACAGTTTCCCTTGGACAATCTAATGATGTTTTACTACTAGGAGCATTTAGTTTCTATGAGACTCCATGTTTTATTCAAAAATAAATGAAAATTACAACAACACCCCTTAAACTATGACTCAGTATCACTAAACTTCCATAAACTCTAAAACATAACATGTTGATTTCCTAAACTATCAATTTGTATCAATAACACTTTCTGTTAGCAATATATTAGGAGTCTATTAGGAGAATAGAGGACATTCTTCTTTGTTCTTTACTTATTCTTAATGCTTTTTGACAATGCAAAAACTCACAACATCATACCCCATGGTAGTAGCACTTTTTTTTTTACAGCCAAACCCATTCACCTCCGTTCTATTTTCATGGATCCTAAAATAATGGTTAGTTTAGAACTTGACGACCGATAAAGTGATATGAATTTTCAAATGTAGTGTACCAAATAATTGGGACAAGGCATTGTTAAGTTCCTGCATCACATGGGTTGGATTAATAGGGGAGGATGTTTTAGGCTAGTTTGCTGTATACAAGCCACAAGCTTAGTTTCAGATAGGGCTGGTTGCTCACTGCGCTACAGTTTCCCTTGGACAATCTAATGATGTTTTACTGCTAGGAGCATTTAGTTTCTATGAGACTCCATGTTTTATTCAAAAATAAATGAAAATTACAACAACACCCCTTAAACTATGACTCAGTATCACTAAACCTCCATAAACTCTAAAACATAACATGTTGATTTCCTGAACTATCAATTTGTATCAATAACACTTTCTGTTAGCAATATATTAGGAGTCTATTAGGAGAATAGAGGAAAAATTGTCATGTGACTTACATATGTTCAAAGAAGTATGATTTTATAGCTAAATTGATATTATCTTTTTATAACAATTGTTTAATGACTAAAATGCACTTATATTTACATGTCATTCCAAGGGTTATTTCAGTCATTGGACAATTACTATAATAAGATGAGTTCAATTTAGGCATAAAACCATATTTTTATGAATATGTGTAAGTCACATTACAATTTTTCATTCATTTTTCTAACAAATTAATAACAAAAGGTGTTGATTGATACAAATTGGTAGTTTAAGGGGTCAATATGTCATGTTTTAAAGTTTAAGGGGGTTTAGTGATACTGAGTCATAGTTTAGGGATGTTATTGGAATTAACCCTATATAAATACATGATAATAATGGATGACAAAATTTAACTCATGATATATTAAGTTAAAATTTACACATTTTTGCACATATTAGGACTTAGGGGCATGTTGGTAATTTTGATCTTGTATTTGGGCATATTTGTAATTTTGCTACGCTTATTAAAATAGGGTTTTGTGATTATGTTATATATATGTGTATATATATTGTGAGATAGTGAGAGAGATGAGAGAGAAGAGGTTTGACCCGCTGCCGCTACTACAGAGAAAGAGTAAGGACGGTGGTGGCCAAAGAGTTATTATTTGGGTGCATTACTCTTAGTTATATACCCAAGATCCCCATGCAAACTTTGAATGTGGGACTCAACACAAGCCAACATGGTCGGGTTCGTTACAATCTTCCCCCATATATCCTTACATCCTTGCAAGGGGCCCACAATCTTCACAAGAACCATGACTGCCTCGTGTGATACACAATACCCTACACTGTAGTGCCCCCAAGTCCATACAGTCGTGTGTATAGATCCACTCTGATACCAATCTTGTCACGCCCCACTTAGGAGTGATGACCGGGTGTGAGCCACATTGCTTTGGACCATGGGACATGGAAGCCTAACTGCCTTGTTCATTATTTGTTAGTTAATAAACTTTGATGATAAAATACTCCTTTATTTATCAACCCCAAAATCAAAGTAAAATACATCATCTTAGAATAAATAAACTCTAAACTACACAAATCCCAATAATGAATAATTACCCAAAGGAGACAAATGACAATAATAACCACTGAGTGGAAAAAAAAGTCCAAAGTTTATAGTTAACAGACAGCAAAAGAACATAGATCCTATGGAGGTCACACAAGGTCCTTGGTAACCAAAGTTAGACTCTAATGATCACTATGCTTACTTGAAATGTTAAAAATGAGGGGTGAGCTTACAGCTTTGTGAATGATTATGCAATACATAATGAATAGAATTTTAGAAACAAGGGTTAACATAATTAATTGTAAGTGGAAATACCTGTAAGTTATATTCCAGTTCTAAGGAAATAAATCATGCTTCCAAGGATGCGGTCTGTCCAAAAGCATTTATG
Organism: Euryodendron excelsum; assembly: GCA_033060915.1. NCBI lineage: Eukaryota > Viridiplantae > Streptophyta > Magnoliopsida > Ericales > Pentaphylacaceae > Euryodendron > Euryodendron excelsum. The sequence goes on from CM065385.1 coordinate 118,153, forward strand.
CTCTAGTACCAATTAATCTACTAGATAATGAACCAAACATCAAAATCTGCAAATTCCAAAATAAATACCAATTAGCTAGAAATAATAAATGATTAACCACATGGTGAGAGCATCAGAGAATAAGCCAGTCAATCAGATAACCAGAATACCAAATACAAGAAGGCACGAATAAATCTGGAGGCAAGTGTAGGGTAGTTGGATCCAACATCGAACTTAGAGTCACCTCAGTGTGAAGGTCACTCCTGCACACCAGGTCTGTTTCTTTTCTGTTGAGAAACTAGGGTCACCACTGTTGGGCCTTTTCCCTAGTTGCCAAAGGCATCTACTTTACAGAGATTTTCCCTGGACCTTCCAATACCAATATCCAATACCAATTCTCACTGTCTAATATCAAAGTGGAATTTAAAGCAGTTTATTTCCAAGAATATAGTATATAACCCTTTAATTCCAAAAATAATCATGTTCCATCAAAACAAACTTAAGCATGGCATGTATTTAGAAAAAAATTATCAAGGCAGGACCACTCACCTGAAGTCCTTAATGCAATGCCAAATGATTAGTATGCTAGTAAGTCCATGGTCACCTTGAATCACAAAAGTTGCAGAGACAAATGTTTATTAACCACTGAAGTTCTAGTTAGTGATGCCTAGGAGGGTCCTAGTTGGTACTAAGATCTCACTAGTGGAAAAAGAAGGCATCTTAGGTGTTAAGGAACTCTATGGTCACTAGCGATAGGCAATTAACACCTTTTGCTAAGTGCAATTTAAATATACCTCAATATCAGTTCCAAACCTTCAATTATACTGCTCCTAACTCTCTTCTGACATAAAATCATCCTCAAAACAGCCCACAATAACTCATGACCAAAGCCTCTTCAAGTCACTAGCACTGACTAACTTATACTTTGTTTTTAGTTACTAGCTTATACCCAATTTTCAAGAACTGAAGTATGCTTTTATGTGTGACCTAATGCATGACTATTATTCTTGTTCATCAAGGATTTACATAATTCTAATAGTTACGCAAATTCCGTAACACAAAATCTAGTTAACTGTGTATTCTTGGTAAGCCATCTCCCTTTTAGCTAGTTTTGCTTCTTTTGTATTTTCATTGTTCAAACAGTTTTTCCCAGGAGTTAGGTGCTAAAGTCATGCAAGAAAGAGATGAAATCATAACCAAACTGTTGGTGATGTTTTGGGACTAATATGGACTTATTGTAAGGGGTTTTTTTAGTACTGGACAGATCCCATGGGTTGATCCCTCATCTAAGCACAGCTTCTCATATGTTTTTAACTCTCCAATATGACCTTCAATCAGGTCATAACAACCCACCCATGGTCAACACCCGTCTATAGACATTCTTTTAAAAAATCTGACTTCTCACCAACTCCCATCCTTTTGTTTTACTCCCTTTTAATGTGCAGCATTTTATTTCATAAGTCTTCCAATTCTTGTCCAATCCATTGTCAAATGTATATGCTTATTAACCTACCCTGATGACACTATTTGGCATCATTATATAACAATTTTTATCAACCTATACTATAATGACAGAAAGCACACATCAGTAGAACTTTAACAACTAACTTTTACTGTAGTTTCAATCTTAAGCAGCAGCACCGTACTAACTATGATTTAAACTCATCAGAACTCATTATTTTAAAATTCTTTTACAGATTAGACAGCATGTTTGAAGGTAAAAAAATGATGCAACACAACCCAGAAACTACCAAGAACAACCTGAGATGGTTTGAAGACAACCCAAGCCAACACCAATGATACCGACCCATCACCCACCTAGTTTTCATATAAAGGTTAATATCCTGATCTAGTATACAATTATTCGATGGTCTAACTCTAGACTCGTTAATATAAATTCTTTTTAAACATGTTCTTGAAATTTCTTTTGGTTTAAGAACATCACAACAAGATTACGATGTACTAGATCATACGGGCTTTTTTCTCTTATATTGACAATCAATAGTGTTAAGTATACCTAGGATTACATTTCTAACCTTTTCTTGGAAGCAAAACCCAAAAATATCAAGTTCTTGAAGATGCCGTAACTAAACCTTCACTCTTCTTCTATCCTTGTTGAATTTTGTTTCACAATGGAGGGTGCTTGGGATTGAAGATGATGGCAGCACTCCCACAAATGGTTCTTCCCTCTCTAGGATGCACGGGTTTCTCTCTCTCTCTCTCTCTCCTCTTTAGATTTGTTACACTGACACAACATAATGATTGTTGAAGATTGCCATCAATTCCACGATCAAATAAAGATCAAGGTCTTCTCAAATTGCATGATTAGATAAATCAAAAACATTAGATATACTGTGAATAGGATTCAGTCAAAAGCATGAGTTGCTCATGAGTTATAACATATGATGTTGAAATAAGTCATATTCCTTCGAAATAACTATGAGTTGCTTATAAATTTTATATCTTTATAACAATTCATGAAATTCTCATACCCTTCCATTTAAATGAGAACATTTATAACTTTCTTCAGTTACATAATTTATAATGTGCTCATAGTCTTGGATGGATGGGAATCCTGTAACAAGACATATCCATGTGGTGCATAACAAGACAACCACTAGATCATAAGGGATGTCTTTACAAATCATATCATATCAAGCTGCTGGTGTGTTTCACTTCTCCTGGTGTAAGGACCCTGAGCATGGCACATAATAGGTTTTCAAAATTGATCTTTGAACAATGCACACATAAATAGGTCCATGGGTGTCACGACCTAAGATCCACATGGTACAATATTGTCCGCTTTAGGCGTTGATTTGCACGGCTTTAAAACGCGTTGCACCAAGTAGATGCAAGTGCCTACATATATGGCACTTCACTTTAATTTCACCAGGCGATGTGGGACTTAACTCATAGCACCACCTCACCTGCAACCTCTCACTTCACCTCACTTAAGAGGTCTTCTGGTCTTGGGCGTCACAATGGGTTTCCAAAACATACTAAGTACATAACATTTGCATCAAAACTTGATATTTCTACTTGAAATGTAACATAATAAAGCATTTGTAAGTAAATTAAATTGGAAAGATATCTCCAAGAAACCCATTACTCCCCTTAGGTGCTTAAAAGCTTGAATTTCCCTTTTTATTGCAATCCAAATAATGTAGCTATCCTTTACCTACAAATTACAAACATCACATCAGTATTTCTATTTGTATGAAATATTAGAATACTCTAATGTGAGTTTTGACACCTGATTTGGTGGCCTAGTGTGGCTTTTGTGCAAGAATGGACCAATAACCCAGAATTTAGGTTGGAACCCTAGACCAGCTTGTGAGCTTGTGCTTTTCTGGTTATGGTTCTTCCTATACCAGAAAGTTTTGTGTTAGACTACCACCATTAGAAATTATACTCCCATACCTTTCCAACAATAGTTTGTGGGCGAAAAAATGAGTTTGGATGGGAGAGATATGCAGGATTGAAATTGTTGTTCCGAAACCGCCTGACTAGCTCGCTAGAGTGGGCTTAGTGGGCTAATATCAGCCTTTTCTGGTCTACCCCTGCTATGGCTGGCCAAATACCAGGCTACACTGGTTTTGGGTCAAAATTCATGAATAGTACACTACTATAACATGCCAAATAGCAGGTTAATAGCAGGCACTGCAAGTTTGAGAAAAATTGATCTGAATTACATTTCTAAGTGTGTTCTATCAAACTTAATGCATTCCTAGGTCACATCGGGTCCCAAATAGATTTCTAGAGCCTCAAGTATGCAAGAGAAACCATGGCATAGTCAAATTTCACAAGAATTCATCAAATTGTACTTAAAGACATTGGTTAACAAGGTCTTGTTTGAACATGGTTTCACGACAAATCTCAAATCTATAAACTTTTAACATGAAGTGGTGTTTAGAGGGAATTCCAACAAATTAAATGAAAGAAAATAGATCCAAGATTATGTTCCTTACCTTAAATCCAAGCTTATGTGAATTTTCTTTGTACTTCCTTTACTCTCTCCTATTTTCCTTTACTTTCCTTCTTGATAAACACACACTTCTACACACTCCACTATCTCTCACTCCACAATGGCTATTAAACTCATGCAAGAATGGTTATGTGTCTCTGCATACAAGGGGAGATTCATGAGTGCGTAAGACACTTTGTCTTGCAAAGAGGGTAGTGGGGTGAACTCATGGTGAGGTGGCATCTTCTCATGCAAATGACATAACACACAGGGCATGAAATATATGTTCTCTTAAACATTTTATTTAGAATATAAGATTGATAAATATGAATTGAAATGCAATACTATCATGCCTTGTGTTACCATAATACTCTACTACCCTAACAAATTATGTTTTTGGAACGG
>CM065385.1:127500-162500 GCA_033060915.1 Euryodendron excelsum
GATTTTCATTTTGTGGGGTCATGTGGTAGCTCTAGATTGGTTTTTGGGAATGACATCATTGCTGACATTAGGTTAGCAATGATGTCAGAAGCTTTGATAGTTTCATCTAGTGGAGACTACATATTTGCCAGCAATCATTTTTGTCTTTTCAAACTGCTTGCCGCCTCTAGTGGATTGTGATGTCACGATGATGTAATCTTCCACTAGGAATGGTTTTTTCCATGTGAGATGTAGCTTTGGACCAAATTGGTTTAATAGCTGAGAGAGAGTGTAGTATCTGAGAGAAAAGAGTCATGTCCGACACAGATCTTGCACCAACACCCGTGTCGTGTCGTGTCGTGTCGACATGGGTACTCCCCTCCAAAGTGCCAAGTCCAGGTAGTGGGTGTAGCAGGAGGTGTTCTTATGATGCGGGATAGTTGGGTGGTCAAGATGATGGATAGTGAGTTGGGGTTATTCTCAACTTTATGCCTGTTCAAACAAGTGTAGAATGGTTTCAACTGGGACTTTTTTTTTTTTGTTTTGTGGTGGGGGGCACTTAAATGTGGTTAGGTTCCCTATGGAGAGTTGCAATGCGTGATGTCCAACAGAGCTATGCGGGAGTTTTGTGGCTTCATAGATGAGTTGGAGTTGGTGGATTTGCCATTGACATGGCTTTGTTTCACCTGGTGGGAATGTCCTTCCATTTCTTGTATTGACAGATTCTTAATTTCTATGGACTTTGAGAAACATTTCCCAAATGTGACTCAGTTAGCTTTCCCCAGAACCGTGTTAGACCTGTGTTAGACCCTATTCATAATTGGAAATTTAAGGTCTAAGTTAATTGTGGATTTCGGCTTTCTTCTATGTCTAAAATAAGTGCGTAGTTCAATTAATTATAAGTGGGACTGTCTCCAAGAGGCGTGATATGCAACAATTTTCAATTAACTACAGTAAGGGAATCTCCTCCGCTGGATATGCTTAGATCTTCTTTAAAGCCCACCAATGAAGCCAATATTTTAGTTTTGTGGCATTGCTTTGGTCGTCAGGTACAGAAAGAAAATACCCTTTCTATCATCCTTAAGAATTTCATTTAGGCATAGCTGGCTAGAATCACAAAGACAACACTCATTTGGATTATACATGTTGGATTAATGTGCCCTTGAAAGCCATTTTTTGACATTATGGTTGATTTATTTATAATATTTTCAGTCCATACTGTGAGCAATTTATGCATTAGATGTTATAATGGTTCATAAGTTGCAGTTTAGGTGGATAATATGTGCAAATGAGATTTGCCTATGGAGCGAGGATCAAAATTTTGTTTCGGTGTTTTGTTTCGATTAACACAACAACGGAACGGTAACATGTCAAAAACATTTCACAATTGTTTCCAAAACATTACATAAATGTTTCAAAAACATTTCACAAATGCATGGGAAGTGACACATACTAATATAGTAAAATACAACCTAATGTATTTTTTTGCAATAAAATTTATACAATATTTATGAAAATTTCTAAATTTATGTCGACAGAGCTTAACATTTTGGGATATTGTGTTGTGTTTTTGTGCATTTTGTTATGTTCCGGTGTGTTCCGATGTCCAATGGAAACAAATGCATATTTTGTTCTGTGATATGGAGAGAGATGATATTTTCAGAAACTGCAAACTATAACACATGTAACCTCTGCTTAGTAGGATGGTTTATCTCAACCATTGGAGTAGTGGACTTTGGGTTGATGTGTTGATGTGCTTGAAACACACTAAACAAGATCAAGGATAAGAATACATTGGTTAAATGCTAATGTTACTCTGGCGAGATTCCTACATTTGCTAATTGCAAAATGTTGGAATCTTAATGGTCTGCACTTTGAACTACCAATGAGTAAGATTTGATGTGGTTAATACGTTGGTATCTTCGGTTAACTATAGTTAGATATGTGGGACTTGTAGTCTCAATATGGTTACTATATTCTCTTAATAAGACAAGGGTGTTCCCTTGATCCAATCGATTAATAATGATCACTGGAATCTTAGACGAACATTGTCTAGTAAATAGTTTGCTAAACAAAATTCTATATGTAAATATACAATATTATTTATTTTTGGAAAGATTATTTTCCAAAAAGAATTTATCATGGGTGTTTTGGATTGGTTAATCAAAGATAGTAAGATGTAAATAAAATTGCTTTGACTGTCCTGCCAATTGTTATTTACAGATATCGGTATATGGGGAGGATTTCACTTTGCAGATTATTAGCAGGATGGGTCCTTATCGTAATTTCTTATTCTAAGAGTGCAGCGACCATCATTTAGTGGAGTTGATTGGTAATTTACTAATATCCTTGATGGGCAATTGGGGAGTAGTAGTAGCTTGGGATCAGGAGACCTTGATGATCCCCGGTTGGCCCAAAGGAGCACTACATAAACACATGTACAAGGGTGGCCGGCCATCACAATGTAGAGAGAGAGAGAGAGAGAGTTTCCACTAGCTCTAGGCCACCTTGTGTATTTGGGTACAGTTGGAAGATTATTAGGCCTTGAGATCTTCCATCTTCAATTTCATCTTCAACCATTGAATTGTTTGTTCGTGTTTTTAAGGAGCAATCAAACATCAAGAACCAAGTTGGTCAGGGCTGATTTTCTTTGAATTTTGGGGCCAAAATTTGCTGAAAGTTCTGGGTTTTACTGTTTGTTAAGTAAGAACAAAAGTTTTTACGTAGGTTTAACTAAATGAGGAAAGAGGAGATTTGGGGTTGTAGTTTGGGTAGTGAAAGTGTTCATAAACCGTAATAAGGGCTCTTTTGTGTGAAGGCTTGATTGGTAGATTGATAGAAGGAATGCTGGGGATTGCAAAATAGGAATTTTTGATGTTTATAAAAGGTGAAAAATAACTGGTTGTGAGCTCCTTAAACTGCTGAGATTTAAGTGTCTGTGAAGAAGACAATTCTAGGAATTACTCCTGTTTGGTTGGAGAATTCACTCAAACTCGTCCTCTATTGAAGTAGAAGAATCACATGGCTATATATTGATTTTAGGACAACTTCAATGCTGACTAGGACCACTATTTTAAAATAAAAACCATAGACTTTGGCAAGTAAAATCCATATAAACCTTCTAGAACCTGTACAAAATTGACCTAGAAACATACTCGACCAAAACCATGAACCATTGGCTACCATTACAGCCCATGTCTAGCAAAATCTCGAAATTGTCAAAATTCTCTCATACCTAGAAATAAGAAAACCCATATAAGAACAACAGTAATCTAACTTAAGGAAAGCAGAAAAGTTTTCCTATTCACTCAAAAGATAATGATTTAATTTACCAACAGTGACCTGTAACATATGTGAAATAATGGCCTAGGCCATGCAAGCATCTCTGCCGCTCCTTTTGCAAACTTTAGGGTGGTTCCTCCTATTTCCATCAATAGCAATTTAATATCTCATTGTAGCAATGCAAGATGGGTGTTTCCTGATATTATAGCTTTGAGTTTTCCACCTTTTAATGTTTCACTGACATGTAGACTCATGTTCATGCTGGGCCCCCAACTTAAATGTCAGGAATTTTTTTTCTGAGGTTCCTTGGTTTAGTCGTAGTAAATCTTTCTTTATTTTGTCATGCAGTCATATTTCATTGAAGTGATTTAAATACAAGTGATCTGTCTTATCTGACATTCCTGGCATTGATCTAAGTAAGCTACTGTGTTAAAAAGTTTAGTTCAATCCTGTCCAGGTTCGAGGGTGAATGCTAATTGGGAGCAAGAAGATCCTGATGTTTTGAATTATAACAGAAAGAAGGAGCCCCATATTGAATATGACAAAGAATTGTTTGCTGCATGCATGAGACGGTTCTTATATGTCCGTTGTTATGATACTTCAGAATTTCTTGCCACTCTTAAGGTTATAAGCTCCTATATTTATAATTGGTTATTTCTTGTTAGAATAAGAGTTTTACTTGATCTGACTCCCAAATATACCTTCCTTCATGGTGTTGTTAACCATGTCATGTGTAAGTTCCCCTCGATATATAATTCACACTTTTTCGTCTGGTCGGAAGAAAGATAATTGACTCCTCTGCAATAGTAAATAACATAGATGCAAGACGAATTCTAAATATGAACAACTTGCACAGTTGTGAAGGAGGTGAAGGCAACAAAATGAACAGAAGATCAGTCATTATTTTCCCTTTTAACTTAGAAGGAGAATATATCATCAAAACATGCGTCTGCATGTGGCTATAATCAGGGTTGCAGCTGTGGATTTCTCCTTGGGTGGGCTACAATATTTTAAGCAATGGTGGGACCCATGGCAATGATTTTTACATGATGGCAGGTGAGGGCAACCAGGCAAACCCCTCAGTTACTAGCTGTGGATAGGAATAAGATCCGGGTACAAAGGTGATGCAAGTCCTTCCACCACCTCTGCATCCAGACAAGTCGAAAGCCCATCTGTTTCTTCTTCTGCGGTGAACCAATACGAGGAGGTGCAGTCCTTTGAGGTCATGAGAACCTTGTGAATTGATATAAATTATGGCATGCATCTCTGAGGAGAGTGGCACGGCCAAACATCATCCCAGAAGTGAATCAGCTTACCATTGCCCAACCAAAGTCTAGCCCAAGTTCTGCCTGAAAGTCTCTCTGTATCAAATAATACCTTTCTAGATGCAGGATATTTAAGAGGTGGGTTGGTCAATCCATTTTTTGCCATTGGAGAGGTACTTAGCAGCTAAATATGAGCACCATGGCTTTTTCTTTTCCTTTGGAAATCTCCATAGCCACTTCATAAGAAGGGCTGACTTGGTTGAAGTCCATCTCCTGTGTGTTAAAGGTGATTGAAAAAATCTCCCCATTAAAAAAAATGATTTTTTGTATGGGATGCTAGTAAAGACCCTTGGGAAAGAAAAAAGGAGGGGATGGGAAGCCAACATATATGTTGTTTCATGACGTAGAACAAGTTGCAGAGAAGCTCATGGAACAGCTTGACAAGGCACAAGTACGCTAAGCTGCGCCTACGTTGGAGGTCTGAAACTACTACGTCTTATTTAGTAATATTTTCCTACTTATTTGTTTCGATTTTTAAGCCTCTTGTTGTGGCAGATTCTCGGAATCCTTTTTTATGGTAGTTGAATAGTTTCTCAAGTCTTTAGTTTTCTATTTGCTATTACTTATTTACCACTCTTCTAGTTTTCTTACGTATTTAATTTCCTATTTGCTGTTACTTGCTCACCACTCTTATTGTTTCCTTAGGTATTTAGTTTTCTATTTGCTATTGCTTGCACATCACTCTGCTTTGGCCTATATAGAAGCCTTCTCTTGATGTAATAGATAACTTTTGATCAATAATATTTTAGATTTTGGAGTGTCTACTCTTGTTCTTGGTGTGCCAATTTATTTTGGGCTATTGACGTTTGTTGTAACTCTCTTTTGTAGTTCCGTTCTGTGTCAATTGTTATTAGAGTCTTGATTTGCCTGGCTTGATGGCAACTAGTGAAGGCAAAACCAACAATTTTATCGGCAATGGTCATGGGATTGAAGCTGTATGGAGTGTGATCAAGCCACAACCACAGCAACTCACGGAGATTTGTGAAGCACTGTGAAGGCTTAAACTCAACGCCAACAGAAATCCGTTGTTAGACAGGCATGAAGTTAGAAGAGTTGCTTGAGGCCAATTTATTGACAGACCCATTCATAGTTCGAAAAGGTGTAATCAGCAATAATGCCCAGCACATGGAGATGATTCGGATTATGACAGGAAGACAACGAGCAATAGGAGGCCGGAAGGCCAGCATGAGAAAATCAAGAGTACGAGGACTACCGTATGAAGGTGGACATTGCCACTTTCAATGGAGACCTTCATATAAAGTCCTTGACTGGTTATTAGAAGTTGATTGGTTCTGGACTATAATGGAGGTCCCAGAAGATAAGATGGTTCGTTTGGTTGCCTTCAAACTCAAAGGCGGCGTGGCGGTTTGATGGGATCAACTACAAAGGACTCGATAGAGGCAAGGACGACCTTTAATAAGGAGATGGAGGTGCATGCGACAATTGATGATGGAGAGATTTCTACCACCAAACTATGTCACCTAGACTCTTCTAAATTTATAAAGTATCTGTGTTGAACATTTGACATTCGACACTCGACACTAGTTGGAATGCATCTAACAAGGATGTATAAGTTTCTTATAAAACTAAGTATAGGGCTTTCATTTTATGTATAAAATGCTATATTTTAGCTTGTAAATACTATTTTATCTTAAAAACACAAAAGAAGTATTTAAAAAATATGAAATCAACCGTATCCCAGTGTTCTTGGACATAAGAATTAGATCAATCAGACACTTGAACATTTACTAGCACCAGACATTTGTGCCCGAGTCCAGATGACATAGCCACCTAACTATGAACAATACCTATTCCAATTATATCAGAGTTATGTACAAGGTAATTGTTTTGTTTTCAATTACACTATTGAATTCACTCGTTTGTTGGATGTGAATAATCTTGCAGAGACGGATGGTCAATGAGTGGCACAGTACCTCAATGGCTTGAAGCCATCCATCCGAGAGAAAATAGGATTAAAAGTTTTGTGGACTATTGATGAAGCCCATAACATGGTGTTGAATGTAGAATTATTGGAGAAGAGGACTGGAGGTTTGAACTCTTTTTTTGGGAATCATACAAAGTCTTCTTCTTATTAATAAGTAGAGAAAGGACAAGGAGTTCAAACCACAACATAACAAGTAAAGCCGACTACTCCGGTCATCAATAACAGCAACAATATAGTTAGGGGTGCACAAGCTACACCTCGACCTTAAGCTAATTCGTATGCCGCACCGGTAACAGGCAACTGCTATAGATGCGATAATCCTGGACATTGCTCTAATACATGCCTAGAACGTAGGCCAGCCAACCTTATGGAGAATGAAGTCTAGAATAACGGAGAGGCTAGATTTGAGGAGGATAAGGATCCGTATGATAGGGCAGAATTTGCGGAAGAAGAAGGAAAAAGAGTGAATTGTGTGGTGCCGCGCGTTCTATACGCGCCGAAGCAACTTGAATCAAATCAACGCAACATCGTTGTACCATTAATCAGAAGCTCTGTGACTTGATCGTAGACAACGGTAGTTATGAAAACTATGTCCAAGAGGCTAGTGGAGCACTTGAGATTACCAATGGAGAACTATCACCATTGGGAAGCACTATAAAGATGATGTTCTTTACGATGTTGTTGACATAGATGCTAGCCATATATTGCTTGGAAGGCTGTGGCAATTTGACGTAGACACAACATTCAAAGGTAGAGACAACATCTATCTCTTTACATGGGGAGATCACAAGGCTGCTATGACCTTATCAAAATTTGACCTAGTATCCAATAGCATTTCTAAATTGGAGGGGTAGGTTTTCTTTTTACTCTAGCAAGATCAAGCACGGAGTTCATCACTGATATTCAGGAGGCATAAGAGGTTTATGCTATGGGAGTAAAGACACTTGTTGTAGAAGATTTTGAACCCGTTGCAAAGATACCTGCAACTTTACAGCCATTGTTAGAAGAGTTTAGGGAGATCATCTCATAGGATTTGCCTACACTGAGCACAGTAAGTGAAGTTCGGAGTTTTCATGGCCTTGTTACTTTCATTCGTAGGTTCACTCGTAGTTTCAGTTCCATCATGGCACCAATCACGGAGTGCTTAAAGAAAGGCAAATTCCTATGGGGTGAGGCAACATAGAGTAGCTTCACATTGATCAGAGAGAAATTGTGTGTAACTCCTATCTTAAACTTTCCAAATTTTGAGAAAAATTTTGAAGTAGATTGTGATGTAAGTGAAATTGGGGTTGGAGTTGAATAGTCACAAGTGGGGCGTCTGGTGGCATTCTTCATTGAAAAGTTAAGTGATGCTCGTCAAAAGTAGAGTACTTATGACGAAGAATTTTTTTCAGTGGTTTGCGCATTGAAGTATTATGAGCATTACTTGATATAGAGGGAGTTTGTACTATACACAGATTATCAGGCCTTAAAGTTCATCAACAACTAGAAACATCTGAACAAGATGTATATCAGATGGTCAATCTCCCTACAAAAGTTTCCTTTTGCCTTTTAGTCACTTTAACCCATGAGATAGTTGGGTTTGAGTGCGTAAAAGAACTTTATGAGGATAATAAAGACTTAAAGGATGTTTGTATCAAGTGCAAGGAGTCTCAGATAATGGGCGATTTCTACATCAACGATGGGCATCTCTTTTAGGGTAACCGCTTATGTGTACTGCGAACATCCCTACAAGGGAAGCTCATTCGTGTGTTGCATGGAGTAGGCTTGGGGGGACATTTAGGACGAGATAAGACAATAGCCAGTCTTGAAGAGCAATACTATTGGCCCTAATAGAAGAGGGACATAGGAAACTTTGTGCGTTAGTGTTACAGATGTCAAGTCTCTAAAGGTTAGTCTCAAAACACTGGTCTTTACACTCCTTTACCCATAGCTAATGCTATTTTAGAGGATTTGTCTATGGATTTTTTACTAGGATTAGTCCAAACACAACGAAGGATGGATTCTATTTTTTTAGTTGGTGACAGGTTCTCCAAGATTGTACACTTCATTCCCTGTCGGAAGACTTCAGATGCAACTCATATTGCACGTTTGTTCTTTTGAGAGGTGGTTAGATGGTGTTCCCCCGTCTTTTACTTCCGACAGAGATAGGATAATTTTAGACATGTCACGAAACCAGAGTTCTACTGCTCACCCTTAAACTGATGGCCAGACGAAAGTCACAAATCGCACTTTAGGCAACTTGATTCGCAGCATTTGGGGCAGCCAGCCAAAGCAATGGGATAATGTCTCACCCCAAGTTGAATTCGCCTACTACAATACCGCGTACAGTGCAACAGGCAAGTCACCATTTGCAGTAGTTTACACCACGCCACCTAGACATGCCATTGATCTTATCCGTTTATCAAAAGGTCTAGGAGTGAGCATTACTGTAGAGCACATGGTTGAGCAGGGTCAAATCATTCAAGCAGAGGTCAAGCAAAAGTTAGAAAAGACTAATACAAGGAGCAAAGCTATAGCTGATAAACACTGTCACATCAAAATTTTCAAAAAAGGGAAATCCGTGATGGTGTTCTTGCGCAAGGAAAGGTTTCCAGAGGCAACAATAACAAAAAGAAGTATAGTCTTTATTAGATTTTGAAGAAGCTAAATGACAATGGCCATGTTGTTGATGGGGATATCCAGAACCTTCAATGTAGCTGACTTGTACATGTACCATGCCAAAGAACTACTTATTTGTTTCTATTTTTAAGCCACGTGTTTTGGCAGATTCTCTGGAATCCTTTTTTTTGGTAGTTGAATAGTTTTTCAAGTCTTTAATTTCCTATTTGTTATTACTTGTTCACCACTGCTCTAGTTTCCTTAGGTATTTTGTTTTCTATTTGCTATTACTTGCTCACCACTCCTATAGTTTCCTATTTGCTATTACTTGCCCACCATTCTTCTTTAACCTATATATAGAGGCCCTCTCTTGATGTAATAGATAACTTTTGATCAATAATATTTTAGATTTTAGAGTGTTGTGCCAATTTATTTTGGATTATTGATGTTTGTCGTAACTGTCTTTTGTGGTTCCGTTGTACGTGATTCCATCACTTCTTTACTTCAACTACAATCATCTCATATATTAATACATCATGGTTCATCCTATGGCGATCCAACATTGCTGTTATTTATGGTGTAGTTACCCTAGTAATCAGATTGTAAATTAATAATCACTTTCATTGCTTACTATACAGAGTTAGAACAAGGAGATTCAAGAACAATACCATATGATTTATACTAAATAGACCCATTTTCAAGTCTTATTGATTTTGGCAAACACGTGGTCATATCATTGTACTAATCACAAGATGCAGAGGACTTGTGGCTATTCCCATCCTGACAGGGTTTGGAAGAACCTGGTCTTGGGTTTCATCAAGTTTATGGTGATATCATCATGTTTTGTCCATGTTATTCAGGGGAAATATGCATGCTTATTTGCGTTAATGGTTCTTTGACTGCAATATGGGCAGACTTAAGTAGCACTATTTCATAGTAATAGGGTTTGAAGGAACGGAGTCTTGAGTTGCATCTAACTTATTGTGTAAACAAAGCAAGATTTATATATTTTATGTGGGGTAAATGCGTATACTTCGGTATTTATGTCAGGTATATCCTATAAAAATGTACATATGGACCAATCTTCTTGCCCTTGGCCTTCTTGCTGAGCTTGATCGGGAAAAATCTCTTCAAAGTCACATACTAGTTATTCGTTTCTAAAAAAATTTTGATCGAGGATATGAACTTATCGCCTTGTAGAGTATTTTCACTTCGCCATTGTCATGAGTGTTGGGCTCATTGCTAAATGTGATTTGAAAGGCACAAGCTTGAGATATTGTGGGGTAAGGAATGCCCATATTTCATGAGTTGATTTTCTTTTTTCCTGACTTCTGGTTGATCCCTGCTTCTTTTGGTCTATATTTTAATGTCATTCCATAGTCCATTGTTTATTTCACTTTCCTATGTTATCCAAAATTTGGTTCTTCACCACCTTGGTGACCATTTGCTTAAGGAGTTTAGTTGCTATTTTTTAGCTATTTCTTGTCAAGCCTCTTCCTGTTTCCTTATTTCCACTAAATGGGCCTTGATTTTACTTTGACTTCCTGTTACTTTGCTTTTGTATTTTGATTTTTATTTTTGAAGAGGATATGAAATGCATTACATTACCGTACAAATCCATTTCCCCCCTTGCGCATGCCATTTCATAGAACTTTATCAATAACTTAAATACAATGTGCAAGAGTAATGGAAAAACAACGTCATACCAAAGAGGAGTTGCGAGAAACAAATGGGAACGATATTCCAGTACTCAACCTTCTTTACATTAATATATCATAGTTTTTGAGCTACAATTCCAATACTAACAATTAACATTTGGAGTAAACTTTGAAGCTACAATATTAGTTAGCAATGATAGGGACATATTAGTTATTTTATTTTTTTGATAGGGACATTAATAGTAATTTTATATGATTTATTTTTCTAAGCATGATGGCCTTTATAATTTTCCTAAGTTCGTTGGAACAAAGTTACTTTGAATAATTTGATGGTTGCAGAGTTTGACTCAATGGGATAGCAAAGTATCTCTTTGTGGAAACCGTAGTGGCCATTCCCGGATCCCTATGGGTTGTCATGCCGTAATCTGAAAATCCCCTTGAAAGAAGTCACAAGAACTATTTTAACTAATGCCCGAAATACTAACAATGACTACGTTTAATTAGCAATGATCCATGCTTTTGACTGGGCTGTATCAAAAATTTGAAAATATTATGGTGAGCAACTTGCCTATAGAACCCAGAGCAAGGTTTTTTGTATTTCATAGGTCATTCCTGAGATCTCCAAAAGTATAATGCCCCTACTTTATGGTTCAAGAGTGTTACAAAGCTCCTCATGTTAATGATTAAGTTGATTAATGAAGCATTCATACATTATTGAATTAATGTGTTAGCGAGTACTATTAACCTTATTAAAGAAAAAAGTATCAATAAAAAATTGTACACTGCACTTAAAAAAAAGTGGATATTACTAATGGATATCAAGAAATCAATATTGCCATAGCAATTATTTTCTAATAGTTTTAAACCTATGTGATGGTCGAGATTTGTTTTCTAATTTTTAGTTCTATTTGTTGTAATGATTTTACATATAAGATAAATATAACAATTTTTTATTTAATGTAATTTATTGTGTATTCATGTATCCGATTATGTTTAATTTAACTTTAATATTAGTATACTCATTTGTTCTTTGTATTTCTATATAATCATCCATCTAAAAATTAATATTAATTGTTAAATAATGAGAATAATGAAAGAGGAGGTTAATGTATTGTTGATTTCAATGAGGAGGAATTAATTATTGTATCTATGATTCTTTTTATTTTTTATTTTTATAAAAGTATTATAATTATTAATAACTCGTACATTCAAATTAATATTTGAAAAGGTTGAGTACATAACAAAGTTTCATTTCACATGAGTTTAATAAATACAACGTATAGTAACATGAATTTTATGTACATAAGAACCGAGAAACATTAGCTGACAAAAGTTTGGGACATCCATTTATTTAAATATAAATACCACACATGCACCAAAGGAATCTGTGTTAAGATGATAGGCTTACCAACTCATCTATGGCCGGATCAGGTGTCTAGAGTAGTAGGGCAGTCTGCTGGTTTCATTGGCGTGGATGAGGCGACTGCCAGCCATTTACACTTGCAGTGGGTTTGAATTTTTGTTTGGGGTGGTAGGAGAAAAATTTTGGTGATGAATGATGATTCATATTGGGGTGGGTCCTATGGTGTTTGAACTCTTGGTGTGGGTGGAGTTTAGGCTAGGGTAAATTTTCAGACCATTCCAGAATGGTGAGTGAATAGGAAGAGGCATGAAGGAGTGTTGCCGGAGAGGGAAGGAGTAATGGCACGTGGAAAACAAGCGCTGACGGGGCGTGGGAATTTTTCTCCTAACAGAAAGCTGATTAGTAGAAAATTTCGGAACATAAAGAACAGACAAAAGAGAAAACATGGAAGAGCAATGGATAGGACCCTTCCCTTATACGGAAGGAAAAAAAAAGGCATTAGCAACTCTAACTTTATCCTTAACTTTATCCTTACCAGACCAAGGAGATTAAGAATAGAAGAGATTGGAAAATCCTGTCCGATGATCAGCAGCTCCAGTATTAAGGAGAGGAAGAGACACTCAAGTGCCCTCGTAGATACCTGTATTAGCAAAGTTGGAAGAGAGTCCGTGTAGAGGAAGAAGTTGAGTACATGAATTATCAACTGTAGCCATCAGATGCTTGAGAGTCTACATCTCATTCTAAGAAATATCACAAGTATCACCAGAGGTGCTCACAGAAGTCTAAGAGATTGGGCTTGGGAACCCATAGTACCCCCTTAGACAGTACCATGCGCTCGATTGGGACGACCAATCAACTTCCAGCAATGGTCCCTATCATGGCGATCTTCCCACAATAATCACACTTTAGCTGATCACTATCAACCACTTTATCCTAACCACTAGACTTGTAGGGGCTTGGTTTGCCATACCATGGAGCAGAGGTTATAACCAACGTAGAGTGATCCTGAGTGGGACTACGTGCTATAGCACTACCTAAACCCAAATTTTATCATACATGTTAAGGCCAACGTGAAAAATCATAAATTCGTTCTTTCTCTATCATTTGTTGAAATGTAGCTGCATCCTTTGAATAAACTTTGATAATAGTTAAGCTCCTGCTACAAACTACTCAACTCAGCATAGTACTCAACAATAGACTTATCCTTCTGATCTAGCCACATACCTTCTTCCTAAATTCATAAGCCAGTGCATCATTTTCTCTCCGAGAGTATGTTGTGCTACTTGGACCAAATCTGATTTGCTGCATCGATTAACACAAAGGTACAACTTAAGAGTGGGTTGCATTGAATTAATTAGTTGAGTTATGACAAGAGCATTCTTTTACTGTCATTGCACACATGTTGGCCAATTGTTATTGAATCATTGGTAACTCTTGTGATATAACCAGTCAGGCCACGAGTGGTGATAGCCGAACTATATGAACGTGACCAAATCAATAGTTGGAGTCATCCAACTTCACTAAACTAATCTGAGAAGGTGGGTTATCTCCAAGATTCTCTATTTGACTCAACCCACTGCCAATGGAAGTCTTAGTGCCTTTAGTAATGTCCGTAAGAAGGGATAGCACAACACAACTAATAAAAACTGATCACAAACCTAACAAAACACAGAGAGACTTCACAAAAGCAGAGATTACCCAACAAGGAGAGACTTAGTGCATCAAGACAGATCTAGATTAGCTCACAAAAGATGAAGAACAAGCAAGCCAAAAACCACTGTTATACACCAAAAGCACTATGGCTGAACACTTTCCTTGCCAAAATAAACTCAAAATTTGAAAACTAAAGCAAGGAGAGGCCACACCTGTTCCAATCAGGCCATATAGGACTGGTTTCAAGCATCCATATGCTTTTGGAGAAGCCCAACTGATGATTTCTGAAAAATAACCTATTTATTCTGAAGATAAAAGAAAATAGCAATACTACATCAATTGAACTAAGAAATTTTTTTCTTAGGATTGCTCCTACCCTAGCCGAACATAGTGGAAAATTTTGAGATTTTATTTATTTTGCATTCTGGACACCAGAAAGCTATGAAGAAAATCAAGCTCTGATACGAAGTTAAATTTTCGGTAAGAGAAAAAGTAGAAAAGGAAGGAAGAAAGAAGAAGAAGAGGAGAGCAAAAGACTAGAACACTTTGAATGGCTAATAACAGAAAACCAAGAATCAGGGTTCTCACCCTTATCCTTATGTATTAGAAGTAATACTAATGTAGCACAAAACAGAAAAACACTCTTATAACATAAGTGACATAACACGTCACATTACCCACTGTTACACATTGTCATTCTTAAAAGATTTTTTTTTATGTACTAGATACTCAACTACTGGTGAATCAGAGAAGTGGTCAGTGTAGATTGATCTTTAAAAATTGTGGATTATCCATGGAAGCAGGTGTAATTGCCACAAAATTAATTTGTAACCAAAAATCACCAAAAACAAACTTATGAGTATAAATGCGTTGCTGAAGCAGGCTGCTTGAATTTTGCCCTTTCATTTTTTCTTTAGTGCTTCTTGATTGTTTAATCTTAGAATCTATTGCAAATATAGACAGTGTGAATATTATTGATTTTGCTTTGTTCTTTATCTTCTTGAATTACAGACATTGCACTATCGGCTTGAAAAGGAAAGAAAAACACATGGGGTTGATGTTCATTTCCTTATGATTGATAGGTGTGTGTTATAATTATAATTATTGTTATTATATTTCAGTTTGGTTGGCTTTATGTTAGTTATAGTTGATAAATCATTTCAAACAACACTAATTTGCATGTAACATGAGTGCAAAAACAACTCATATGTTAAAGGAGTCTGCTTTTGGTCACTTTGAAATTATGAATTCTTTGTGAAACTTATTTTGTTGTAGAAATAGGGTGAAGATAAGAGTGATGAAAATAGACATGCAGATGCCATTTGACAGTGTAATGTTATGGAGCATAGTTCGTAGGCTTGATATTATTGAAAGTTTATGGGAGAGGCTGAAAAAGGATAAACATTACAGCTAACTATGACATTAGACCAACAGGCACTGCTGTCACCGTACTTAACTAAGTTTTGGTGGTGCAATTAAGCAAACCTATGCCACTTTTGTAGAAATTATAAATCTATCTGTTTCTGTATCCATATCTATATCCATATATTATCTTGAAAAGGAGGCCACTACTGTTGTGCTTGCGACACATGGCTCACTGTAGTGTTTTATTTTATTTTATTTTATTTTTTGTTGATTGTATCTATTTTGGTTCATATATTTAGACACGTTGGTTCGTTGTTTCATCATATTTATGTTGGTACATGTATTTTAGATTCATGTACGTATATAGATTAGGACATGAACATGAGGTTCATTGTATTTTAACTGGTTCATGTATTTCAAGTTCATGAACATACATAGATGACTATATTGATGTAAGTATATAGATTACTACATGAATATACATAGTGTAATACATTACTCTATGAACATAAATAGATTACTACATTTTCAGGTTCATGCACATATATAGATTATTACATGAACATGGGGTTCATTTTATTTGTTGGTTTATGTATATTAGGTTTATGAACATACATTAACAATCTATTTGAGGTGAAAATTATATCATAACTAAATAACCCTCTCTCATGTTCTTCACTTAATTTTGTCGCTACACAAAATGTTACATTGTTTTAATGTCAAACAGTGGAAGCCAGTAAAATATTCAATTTAACAGTAGGTCAATAGTGCAAAGGGGCACATCCCAAGAAATGATTTGAACGAAATACATTATGAAATTTTACCTGAAACCATGACCATAACAAAGAATTGTGAAAATTTTTGAATGAGCTCTTGGCTTCTTGCAAATGTCAGTAGCAGAGTTACTTATGTGTATTTATTCTTATTATCTTGAGTTTTTAGCACCTGCTTAGCCATTTCAGAGAAAGTCTTTGTGGCACGAGTAAAATTAGTATTTGGGATGTTGTTTAAGTTTTTTACTATTTGAATATTGAAATTTTATTAGTTGTGATGATCCATGGCATGTGCTTGAATCCGTTATGACAGACAAGAATTTTTTACATAGCTCTAAGGCATTCATAATGGTGAATAAGAGGTGGATGGAACTGACAGTGCATATTATTTAGCGCCATATGGCTAATTGATCATAGTGTATCACCAATCTATGTATTACATGTATAACCGTTACGCTTCTAAGTTTACGGGGCATCACGTTGTTGTCACCAATCTATTTTGTACAAGCGTATCCATAACTCTTTTTAAGTTTATGCAAAACTTTACCTAGATATCATAGCCTATTGAGTCTTTTTAGCATGGAATCCAAAAAATAATAAACTAATTCCATGCATCGCATAGGGCTAAAACTATTTAATTGTATTGTGGGGATATGCATGCACTGTGTCTTGGATGTGACTATATCTTCTTCCTATGATGCCAGAATGACACAAGTCTTATGCGAATAGAAAGCTTCCAAGGAGTATGATGATGAAGGGGGTTTGATTAGCATAAAGGCATAAGGGTGCAATTTTTTTTATTTTGTTGGATAAATTTTTGAAAAATGGAAGGACCTTAAAATCATTTCAAATGAAAGGTCACCATTTTATTAAGTTTGACAGTTATGTTCTATTTGATCTAGAAGTTCAAGGAGTTGGCTCAAGAGATTTTTTGTGATGTATATTCTATTTAGAAGAATAGGTCTATGCCTCATGTGGGCCCAAATTGTAAAGTCAATTTTAGATTTACTATTTACTATTTGTAGGCCTTCGTGTAGCGTAAGGTTGCTCCATTGCGACCTGAGCCTCAAAAGTTTGAAACACGAAAATGCTTCTCTGCACAATGGGGTAAGGCTTCGTATATCTAACCCTCCCTAGGCCTGTAATAGTGGGAACCTTGTCCACTGGGCTGCCTTTTTTTTTTCTTTTTCTTCTCTATCCAATTTATGTAGGATTATAAAGTTTAGTATAATTTGTAACAAGAGTTACTCTTCTATACAAGAAGGGACCTTTGGAATTATTGTTCCATATTTCATACATACCACAAGTGTGAGTAGGGGGCTTTCTACTCAATTATCATGTTTCTTGTCAATATTCCCTTTTATTCTTGTGAGAATTTAATAATAATGAATTAGAGTGAGAGATCCTTTTACCTCAATTGGTTTAGTTGGTTACTATGGTATTAAGCTAATCCTATCCAAAAGATGAATGTATGTACCATTGACATAGATTAATTCAAAATTGCCATTTGGAAAGTTTTGTGGGGGAGGCTCATTTTCTCTTGAGTAACATATTGGAGTGAAGTTCTGAAATTAAGAACCAGTGTTTAACAATAAATTTTTTTAAAATAAATGGTTTAGTAAAACTAATGCCAAGATGAGGGATTGAATTTCTCTCAAGGTGGCGACTTCTAGTTGCATGAATGCAATTATTGGGATTTCGAAGGTAATATTTCTGATAACTTTGTGCTTCTCTATTTTCTTTTTCCTTGTCTTTTTTTTATAATTTTAATGTAAGCAAGAATTCTTGTCATTCATTTACCCAATAAGGAATGCCTTTATTCATTGAAGACTCTAAAACCTCATTAGACATTAAGATTTCAATTGTAAAAAAGTAATTACAGCAATAAAGGAAACTATGTTACCTAAAACCTAGATCGTTCCGGTACATGGATCGGGAAGGGGAATATGGTACACCACATGTTCTAAAACATGGTACGTTAGGGGTGAACTTCTATGAAGTATATTAATGTACTTCTAGAAGAATTTTCTTTAATAATTAGACATTTAATAAAAATAATTGTTGTTATTTTCAAATTAATCATCTAAAAACACATTTAGGAGTATTATGACTAATTTTTTTTTTTTTTACATATTGTTATGCTAGAATTTTATTCTTCATATATTTTTGTTCATTATAATTTCTTTTTTTCCTCCATTAGGTGACTTTTAAAGATATACATAGGAAAGAAGTTTGAGATCGTTTTGGATTGCTAAAATTACCATTTTGGAACGCTAGAGTACCATGTTTCGGAACGCCGTACCAAAAACACAATTCGCTAGGGTAGTAGAATATTATAATAACATAGAAAGGGAACTTCACCTTGGAAAAGAAAATCTAACTATGCTCCTCATTCTTCACCTAAAGATTGATTTTTGGATAACCTTTTTAGAATATCAATTTGTTAACATTTTGAATGAGATGAAGCTTCATTATTCTTGAATTTATCAGTATTCTCAATCATCTGAACTGGGTAGTATGACTGAATACTGGTTTGGATCTAACCTTTACAGCCATGAATAAAAAGAAACTAAAAGGAAAATTAAATTAGTGCTGAGAGAGAGAGAGAGAGAGAGAGAGAGAAATGGGTTTGAGGTAGAAGCAGGAAACATTTTTCATATAGAAGCGGCCAAATGTATGGATATAAGACTTAAATTATTAAACAGATTAATAGGAGAGATAAATTACTGCTGGAAATTTAATTGCAGCATGTCCAATTTGTTAAGGCAATACACAAAATAAGCTACATTCAATAGAAAGAATGAAAAAAAAATCTAGATAATAAGAACAGACCATTAGATAAATAAATCATATAATATAACATTGTATAAAAGTTCAACAATGCAGGAACTATCGATTTAAGTCTATAATATTGTATTACAATTGCTAATAATATTCAATGGTACCCGAAAACACATGTACAGTGCAAAAAAAAATTTTAAATAGGTACAAGAAATAACATTATATCTTATATGTATATAATTAATTGAAAATACTTAAGAACAATATACATATCTTTTATTCTCATGTGAATGTTAAATGAACCCAAGTTGTGTGATGGTTAATGCAGAAAAAACAGAAAACAGAGAGAGAGAGAATTTCTTGTTAATGTGAAAGAACCAAGACGTGGTGAACTAAATTGGAAACCCATGGTCATCATGTGAAGCTTGTTGTCTAGTGGGAATGTGGGCAATTGAGAATGGAAGGGCTGAGGCAAGATAATTGGGTTCTTTGGACTTTGGAGCCTGTTAGCACCAAGATGGAGTGTATCACAATATGACTTTGCAATAACAATTCATATACCTCATGATATATTGTTGAACTAATGCATCCATAACTTATTCTATCTCCCTATGTTTTCTGACTGTGACTGGATCACATGACCCCATCTAGAGATATTGAGTAGAATTGGCTGTGTGAAATTGTTATCACCTATGTTTATGATAATTGGTCGTTGTGGATTGGGTATAGGCCAAGTGACAACTTTGCTTACATTAAACAGTTGCCCACAGGCTACCTATGTTAATGTGCTTTTTCACTCAAGCTTTTATCGCTACATCAAGTGATAGAGCCCTATGCGATGGTAATGTTATTAGGTCAAACTCAATGTCCTATTGTACAATGAAAATTCAATGCAACTGGACGAAGCCTTATCCCAACTATTTAGATTGGTTGTCTGATTCTTGTTTCTCCTCAACTTGGTCAAGGGCTGTAATTTCAATTGAACTACGTGCTATAATTTCTTTCCTTAATATTGCAGCACTGGTTAATTTTGGCCTTCCTCTTCCCCTAGCATTACATTCAAAGTGAACATCACTCTTCCTTATCAGTGCAATTATTGGTCTTTGTTACATAAAAAACATGTCATCTTTGTTATACGGGTCTAACAAGGTTTTCGCCGATTGTCAGCGACTTAGTGCTACCCTCCTCTATTTGGGCTTGGGACTGTTTACAAGAGAGTTAGACAACTACTTGCCCTAAAAGCTTAAGCTGTCATAGAATTGGCCCAACCACAAGCTCTCACACCCTCCCTCACATGTGGCACCCTTTTTGCATTTGGATAGATAAATGAGCTGAACAGTTTAGATTGCAAAATATATAAACAATACAAAGTTCACATACATGAACATAATGGGAGCAAATACATATGGAGAGATGTCAAGCCAATACCTCTAATAAACTAATCTTTGATACTATGCAAGGAACAAAATTTCCATTTGTTTCCACCGAAACGGCCGAAACGTTTCCGTTTCCTAAGGGACCGAAACAAAACACTAGTGGAATAACGAAACACTATTATTACAATCAAAACATACTGAAGCATAGAAAAATGCACCAAAACACAATGCTATATACCTAAACAATAAGTTGTATTAACCCGAATTTAAAATTTTTATAAAAGGGGTACAATTTTTATACAAAAGATTGTATTTTATTATTTTAATATTTATCACTTTTGAAATGTTTCCGAAACATTCCGAAACATTTCCGAAATGTT
This sequence comes from Euryodendron excelsum, assembly GCA_033060915.1. NCBI lineage: Eukaryota > Viridiplantae > Streptophyta > Magnoliopsida > Ericales > Pentaphylacaceae > Euryodendron > Euryodendron excelsum. The sequence continues at coordinate 147,982 of CM065385.1, forward strand.
TCCGAAACGTTTCCATTTCCGAGTCAACCGAAACGACCCCTCAAAACGAAATTTTGATCCTTGATACTATGTTAAACAATAGCTTGCCATTGAGAATAATTCTTAATCCTTTGTATGTTTTAGATTGCAATTGAAATGCCCTTTTTACGTAATAAACTATGAGATAAATAAAAATATTGAAATTATAGATGATGCGAACTTGATTCAAGTTAGTTCGAGGTTTCATTGTCATAAGTTGCACTACTATCACAAAATTGCGGCTTGGATTGTGGTTCTTAAGTTGGAGCATAATGAAGATAGAAGTTTATTGCAGCCAAGAGCCAGATAGTCCTTAATTTTGTGTAACAGTTCGAGTTGGAGCCACAGGACTGTGTCCTTTGCTTCCACTGGTGAATGATATTGAAGAATTTTTTAAGCAAACCCACACGCACCACTTATAAATCCTTGATTGCGTTAATACACATAAAACCTTTGGGATGCTCGAGGAGATGATCTGAGCTCTTGTTTCAGCCCCCAGCCATGAGTTTCATTCAAGTCAAATGAAGTTTCAGTCAAGTTGTAGAACAGCATCCCAAAATGCTGGCATTATTGCTAGTTAAAGATTAACATGTGATTCATCTAAAATTCTTCCAGATTTCCATTTTGTGTTTACTTCCAAAATAAAACTGAGCAATTACATCAATAACCAAGCCGGTGACTGCACTTCCTTGATTCTTACCTTTCATTCCTGTCTTTTTATTTTTTATGTTGCTTGCATTTGTTATCAATTATGGAATAATATGATTTTGATTTTCTCTCATGTCATAATGTGACAGGATACATGTCTTTCTTTAGATCTTATGTTATTTGGGTTACTTCCTTTTACCTCATTTGTAAGAAAATTCTGTGAAAACTTTTAAGGTCAGCATGTTCAAAAAAAAAAAAGTTGACCTTGTTTTCTAAGTTTACACCCATGAATTTTTCATTGTGAATTTGGTAAAGTTTTATAGTCCTTGAAATTGATAATTGGAAGGGAAACTAATTTGATGAATGAGTTGGATCTGAATCTGCAACTTCGGTTTTTACCAGCATTGGGGCTTTTTACTGGATTGACCGTGCTTCAACATCTCTGTCGATAATGGGCAATAACAGGTAATTTACTCAGTAGGATCATTTTAACTTGTGGAAGAGCATTTCTCCTTCTTTTTCTTGCCCTCAACCCCCTTCTTCCACTTTTCCATTCTGCTTTTAATTCTATAGTTATGAAAGGCGATGTAGAGGATGGAAAGATGAAGGTCGTAAGTTGGTGATTTCATATGGGCCTTATTTGACTTATTTGTTATCAACTTTTGGTTTTGTTGGGGTATATTGTCTGTATGGATTAGTTGGTTGCTTATGAGTTAATAATTTAAAAAAATTGCTGGACATGGGCTGGGGTCCATGGTTCTAAATTTTAATGTTGGGGAAAGCTTTCTATTCATGTGATAGTATCCGGTCAAGTTATTCTAAAGAGTTAAAATTTCTTAGTTTCCAATTTTGAGGTCTTAGTCCTAGAAGAACTAGAAGTACAGTGGCTTATAAAGATTACATATAGTTTTGAGTTATGAGAATTTGATGCTATGTTTTTATAAGTTTGCTTAACCCTTGCAAGGTTACTTCCTCCTCTTGTCTTCTTCATAGTCCATTCTCCCTCTCTTCACAAAGCAATCAAGTTAATGTTCCTGCTGTACAAATGACAGCCCCCAAACAGATCCTAGTGAAGCCCCAAAATCCGAGCCTATCAATTCCTAACAACTCTAACCCCGTCCTCTGCCTTTTGGTCTTCAATTTCACCTTTAACTTCTTTTGCTTAGTTGTTGTCCGGTGCTTCCTGCATGAGGATTCTAAAAATCCAGCAACCTTTCAGAACTAAGCCAATTGCAGCCTCTTTCAATTTGTTGATTCTACCACCTTTCTTTTACCTTTCAGAATGCTAAACATGCAAGCTTCTGTTGACCTAGACCCATCAAAAAGCCAATGGTTGGCAGCACTAATCTAAGCTTCCTAAAGTTATCCTACATCAGATGGTTTGTTATTTTCTTCTCTGATCGAATGTCTTTCCTAGACATATTCAAACCTGCTGTTACAATGCTTAATGTATATCATATTTTAAGGTCTTATGTATGATGTATTTCTATATAGCTGTAAAGCATATATCATGACCTTACATTTGGTTTGTTCCTTTTGTAAAGTATAATGTAGTAAATTGAATCATGATTTGATAATTTAAGAATGTTGGATAAAATAATGTAAATCCAGGGAAAATAAGCTAATCCAGGCAGTCATTAATGTTCTCTATTAGTGGACCTAATCCATTTTCTTTGATGTTGGCTGGTCTAGTTTTGAGTGGTTTTGAAACTAGCCGATAAGATGACTTAACACTACTAATATAAGCCTTTATAGTTAGTTGAATGATATTAGAAAGCTTTTGTGTGGGTTTTTCTGGAAGTAATCGTTGAGCCAACTTCATTTCCTTTCATATGCCAATGTAGATGTTGGAACTTTTTTATGTGCCGCGGACCTGAGTTGTACCCGACTCCTATCCTAAGTTATATGTGCTTACATGTAAATGCATATCTTTGTAGGGTATGCATTTATTGTTAGTGAGGGAAAAGGTTGAATATCCTTTTTAACTGCAAGTGTTGTTCCAGGCCGTTGACCAGTGTGTCTCTAGAAACTTCAAATCTTAACTGCAGTGCTTTATTCTTTTATTGGCCGTCATTTACTTAAATTGATCTTTCACTTTAGCGCTTGTGATTGTTATGAATTTAAAGATAAATTTTCCCTTTTCTTCTAAACCCAAAGGAAGGATTATGATGCCTCATCTGGCTAAAGAAGTATAATAGACTTTGCAAGCCTAAAACAAAAATCTTGTTCCCACAAGAATGAAGCTGCCTCTTGGTCTGAAGGTTTGTATTTATGGTATTTATGGTACGTTTAGGTCTGTCTTACACTTATTGTAAATTTGTATGCTGCTGCTCTTTTTATATATGTTTTATTTGTTTTACGAGTTGAGGATATTTGGGTAATTTTTGGAGTTGATGGACTTGGGTTGCAATATAGGTCGGTGTATCTTGTTTTGGGTCAAGTTAGTTTAATTGATCGTTATATGTGATTTTTGTTAGGTCTAGAATAGACTTAGTAAGGTTTGTCCTATACCCTATGTATACCCAATGTTATCTCTCTATGTTACAACACCATAGTTTGGAGAATTTGATTTTGTGTTTTTGTAATATGAAGCCTAACCGTTGCAAGGGTGAAACACTGAAACCTAAGGATTTTAGGCAAGATTCCTAGAAACCTTTTTTTTTTTTTTTTTTCGGTCTTTCTGGCAATTTTCTTGTACTCTATACTCTGTAACCAGATCTGAAAAACTACTCTTTGCAACCCTAAAAACATTAGCAAGTCATATCTATCATTACATCAAGACTTAACTCGAACCACTAAAATCCAAAACAGAAAACGTACGTAATTTTTTTTAGTTACCATTCACAATCCAAGAATAGTCCTGATTTCTGCCTCAAAACTCCATATTAAGACCTAATAACCCAACCTCTTTCCCTACCTTTTAGCCATTAATTTATGTCCGGTTTCAAAAAAATAAAAAAAAATAATGGAAGTTAAGATGAGTCTGTAACATGTGTGTCCAAGAAGTGATGGTCTTCCGTGTCTCAAACATGGACATGGCACCGTAGTAGGTGTGTCCATGTTTCCTGATCGATTAGTTATACAATCTTCATCTCTGGTTAGCTAACTTATCTTCATTGAGAGCTACATGCTCTGTCAGTCTGTCACATCCATTATTATTTTGTCATTTCTCGTATCATATCTTTTAGCTCTTCTCCAACTTCAAGGAATTCACTCATTAATGGTTAATGTTGGAAATAGTGAACCGTCATTGATGACTCCCCTTGTTCTAATCTTTATTCAGTGTCACTTTTAACTAAAATTGTGTTTTGTCTGCTACAAGAAAAATGGCAAAAAATAAAAATAATAAAACTCGAACATGAATGCAAAGAGAGAACTGGCTTGATGTAAAGAGAGAGCATTAGGCTTCTCTTTAAAATATTGTTACTTGTACTAGAATACTGGAGTTGTTAAAACTACAAAAATGCCCATGTTTTTGTGAAAAGATTATGGATAAATTAAGTCTACCTTCTTTTTTGGTTCACAGTTCACACACACCCAAGGAAAGACTTGTCCTTTCTTTTCTGGTTTTGTTGTGTGGGGAGGGAGGCTGTTGTCAGAACCAGAAAATGCATTGTACATTGCAATGTTTGAAAGATGATAAAAGGAAAAGTGCATTCTTGATCAGGATATCTAAATTATGCATCTGACTTTTATCACCCTTACTGTTGTTCAAGTCTCCTATTTGTATTGAGAGACTGGATGATGATCTGAGTCTCACAATTGTATACTTTGTGATTTTTGTTTTGTTTAGTTACTTTAATACAGTTAGATTCTTGGATTGAATAAACACTTACAGACTTGAATATTCAGTTTTGTAACATGTCAGTTTCAATAAGTTAAAATTTGAATGGAGTTGTAATGGATTAAATTGCATTACACACTAATCCAATCCAGATCTGCTCCATTCACTGACCTGAATTGACACGTTATTCCTACTAAACACTTAATTCCATATTCATTCTCTGGTACAAATTCCTTGTTTCTATGCATAATATATTCACTGTTTAGGTCTTTTTATGCTGATGCATATAATTAATCATCCAGAATTGTATGTTCTTCCACCATAATCTATGGCCATCTTATAATCCGAGTGCTTGGTTCAGTGTATCTGATATTCAGTTAATTGTTTGGTGTGTAGGAAACGCCACTCTCTTCAAAGTGTGTCTGAAACCATAGTTCAAGAGATCAGAAAACTTCTGCTGGTGCATCCCATGCTTGTTTTAGCTACAAAAGCAGCAAGTTTAGGTGATAAATATTCAACAAATGAAGCAAAAAGGTAAATCTCTCAAGATCTGATGGACCAGTAATTTCAGTTTAATTTCTTCCGTAAATGACCTAAAATTGCCTGTTCTTAGATGGGCACATTCCACAATTCTTCGCATAAGTGGAACCTTTTTTCCCTAAATGATCTACTTTTAGTTGGCAAATTCCGTTGATAAACATACTTTTGATTGTAATTCAACTCTTGAATTTGTATTTAAGTTGATTAGTTCAAGGTTGAGTTGTAATTGTGTCTTTATTACACAAATGAGTCAAATTGAAAGACACAAAACCATCTACCAAAGCCAAAACACAAGTCTTTACAATATGCAACCTTGAAATTTTGGACAGCCTTAAGTTTGCGCTCGTTAGTCAGATTGAGTCAAATTTCTTTTTCTTTTTTTGGGTAACTTTTTGAGCTCTTAAGTGATTATGAACTGCAAAGCCGAAAACCATGTTGCTCACCACGAATTCCCTTACTCACCTTAAGTCCTTAAAATTTTTGAACTCCCTTTATATATTAATCCTATACAAATAGAGCATGCCTTGTAACTATATGCACAACATATTGCATGAAAAGTGCTTGAAGTCAAGTGAAAAGTGGCGCACTATAATGGCTTTAAAGTGGCCATAACAGCAAGCTAGACTGGCCTTGGAAAATCACATGTGCAAAGTAGCCAGCTATAGCGGGCTATACTGGAGTACCCTCTCTATTTGGCCCACACTGGTTTTTGGTTAAAACTCAGAAAAGTACTCCGTTCCCATCCCGCTGGCATGTGGCGAGCTGTTCTGTTTTGCAAATTCAAGGCTGAACATACTTTTCTTTGGGTGTTCTAACACTGTAAGTCCTAACTTTGGTAATTCAAGGTCTCTTATTCAGCTCTGGGGTCACAATGTAAGCATAGGAACTCAGAACATAGTCAAATACCAAAAGAAAATATCAAGAAATACCCTTCGAAATTAGTGCTATGGTTTTGGGAGTAACTATTCTGAAAGAGTAGATTACCCCTGTTCCCCCTTAACAATCCCCTGGGAAGGTGGGCAGAGCTGGAAGCGCTGACCTCATCCTCCTCTTGAGGGACGTGTTCCCTGAGAGGGGAGGGATAGAGTAATGACTAGTTAACTCAAGCAGGGTTTCTCTACTTCACAAGTCTTGCTTTTAATGGGTTGTAGAGAGATTTTTAATCGGTTAGTTACGGAGTAAAAACATGGTAGTATAGTTCTTACCTTAATTCAAGCTTGATTGTTACTCTTGGAATTTCCTCCTCTTTATCTTCTTTTTCCCTCTCTTGCTGAACAAAATTCTCGGCACAAGTAGCTCTCTCTCTCTCTCTCTCTCTCTCTCTCTCTCTCTCTCTCTCTCTCTCTCTCTCTCTCTCTGTGTAGTCTAACTCTATAATATATATATGGCTTATACAAAGGTGGAGAGGTAAAGCAAGACATGTCCTGCATGGGAGTGGTTAAGGTGTCCCTCAAGCATGAGGTGGAGAGGTAAAGCAAGACATGTCCTGCATGGGAGTGGTTAAGGTGTCCCTCAAGCATGAGGTGGCACCCACCCATTAGGCTAGAGATGAATTATCTCTATGCACTTGGTTAACCGTAATTAATCATACATAGATTTAATTAATCACACTTACCTAGTTAATCATGTTTAGGTCAATTAATCCCGATTAACTTAATTAATCGCATTTAACCTTAATTAATAATGATTACTTTTACCAAAAGGTCTAGAAATTCAATTGTCATTAAATCATGTTGATTAAGCTCCTCAATTAAGTTATTTGGACATTTTTTAATTAATCAAAGCAAGTATAATCAAGTACTAGGTATCCCCTAACCAATAGATCTACATATACAAGTGCCATTCACATTCTAATATATAAAGCAACCCATAAGGCATGAGTTATGACTTATCCTCAATTAAAGATGCATAATGCGACGTAATATGCATGAAATAAATGAATCGACTACGATATTGCTCTAATACCCTTTTTAATTGGTTTTTTAAATTTGAATGGTGTCTGATGGTGTTTTATAAAACACAGTTTACTGGATTATTGAACACTTAATGGGGTGACTAAACATTAAAGAAAACCATGTAATAGGGCATAGTGAAGGCTCAAAAATTAATTCCCATAGGACTTCCGTTTTTGATACGAACTTGAAACAATGGGTAGATGATTTGGGTGTACGGTTTAACAGAATGGTGAAGCAAAGATTATACTGTCAATCACAAGTAGAAAGCACAAAGGCTTTCTTGAGTGAGTTGAGTTAATACAATACTCATTTATATTAGCAATTGTGGCTAGACCTTTGGTGTCATCACATCGTCTAATAATAATTGAAAAGAGGACTATTGCACTAATTTATATTTAAATTCCCTAATGGTAAAATATGGCAAAAATCAATGACATTTTAAAGTTTGTCTAAAGGTTATGCAACTTTATCTTACTGACTGATCTAATATATTTTTTTGCTGATTGTGGGTACTATCTCCACGAGACACATGGCGTGGGTTCACGTGCGGTTGGTAGGCAACGTTACCTCATCTCCAAAAGGACCTTGTGCTAGCCTAGTGTAGGTGGCCTTGAAGTGCCGCTTGTTGGCCCAAATAGGCAACCCAAGAGCGGGGGTGAATTGGGTTTTTCAAATATAATCACAAACAATGCAATTAAAAACTAATTAAACAATGTAATAGTGGCTAATCAAACTACAAATCAAGCAAGCAAATAATAAGATGCAATGCAAACAAGTGATATGAGGAAGGAGGAAAAACAAAACATAATAAAGAACACCAGATTTACCGAGGTTCGATCACAACGTGTAATCTACGTCCTCACCTCCAAGATCCCCTTGAAAGCCTTCTACTATGTAAAAATTCTTTTACACAGTAGGTGTTAGTTGCTCAAATGCCCAGCTCACTTTTTACAATAGCTCTTCCTAAGTTCTCAAAACCCTAAGTGATTTTGTACAAGTTTCACTCAAACTTACAAGTGTTTTTAATAAGAACATTAAAACTCACAAGTTTACAAACCATCCCAAATGATATAAATGAAAGTTATATAAAGGATAACTCTCTTCAAGAGTGTATAAGCAAGTGTAGTTAAGTAAATAACCCCAAGTACTTCAACAAAAAGAATATGGCAATTAGGACTTAGAAATTTTTAGCTTTCAGTTGATATTCAACACTTAAATCTTCATCTTCTCTCTTATAAATGTTGTGGGGATTTTGTATATGTAGCCTTGCATTGATTCTAGCCATTGGTGGTAGTTGAAAGTGTTTTTAATGCAAGATTGAGCTGTTACAATGGTACAAAAAACTAACCGTTACAGTTAAGGTGTGGACCTTTTTTTCTGAATGTGTCGATCCTTTTTGTTCTAATTTCAGCTTCTCAACAATTTGTTTCAATATGTCAACTCCTGAAGATCAATGTGTCGATCCTTTTTCTGTTTCAGCAGAAATCACCAAGGCACTGTCCAAGACGTGTCAAAACCTGAAGAACAATGTGTCGACTATTTCTGGACCTTTTCTAAGACTTGCTCTTTGGACCAATGTGTTGACCCTTTTTCTGAATTGTTTGACTTTTTTTCTGCGCAAACCTAGGTCCAAGTTACTGTCTCAATGTGTCGACTCTTTTTGCTTTGAGATTTTAACTTTTGCAAGACTTTTTCAATCTTCTTCAAAATCTTCAAAGTCTTCAAGTATCATCCAAATAATACTTCTAAGGCTTGAAATGACTTCTTCAAGACATGTTGATCTCTAAGAGTACCTTGAATCTCTTCGAGATGAAATCAATTCATTTTGATTACTTGTAGGGTTTTTCAATCAACACCACTTCTTCAATTGATCCAAGACTTTATCAAAATTTTCAAGGGAGCTTCTTAGTCTTGTGATCTCTTCAACTGATCTTCTAGGCGTTAATACTGACTGCCGATCTCCTTTTAATTGTTGCTGATCTTCTTTTCTAATCTTGTTATGCCACATTATAGAAGGTGTTAGTTCTTCTGAAAGATCTGTCGACCTTCTTCTCTTTGTTGTCAACATCCTTTTCAATGATGTTAATCTCTTTTTCCAAGTCCTGATCTTCACATGCCATTTAACTTTTTCTTGACAAGCTTCTCAACACAAAAGTTTTTCAATATCTTCAATATATGAAGCTTTAAGCCATGATCTTAAGAGAAATTAATGCATAATATGATCTGCACACTAAGTAAAATCATTATATCACTAATATAATATTTTATTATCATCAAAATCGAGGCATGGAGTCAACACCACTCGCTTAAGAAGCACGAACATGGATACTTATGTCGAAAACGCTGATATTGTAATTTTAAAAAAATTACAGGACACGACATGTGGAGACATGGCAAAAATATTTTACTCAAAATTCTAAACTCTAAGTACATAATCCGCCTGAATCATGCCCTTCATCTCAAATGTGGAGGATAGCCACTTTTGAGTGGCGACAATTATCTCCATGTCATTTCCAGCTAATAAAATATCGTTCACATAAAGTGATAGAATAAGAAACTTATTCTTACTCTTTGACATATATGCAATGGTCCTCATTAGTCATCGTAAAGCCCATAGAGATAATGGCTCGATAAAACCGAAATTACCACTGCCTAAATGATTGGTTCAAGCTATAGATGGAGTGCTTCAAGCGACAAACCTTACGCTTTTATCCCTCTGTCTGAAAACTAATGGGCTGATCCATATAAATATCCTCGTCTAGGTCTTCATTGAGAAATGTTGTCTTCACATTCATTTGAAACAATTCCAAATCTAAATGTGCAATGATAGCTAGAATCAGGTGAATGGAGGCAGATCTCACCACAGGGGAGAATGTCTCCTCATAGCCTACACCTTTCTGTTGGATATAACCTTTCGTCACAAGACGAGCCTTGTACTGGTCAATTGACTCATCAGCCTTGCGCTTAATCTTTAAGACCCATTTGTTATCAATGGTCTTGCTTCCCAGGTTGAATATCAACCAACTTGCATATATTATTCTTAGTCATTGAGCTCTTCTCTTTACGCATAGCAACTAGCTATTTTCCAGAAGCAGTCGAAGTTATAGCTTCAGTATACGATGCTGGCTCTTTGGCTTTCACATATATGCTTATGAAGGACTCTCCTTCAATATCGAAACAACGATGAGGAACTATTTATCGAGTGCTCCTATGTAACTATGAATAATGAGAGTCATCTAATGGTACACTCTCGCTAGGTAAGGGATCGCTCTCACTATTTCTGGTAACTACAGGATGAGGTTGGGATTCCTCATCATGCCAATGAGATAAAGGTGTATTTCCCTTGGGTTCTTCTGACTCATAGAATTCAAGATCACTCTTAACTTTACCAATGTTTGGAAAATCCTCCTTTAAGAAATTAACATTGCATGACTCAATCTCTGTCATTTCCCCATTTGAGTGTTCACCGTACATAACATAGCGCTTAGAGTGTTCTGAATATCTAATAAAAATAACTTTATTAGCTTTAGGGCCTAATTTTTCATACTTCTCATCACACCCTAATCTCAATTAGACATCATTAATGTCACATTAGGTGAGGCATGATCGCACATGTCATCGTACCCGCGAACGACACCTTAATCTACACCCGAAAAAAAATACAGCGGAATAAATACCATTGCTGTATATAACTATGGACCAACCATACATAAATATAAAGTACATCAGAGTAAATTATCCCATAACCTTGCACACATTTTTCAAATATAGGCATATAACAAACCCTCATAAAACTCAAGCTAACAAAAAGTAAAATACAAATATAACTCAAATCTCAATGTTTTATGCAAATATGATAAGAAACTGAAAGTAAAGCAACAAGAGCTTTTCCAAACCCCGAGATACGACATCCTGACACCGATATGAGTGCCATTGCGGCTAAGACCAAGATTACAGTGAACCAAACTGTCATTTTCACGTTAGCTACCAAAACAGTCTGTATGAGGGTGAGCTAATTGTCAACGTGCTCACGATAGATAATTAAACTCATAATGAACGTTATATGCATAATCACAGAATTAGCTATCAACAGATAATCCACCAATAAATGATATCTTGTAATGTAATGCATGAAACACCCGAATGTGTGCATGATTAAGATAGTGTTTGTCCTAATATATCGATGACTCGTTATCAAGGAATGCTCACTGTGGCACCCCTGGGCTAGTCCACCGGGACTAAGCCTTTAGTCAACCCACCGTGGTTAATTTTCTCCAGTGCAATGCAAGACATACAATATGGATGGTATGCAATGCCACCTTATATATTTATAATCACTAAGTCTCCACATAACTCTTCATATATATAAATACCAATTTCATCTCATATACGAATACCATTAACACCTCATATGAATTCACCGCCACTATACATATAGAAAACAAACAATTCATTCAATATGAATAAGACTATCTTATATTTCCATCTGTCACTATACACATAATCGATGAAGGTACTCTTTAGTTGATGTTGAAGGTTTTTGACCTCCTTTAACTCCTATCACCACAATCATATTAGTTTCGGAATCACATTATATAATTTATCAATAAATATTAAACATAAAAAAATAATTTATAAATAATATTCCAACACCAAATATACACCTTGAATGTAATCATTTGAAAATAGGCTTAAAATTGTCAAAATTCACTAAGTCCTCTAATCTATCAAAAGTGCCATAGGCTTCATAACATGGACGCAACTTCGAGAGATTATACCAAAAAATTTTAAAACTTGGGGAAGACAAACTAGACATCTCAGAGAGTATTCAGACCAAATTTCATATTTTTTTTCAACACGTCTAAGTATTTATTTGGTATTTTATAAAATAGGGAAGTGCTGTAGAAGTGAGAATTCAGCTTTCAAATGGTCCATCTTTAAGCGGTTCTTAACATAGGCAAACGACATCAAAATGACTTGAAATTTGGTATATACTGTCATCTACATTTATAATAGATACAGTAAAAATTTCATAACGTTTTGATTACTCTAACTTGGTCTGATATTGCTGTGAAGGTAGGGGTTGCAGATCAGGGTAATAGATTTCAGTAGTAATAGTTTAACTTTTAAAATTCATCATAATTCGAAAATACAATATTTTTGAGTGAGATCAAAGCTCAAATTATTATTGTAACTCTAAATTCAAGTGTTCAAAGATTTAGCTAGAAATAATATTCTTAGCTGAACTAATTCGTCACAAACATGAAGACTTCGGGCTTCTACCGTGGAAACCCTCAATCACCCCTTTCTTCCATCATCTTTCTCCACTTCCTCTCATGATATCAAACATATTAGTATGTACTAAATCATATAAATGAAATAGATCAAGTAAGAACATGATGATCTTACCTTAGATCTTTAAATCAAGATGCAACAAGCTTACCTTTGACCTTTTCTTCTTCTTCCTCCTCTCTTTTTCTCTTCTCTTTTCTCTTCTTTCTCTCTTTCTCTCTCTCTCTCTCTCTCTCTCCTTTATTTGAATGATAGTAGCCATCTTTCTTCACTCTCTCTCTATTCTTTTTCTTTTTCTCTCTCCTATTTTTCCTTTCTTTCATTCCCATTACCCTCCCACTTCATCTCTCTCCTATTTTTTTCTTTGTCACCCCACTAGCCTTGTCCTCCTCTTGTATTCTCGCTCTTTCTCTATACCGAATGAGAATTAGACTGTCTAATCTCTCTCTATATTTGCAAGATAACATTTCATATGCACACTCATGCATATGTCACCAATGACTCATCAACCAACTCACCACCTAACTTATCACTTGTCACAAGCTATAAGCAACACACACGTATACTAACATAATTTTACATACCAATTAACTATGCGATAAATATAATTTAGTTAATTATCGAATCATGAGATTAGGTTTTCACAACTCTCCCCTCCTTAAAGTATTTTGTCCTAAAATTCTTTCTATTTTGTTGAAACACATGCCTCTTTATCAGCCACATATAACATACATGTTACTACATTAGGAGTAGCTTGCGCATCTCTCAATGTCATGGCATAGACTTAAGCTTGAGTGCGTGATTTCGGCGTCATAACCTGTCCTTGTTGTGCAACCCCCATTGCTCCCTTGCTTCCACTAGCCACATTACTTACTGATCATATTGCCGTAAGATTCTGAGGACAGTTCGTCCTGGCTGTACACACTGATGGCATTTGTCGGTTCACAGCATCGGACAATCTCTAATAATATGCTCTTCAGCCCCACATCGATAGCAAATGATTCTCCCGGTGCTATCCCCCAAAGATCTTGAACTAGTAGACCTAATTGGTGGTCTCTATGCTTTTCGACCCCCAGAACTTCTTGCGCCTCTCACATTTCTGAACCGTGAACTGTCCGATCCAGGATTAAATTGTACTAGTCTTTGTTCCATAGTTGGAGCAGATCCTGAAGGTTTTTGTTGTGAAGTACTAGCTCCCGAATCAAACCTCCCCTTCTTGAATTGTTCTCGTCTTCTTAACATCTTCTTCACATCTAATTCCACAATCTTGGAGTTGTTTACCAATTCCACATATTTGGCGATCTCAAATGCAGAAACCGGAGATTAAATTGGCAATTCTAGTCCCTGTTGGAATCTTTTGCACTTGACATCTTCAATACGCACTAAGTCAAGTGCAAATTGAGACAAAACTGTGAATTGCTCCTCATATTCTACCACTGACATTTTTTCTTGCTTTAATAAAATGAACTCTTGCTCTTTTTGGTAACGGTAAATAAGAGGAAAATATTGTTCATTAAATACTTTCACAAACTAGTGCCACATGATTGGTACTTCTTCAGGTTGAGCATTCGTCATTCGTCTCGAGGCCTCTCACCTATTCCGTGTCTCACCTCTTAGCATAAAAGTAGCTAGAGATAGCTTTCGTTCATCAGTTATTCTCATCACTTCAAATATAGTTTCCAGCTTCCTTAGCCACTCTTCAGCTACTAATGGATTGGTTGTCCCCATAAATTTTGATAGATTTAGTTTCATGAATTGCTTGTGTAAGGTCGTACTCTTTAGCCTCGATCTTACGACCTAATATTCCATTTACTGTACCATCAGATTCGCAAGTTTATCAGTTGCATCAGGTTGATTCTGAATATGTGGTTTATACTCTCCTTGCTCTACACCCTTGACTAAAACTGATAAATCTCCTCCTTCCATTGCCCTAGGTGATTCCATTTGTGCCATTCTTTCTGCATCAAATCTAAATGAGTACATTATATATAGTTCAAACACTCCCTAACGACCTAATCAACACCGACATCATCTTATGGTTCACTGTGCTCTAAATACTAACTCCACACCATAACTTTAGTATATAACCAAGCTATGAAACACAATTTTGAGACAAACCACAACTCTAATACCAAGTTGTCACACTCTCATTCCAATTAGACATTATTAATGTCACATTAAGTGAGATGTGATCGCATAGGTCACCGTACTTGCGAACATCTTAATCCATATCCAAAAATAAAACACAGCGGAATAAATATCATTATTGTATATAACCATAG